>JAGDYQ010000111.1:953323-1338153 GCA_021962125.1 Bulinus truncatus
TCATAGACCTGTGATGACAACCAATTTTACCCTAAACAAAGATCAACCGCTGGAATCCTAGTTATCAAAACATATGACTGTATCATGGACCCATGAGTTTGACAGTGGTTCTAAAATTGTATAGACCTATCTAAAGCTATTGTTACATTACCAATAATGAATGAGTTTATCTTAAAGGTTTGCCGGATAAACATTTTGCTTTAATATATACTTCCTTACCCGCAATACAATTATAATAAACTTTTTAAAACACAAACTTGTTTTATATATAAATAAATAAATAAATAAACATATATATATATATATATATATATATATATACATATTCTGTCCACGTAGTGAATCGGATCTTAACTGTATCAATGTCTCTTGTGTACAGTGATCAGGACGGCAACTAAGGGTCGGATTTACAATTTTAGGGGCCCTAGGCCAACAAACATTTGAGGCCCCATTTTGAAATAAAAAAAAATATCGCTAAGATGTTTTTTTTATACCACTCACTATTTTGGGTCCCCTTATTTCGCAGGGGCCCTAGGCTAAGGCCTATCCGTAAATCCGGCCCCAGCGGCGAGGTATTATGGTTCAAAGGGGTGACACATGGGCAGCAGTCATATCTGGGGGCGAGAGCATTACCTTTAATAGACATAATTTTATATTAAAAGAAAAACAAATGTCCTATAAAAGGGTGGGGGGAATAGTCTTTGCCCCCGGGCAGAGGATAGTATAGGCGCGGCACTGACTACAACACACGTTTAAACTAAAATAATTTTGACCAGGGAATATGTGTAATGCGTAACATCGTAACGTAAGAATACACGTCACTGGAAATTAAATTTTTCCCTCCTGTATTTAGTAATACTATCTACACACGGCGACACTTTTCAGTTTAAAATGGGCCCCAGACAAAATATCCGGTACATTAGTTTATGAAGTTATATGAGACTATATTTGGCCCCTTTAGGTGCGTGTGTATGGCACATTGGCTAGTGTGTGGGGCTAAATGTTAAGACGGCAATGGACGCATTTGGCGCGATTTCTAGGCATTTTTCCTCTGTCTCTTCTGTGAAGGGGGCCCAATATTTATTATCCTCCCTGCAGAGCCTCCTTCAACCTTAATCCACTTCAGTTTTAGATTGTCGAGGACCTGGTTCCTGAGTCTACCGTATTGACCAGTGAAATTAATTGAATAGATTTTTATCTTTATATGCGTCAGATTTCTATGAAACTTCTTTTCAAATTTCTCTCTCTCGCTGAAAATCAATATAACAACAGTTGCCATTTATGAAACTAGGTCGCTTGTTGTAAAATTTTGTTCTTTTCGTTATAAAGAAGGAATCTCTTTTGATCAGCCTTCGTTAGGTGTAAGCATTTGTGTTTGTGTGTGTGCGTGTGTGTGTAATAGAGATCAAGAGGTGAGGTTGGGAATGAGAGATGAAATGAGAAGAAAAGAGAAAGGATGAAGTGACTGAGTCCAGTTTAATGCTCCCCTCCACACACATACACACACACACAAACGAATACACTTATGTCAGATATAAGGGCACCCTGCCAGATGATCTCAGGGCCCTTACCAGTACACACACATCAATAGGCCCATTCACTGTACTCAACAGACGTATCATAGTAGAAGGGGTCCGGGCTGGTGTTGGGGTTGCACCCAGCCCCGTAGCGTGAAAATTTTAAAGCAGAGGCCAGGTCAATAGCAGGGGGAGGGGGCAGGAAATAAATGTTGCTAAGTAGAGCAAACAAGCAGAGGAGGCCAGACAAAACGTAGGGAGGCCCGGCCCCCTGACCCCTCCCCCGCACGCTACGGGCCTTTACGTCGACCCTGCTGCCATTTCTGGATGTATCACCTCATTCTACTTGTACAATATACACATATCTGGCAACAATAACCTTTTTGTCTTCTATTTAAAGTCAGTCATGAGCTATACACAGCGAGGTCTTATTAAAAATCAGCCATCAGCTATACACAGCGAGGTCTTATTAAAAATCAGCCATCAGCTATACACAGCGAGGTCTTATTAAAAATCAGCCATCAGCTATACACAGCGAGGTCTTATTAAAAATCTGCCATCAGCTATACACAGCGAGGTCTTATTAAAAATCAGCCATCAGCTATACACAGCGAGGTCTTATTAAAAATCAGCCATACACAGCGAGATGTTATAATCACTTCCCTTTGTCAATTTATTTTCTCCAGTGGAAACAACTCGAGATGGAATCAACCAAAGGGAAGCTATCTCCAGCAAGTAAAATAAAAAAAAAAGTTTTCTCCCATCATGTGCCTGAAGTCGTCCTCAAGTAATAAAACGTTTTTATTGATTATTATGTCACACTGTTGTCATAGTTTGTATTGTCTTAACATCACGTGATTCCTTTTTCTGTCCCAAAATTATAATGTGGAGCTATTATGGGGGAAAAAAAAACCCAGCAATTATTGGCAAAAATAATGCTGGTAATAATCCATTCCATTAAGTGATTTAGGCCAGGAATGGCCTTTAATTACTCGAGGGCGAGAACGGCCCTTAATTTTTCTTAACCAGGTCCGCATTTCGCTCCTCTCCTGTCCTTCATATCAGTGACATTCAATTTAAATGTATATATTATTTTATAATAACACTCCAACCATCTGTTCGTAGGCCGGTTAATCTATCCCATTCATATGAACCCAATCGTCCCGCGGTTGATAATGTTCGCCCACCTCTGATAAAAGTACATAACACGTTTTTCTCATATAGACGATAAAATAATCAATCAATGCCTAGGCTAGATTCGCCATACATACATATATATATATATATATATATATAGAGAGAGAGAGAGAGAGAGAGAGAAAGAGAGAGAAAGAGAGAGAGAGAGAGAGAGAGAGAGTTTTAATGTAACTGTCAAAAACTAAACAATAATAAAAGAAGCGATTTCACTTAAATGATAGAAAAAATACTTTGTGTGTGTAAAAGGCCTAGCACAACGCACACACACACCAACGGCTGACATACACCCCTGGCAATATTTTGTCTCTCTATCACTTGCTGTGTGTGTATATGTGAAGGGGCGGTGGGTGGCAGAGGGTTGGGTATGGGATGGGTGAGTGTGGGGGAGGGATCAGCGATAATAATGTGTCAGTGGAATCGCCCGAGAAAAAGAAATAAGACTGACCAGTGATTGAGTTAGGGATAGAAAGGTTGAATAAGGACGGAATGAGTGAAAAAATGATAGGAAAAAAAGTGCAGAGGCAGAAGGTACTGTGGATGATATAAGGAGCAGGCAGAGTAAAAGTGATGACTTATAAGGAGCAGGCAGAGTACTGTATCAACTGTAAGTGGGGCACCCTATCGATTAAGCCGGCCGAAAAAAAAAATGACGAGTAGAGAGAATTAGCTTTCATTGATCATATTCGAATGTGTCTGGTCTTATTGATTAATGAATGCGTCACCGATTGTGAACCTGAGAAGTTTCAAGGTACACGTTCCCATCCCAGGCTAACCTTGACACATTTATCCTATGTACCGCATCAACTGTCAAACAAAGCCACCACTGCAACGGTTATTGTAAAAAAAAAATAAAAGAGGGGGGGAGGGTGTCTCTATGACTGCTGGAAATTATTTACTATTTAAAAAAAGTTCCTAAATGGAACCACGTAGTAATACTTTATATTTGTGATGGGACGATACCGTATGTGTTTTTTCGGACGATACCGTGTGTGTTTTCGGACGATACCGTGTGTGTTTTGGGACGATACCGTATGTGTTTTGGGACGATACCGTATGTGTATTGGGACGATACCGTATGTGTATTGGGACGATACCGTATGTGTATTGGGACGATACCGTATGTGTTATGGGACGATACCGTATGTGTTTTGGGACGATACCGTATGTGTTTTGGGACGATACCGTATGTGCTTTGGTACGTTACCGTATGTGTTTTCCAATTACTAAACAAATCCTCATTTATTTCTCCGTTTCTGATACAAAGAACTACAGGATTTTGTAGAAAGTAAGATTTTTAGAGATTCGAAGTTTTATTTACCAAGAATCGAATCATATAGAAAGGCTGATATGGCAGAATTCCTATCGGGATTCATATAACCCTCCGCTCCCCCTTCAAAAAATGTTCCTTTATGTCTGATTGACGGTGTATTGTACCATTATTAATTATATCAAGTGCATAGTACCATTATTAATTAATTCAAGTGTATTTTGTCATAACTAATTAATTCACAGTAAATAGTACTTGCGACTAGTTTATATTTGAACGCAATCTTTATTTCCGAAAAACTCCGTTTAGGTATGAGGTATTGTGTGACTTGGCCTAACCCAGCTCTATGACACATATCGGGGATAATTGGTCCTCGGTTAGGCGATCTATCGGCCCGCCCAATAGGTCCGCCCAATTAGTCCGCACAATAGGTCCGCCCAATAGGTCGCCCAATAGGCCCACCCATTTTAGTCCACACAAGAGGTCCGCCCAATAGGTCCGCCCAATTAGTCCGCCCAAGAAGTCCGCCCAATAGATCCGCTCCTTACAAACCAAAACTTAATAATCATTGCAAAAATTTACGATAAGGTTTTTTTTTAAATAAACGGTCCATTGAAATTGTGTTCCTTGCAGTGGATCGTACACCTCTGACAACCATAGTACAGCTCTGACAACCATAGTACTCCTCTGACAACCATAGTACTCCTCTGATAACCATAGTACTTCTCTGACAACTATAGTACTTCTCTGACAACCATAGTTCACCTCTGACAACCATAGTTCACCTCTGACAACCATAGTTCACCTCTGACAACCATAGTGCTCTTCTGACAACCATAGTACTCCTCTGACAACCATAGTACACCTCTGACAACCATAGTACTCCTCTGACAACCATAGTACTCCTCTGACAACCATAATACTCCTCTGACAACCATAGTACTCCTCTGACAACCACAGTACTCCTCTGACAACCACATAACTCCTCTGACAACCATAGTACTCCTCTGACACAGTGATATTTGTCATATACGTAATATCAATTATGAAACAAAGTGCAAAAAAAAAAATCAGATAGTCGGACGTGACCGTTGGAGCGATGATGGACAAAGTCGAACAGGTGTTGAATTCATTAGAGGGACAAGCCCATCTCATTCTTGTCTTCAACATGTTTGTCTGTTCTCACATTCTGTGTCTATGAGTTGTGTCTAGGTCTATGTATCTGTGCCTGTGCGAATGTGTGTGTGTGTGTGTGTGTGTGCTGTTGCTTTTTGTTTTACGATCGCCTCCATTATTATTATTGATATCGATTTCTCTCTCTCTCTCTCTCTCTCTCTCTCTCTCTCTCTCTCTCTCTCTTATAACTGAGCGTCACGCTCTACGATTCCGTAATTGTGTAATCGATTTCAATTACGTAGTTCTTGAAGACAGTTTGCTCTGTACTCGAGTATTTGCTGTTTCAAATCAGCATAAAATTGAGCGGCATTTGATGGCAAAAAACATTCTATTGAAAAATTTTAGAAAAGTTATGGCTTGTTCATGTACTTCGTTTTACATTAACTAATACTGGTACTTGTGTATATAGCGTTGCCGAAAAAAATCTCTTGAAGTATCTGCATAGAGCACCTTACAAAATATATGCATTGGGCAATACAAACATCTCCTTCATCTGCCAAAGACTCTCGAACATTTTGAGATGTATCTGATCAGGGCTGCTAGTAACATCTCTACAGAGACGGATGGCCGTGAGGTAAAGTGCCCGACTGTCAACCTGAGTGTCCCGGGTTCCATCTCCATTGAGGACCAAATAGATATTTAGGTCATGGTTAAAGTTCCCTGTATATCTACATGGTGCCTACAAGGCCTTGCACTAACGGCTACGGTGGGGATGAAAGAAGGGCGCCATATAACAACAGTCCTAATTTCGGGTTAGGGTATCTATAATTATAAGAGATTTAATCTCATCTTTACTGGGATTTCACACACACACACACACACACACACACTCTCTCTCTCTATATCTAAAACACTGCCATCATGCCGGCATAAAGTTTGGTAAGCAATCTAGCGAAAACATCTAATGAAAATAGAAATGTAACTGGAAAATTTTACTAGATCCTGTAATGTACAGTGTTGGCCTATATTCTCAGAATGTTACAAATAAACCTACAGTAAAATAGTTTCACAAAAGCAAAACGCAAAGATATGAAAACGAATAAAAACTTAAACTTTGGGGTTCTAAGGGGCTCATTTTGGGCAGTTGAATTGTAGAATTCATCTGTTTTAGTAGCCAGGGCTTATCTATGTATTATGTAGCGAGCATATCGCCTAGCCGCCTTGATTTCCCAAACGTTTGCCCCCAACGTATTGCACATAGCCCAGCTGTATTCATGCCCCCTCAAATTATAGCCCAGCTGTATTCATGCCCCCAACTTATAGCACGTAGCCCAGCTGTATTCATTCCACCAACTTATAGCACATATCCCAGCTGTATTTATTCCACCAACTTATAGCACATAGCCCATCTGTATTTATTCCACCAAATTATAGCAATTAGTCTAGCTGTATTTATTCCACCAACTTATAGCACATCACCCAGCTGTATTTGTGCCCCCAACTAATAGCACATCGCCCAGCTGAATTTGTGCCCCCAACTTATTGCACATAGCCCAGCTGTATTTATTCCACCAACTTATAGCACATCGCCCAGCTGTATTTGTGCCCCTAACGAATAGCACATCGCCCAGTGGCCTTTAAGCCCCCAACTTATTGTCAGGTATCCACATTCATTTGAATCAGGCTAAACTTGGGGATTTTCACTTAAAATCAATGAGGTTTGAACCAAGGTCTTCCAGTTGACAGTGGAGTACTCTACTTCACACAAACTCATATCTCACTTAGTCACTAAGGCTCTGTTTTAATCATTAGCTGCTACTAGAATTATTAGGATGATCCGGTCAATCTTCACATCATAGCTACAACACGCTATTTTCTTAAACAAACAACTAAGCTAACCAGACAAACAAAAAGGAAAAAAAAAATGAAAGAACACAGTTTTTTATAACGTCATTTCAAAGACTTAAAAAAACAAAAGATTTAAAAAAAAACAGCAACATAGAAGGATGGAGAGAAATCAATAATTACCGGATGTTGTTCGAAGCTCTTGACCTTTGTCCTTGCATCTTTTGACGTCAGGCCAAGAGTGGTTCTCAAGAATAACCTGGATGTTCAGTTATTGTCTTAAAATTTTAAGACTCATGTTGATTTGCAGATTAAAAATGAAGTGATGTATGCATGCAGAGTTCGTAGTGTGACGTAAAGGGGAGCTCACATGCAATGAGAAAAAGGTTTTATATGAAGATTGGGGAAAATATTTGAACCTGGAGTTGTGGATGTGGGGCAATACTTGACCCAAGGTGTCATGTGGTGTTATCGTTTGATGGTCAGAAAATTTGAATAGAGCAAATTATAAAACTAACGCGTATTAAACTTAAAACTAAACGTTTATGACTATAAAATGGAAAGTAAGATGGATGGATCGATGGATTGACAGAAAGAAAATAATAGATAAATCTTAGATTGATAGATTATTTAAACATATATGCGAATGCATACGTAGATAGGTAGAAGGTAGAAGACAGACCGTTACATGGATGGATTGACCGACGGACACATAGATTAGACAAATATAATTAATGATAGATATAATGATTGAGGGATAGATGTGATTAGATTAACATAGAAAGATATACTAGCTTATATATACATATATATATATACATACATATATATATATATATATATATATATATATATATATATAGAGAGAGAGAGAGAGATTAGAGAGATAGATAGATAGATAGATAGATAGATAGATAGATAGATAGATAGATAGATAGATAGATAGATAGATAGATAGATAGATAGATAGATAGATAGATAGATAGATAGATAGATAGATAGATAGATAGATAGATAGATAGATGGATAGATGGATAGATGGATAGATGGATAGATAGATAGATAGATAGATAGATAGATAGATAGATAGATAGATAGATAGATAGATAGATAGATAGATAGATAGATAGATAGATAGATAGATAGATTTCCTCTTCCTTTGTTTTATACCGTCATAGACAAATTTACTCAATAGTGGATGGAATGTCTAGCGACGATACCTAATGATCCACATTAATAGACACAAATGGCAATCTTTTTTTTTTGTCAGGATAACCTTTTTCAGAGCTGGATGAGTGCACAGGGTTCACGAGCTAAACAATATGCATTGTCTGACAAATCGAACCAACTGGGATTCACCCCGTCACAGATATGACCGGATAAAAGCCTTGTGTTTTTTTTTCAATCCCTTAATTATATATTCAAGTGTAACCTGTTTGCATTACAAAGAAGTTTTCAAGTACGCAATTGACATATGAATGACACACGCTGTTTCTCCAAAGTTGAAATGTGATATTTATGTAATAATTCATTTGAAAGAGTTTTGTTTGTTTAATTCTGGGCTAGTGTGCAGAACTAATTGATGAAGCCCAATCATCGACTTGATACTGAACTCGACTCACATGCAAAGAGTACAGGGTTCAAATCCTGGTAAAGACAAAGAAATATTCGCCGCTGACTCGGAGAGGAGAGGAACGCCACCAAGCCTAGCCGCCCACAGAAAGGGCGAATGAAAGCACATCTGTTGATGTGTCCATCTGTGGATGTGTCTATTCATTTCCCCCGACCACCATATTTGTTAAGGGAATTAGGAAAACAACAACAACGAGTTATCCGCAATAACCTGCAAAAATTGATTTGTCGAATGATTGTGTATGGCCGTGTGTGATGCCAGAGGCGGGCCACTATAGGATTGTTTGCTCTGAACCACCCAATCCCTGACCTAACCATTGAGATAGTTGAAGTTTTGGGTGTCGTGTAAATTCAAAGATTACTGAAGTAGAACGTCGTTTATTCGAACGTTTATTGTCCGGTGCGTAAAATATCCGGACTAGTATTTTTTTTTGTCAGCTACTGTATATGAATACGTTAAATAATGGTAAATTTGGGACATTTTACTGTAGCAATCACATTCAGTTTTTGGTTATCCGAGCAATCGCCTATCCTAACGGTGTCCGGTCCCAAATGATATGGATAAATTACGTTATACCGTAGTTGTAAAGACTAATAGATATATCGTAGATCAGAGAGTACTTTGTGATCGCTGCATCATGTGCAAATGTTGATATTCAAATCTAATAGATGTTACCAAGAAAATGACATAACATGTAACAATTTACATTATATCAAAATAAAAAAACTGAAATCACATAACACAAAAAGAGTAAAAAAAATATTAGTTACACATTTGTTAAGTTATAACCTAGGTTAAAGGTTAAATCTGTTTGCAAGTCCTTTTCATAGCAGAAGTAATGTTTTGGTATAAATGACGTTAAATAGAAGGCAGGAAGCGACCAAATTAATAATTGAGTACCAGTATGGTACTTCATCTTATGTTCTTAACTCTGCCCTGCACTGCTTAACAAAATGTGTACTTTGTATATGACATTTGTTTTTGTGAAAGAGTTTAATGGTTTTTGGTGTAGATGACATAATTAAATTAAAAAAACAACAAGTTTTCATTATTTCTATTGCATGTTATTGTTGACTAAAATCAGAATCTATAGCGTGAGCCATGCAAGTAAAAACATACACAATTATAAAAAAAAAGTTTGAATAAATGCCAATGAAAGATTTCTTGACAAATTTTGTTTGCTGTGATACAAAATGTAATGGCGGATGGTAAATTCTAATACTTTGGGTAAATACTTTGATAGATATTTTAAAAAAAAATTATTTAGCTCAGTGAGTGTTTGTGAAAACTATCATGTCATAATTTGCATTTATTCAGACTATTTTGAGACCTGATAAGGAAACTAAAAGATATAAATACATACATTTAGTTGTAAAAAATCAAATACTACACATTGACTATCTACCTCACCAATACAACATTTTCTTACCTTTTGGTAGCGCCGGCCACACCTACTTTGGTCTTAACCGTCGGGAGCGAAATTTTCGTGGCTGGGCGAGGTTCGGGCTCTTGAAACGGAACTATCAGGACCGGGTCTTCGATAATGGTGATATCTTCTTCCAACCGGCCGCTGGCCTCTTCAAACTTCTCCAGCGCTCTCCTGTTGACGGTCAGGCCTCGCCGGTCACCCATAGAGCAGGCCTGACCACTCGGACAGGACATGCTCAGGCCGCCCCGGGAGGGCGACGAAGTCGAGGCCGCCGACCCGAGTGTCTTCTTCTTGGTAGTCCCCGAGGCCAGTGTCCCTGGCGGGTGTTGGGACGTGCCCCCGGCCTCCTCTGGGGCGCTCAGCGCGGGCGGTGGTGGGGGTGACGTTGTGCTTATGGTGGTTGTGTTGTTGTTGTTCTGGTGCGGATCGGCCTGGTCTGGCAGCACCGAACCTGGGTCAGCACCGAGGAGGTCGCTGCTCCAGGTGATGCGGTGTTTCTTCTTGTTATTAATGGTGGAGCTTCGGGCGTTGGTCGCCGGGGGAAACGAGTTGGAGAAGGGCGGCGAGGCGGCGGACGGGCAGAAGGTTGGAGGCGTGGCCGAGGTTGCCAGATGTGAGGGCGTGATGAGATCACATTGCAGGAGGAGGCGGTGCAGACCCCGGAGTTGTCTCTGGTAGCCTTTGGTGACAACACGGGGGACAAGTGGTCGCGGTATCTTAATGCTTTACTCACAATGAGCGGGTGGTGGCGTTAGCAGGATGACACAGCGTCCCTAGGGGAAGAGTTAAAGTAATCCACCAGCTACTACTATTACAGCTTTACAATTTCACACTCCAGAATAAATCCACTAATCCAAATGTAAGAATTAACTGTACAGTTATCAATGAAACATAGAATATAGTAAAATCTCCTTTAGCGAAACTATGTATCTACATTTGTGTTAGTCATAGAGAAGCAAAGCTTGATTTGCTTTAAGTTTTGCTGATTTTATTTGGTTATTTAACGCACACAATTCTTCAACTGATGAAATAGTAAAGCAAAAAAAAAAAAGGAAAAGAACTTATTATTGGAAGTAGCACATCCAGCTACCTCATATGAAATTCGTTGGTTTTGAAAAAATGTTTTTCTCTTCAACAGATTGTACAACAAAAGATTATTGAAACATATCCAGTAGTCCAGATAATATCACAGAAAATTGAAGATTGTTTACACTAGCGAAGAAAACAATCAAATTAAATGAGTATTTTTTAGAATAAGTTTATCCCAATGAAATGACACATGTAAATAGGTCAAGTTGTTGTTCATGCCAGTGTTGGTATCACACGGCGTCACACTGTATATTTTTGAAATTTTACTAATAACTAAAATCTAATTTTAGAAAAATAAGGTCAATTAATAATAATAACAAGTTCAAGGAGATAAACAGTTATACAATGGTCATGTGTATGTGTGTTATTGTCTTTTATTTCATTTGACCACATTTTTTAACAGGATGAGAAAACACCTGGTTATTTTGTAAAAGGTCAGCAGACGAGTGAGAATTCAGAAGTTTTGATTTGGTATTAAATTATTGTAACTTTATGTTTTCTGACCAGACACTATGTTAGAATTGTAATTAGACATTATTTGTATCGACCAGCTAATACAGTTAGATATAGTTATATAGTTATAATACAGTTAGATATAGTCATATAGTTATAATATAGTTAGATATAGTCATATAGTTATACTATAGTTCGATATAGTTATATAGTTATAATATAGTTAGATATAGTCATATAGTTATAATATAGGTATTATTGATAATTAGAAATTAAGTCATTGGGAAACAATAATGTTTATTTTATTTATGTTTTTATTAAGATTTATCCTAATAAAATTTTTTACCAATTTTCGCCCAGTCAGAATTCCTTACACCGTGATTATAATGGTTGTTTATTGTAGAATCTTTTACCTTTATAACAGTTGATGATTGGCATTAGACAGGAATTGACAATTAGAAAAGAGTGCATACATGTTAAAAATGTATTCTACCCACTTTCAGTTCAATGAATGCAATAAGCCCTAGTGAGAAACAGAATTTTCTTTATCCACTTATGGTCCACACTATAAACTTTTTCAATCATACATCGAAACACTAGAGTATAAATCACACACAATAATTTTATTCATATTTGTAGCACAGACAAGATGATATTGCTATCAACATCCAGCTACGTGTTTTTTGCATTAACAAAACGGCCATTGGTCTCCAAAAAAGTAAAAACATTCATCTGCTGCCCTTTACAACATTGCCAGGTTTTTTTATACCAGTAAAAAGAACAAAGAAATACTCGTACACACAAACACACAGACACACACACACACACACACACATATATATATATATATATATATATATATATATATATTTGAGTGCATATGTGTGTTTGTGCAAATGTATGTACTTAAAACTTAACCAATGGTTTAATAAAACTTGCAATCACTATCTGCAGGTATGGTGTGAAATTCTCACCCTTTATAACGGACTAAATGTCTCGCGATTGTCTATCCAGTTAAAGTCAAATGACATAATATTTTAGTAAAATGAAGTTCTGGCATAGGAATACAATATCTCAACGGTATGGGCGGGGCAGAAATTAACATTTGAAAAGCTCCATGCTACCCTTAAGCTGCTACCCCCCCTCACTTAACCACGCTAGGCATAGGCCGAAAAAACCAAGAGTAAACGATGCGTTTCCGGTTAGAAATTTTAATGGTAAGTTTCGGGTCTTGATCCTTTATGACGTCATCATATCCAGCCAGACTAGCGTCATGAAGCGGCCAGACACGATTCTCCACGCTGTCTGCTACCCCAGCTTGGAGGTTTGTTTGGCCAGGATGAAGGTGCTGCCCCAGCTTGGAGGTTTGTTTGGACAGGATGAAGGTGCTGCCCCAGCTTGGAGGTTTGTTTGGCCAGGATGAAGGTGCTGCCCCAGCTTGGAGGTTTGTTTGGACAGGATGAAGGTGCTGCCCCAGCTTGGAGGTTTGTTTGGCCAGGATGAAGGTGCTGCCCCAGCTTGGAGGTTTGTTTGGCCAGGATGAAGGTGCTGCCCCAGCTTGGAGGTTTGTTTGGACAGGATGAAGGTGCTGCCCCAGCTTGGAGGTTTGTTTGGACAGGATGAAGGTGCTGTCCCAGCTTGGAGGTTTGTTTGGCCAGGATGAAGGTGCTGCCCCAGCTTGGAGGTTTGTTTGGACAGGATGAAGGTGCTGCCCCAGCTTGGAGGTTTGTTTGGCCAGGATGAAGGTGCTGCCCCAGCTTGGAGGTTTGTTTGGCCAAGATGAAGGTGCTACCCGCAAAAAACGAGTTCATGGGTTGTTCCTGTTTTTTATGGGGGCACCTGACCGTCGGGTATAGTAATCATCTGCTATAGAATGACTAATCAATTATTGTGTGTGTGTTTGAGTGTGTGTGAGTGAGCAAGATGTACTTATAAAATGGAAGAGATAATAAGAGGGGGTGGGGTCAAGATTTACTTTTTTTTTCAAGTTTATGTATATTTTTTTTACATTTGTTAATAAAAGCAACATAAAGTCTTTTGAAAACGTGTATCTTACAACGGTTCTCCAACTATGGGTTCAGTAACCGTTACAAGAAAGCCTGAACAGCACCGATAATAGTCTTTTGAGCTACAGGTAGGACTTATGTGCAGCATTAAAGCGATTCTATATTTTAACCCGTTCAACACATAGGATCCCACACCAAAAAAAAAATAAAATATGTCTCTATTGTTTCCGTTACTGGAAGTAATTTAATCGTAGGTTCCAAGAGTGTGGAAACAGTGGTACATTTTGAACACATATCTAGACCAGCCATGGCGTGCCAAGACCCGCGGGCCAAGCAGCCCACCATACTGTTTAATCCGGCCCGCAGCAGGTACCATCTATTTTATGACGTTTACCTTCATTTACATTCCCTTCACCTTATCTTGGTTCGGCCCGTCCATCGAATTTACCAGCCGAATGTGGCCCGTGAATCAAAAAATTTGCCGACCCCTGGACAAGACTGACTATATATTTGTGTGTTTGTGTGTGTGTGCTTATAGGCGTATTATATGCATGTTATAAATAACAATACATGTATACAGAACAGACACAAATGAAGCTGCTCCATGCGATGTATCAACACGTACAACTTCTAGCTGATGGGCTCCATGTGATACAAAGCTGACTGGCTCCATCACAGATGAATACAAATCATACCAGGATGTGATCCTCTTTATTCCGGCACATATTTCAATGCGTACGGTATCAATAAAGAGCGATAGGGGGAGGGATGGATGAGAGTTAATGAAGGACGGTTTAGACTCATGGGGGCAGAAGATAATTTTATGTATGGCGGGACCATTTCAAGAAACGAACTGCACATAAAATAACAGGAATGCTGTGAGTCTGATTTACATATGTAATTTGTATTTAGTGAAGATTCAGTTATGTCATCAATTTGCTTGCGCCATTTGACTAACCTTTCTTGGGAGGAGGGGGGGAGGGAGCGATTCGACCACAGCCTTATTTGGGCATAGACTAACTAGGTCAGTGGTGGCGAACATATGGCACGCGTGCCATATTAGGCACTCAGAGCCTCCTTCAGCGGGTACGGGAGTAAATTATCGTTTTCTTTAATTTTTAACTGGAGTGTTGGCACTTTGCTATAAATAATTTGCTTTTTTTTGGGACATGCGGCCATGAAAAGGTTCGCCACCACTGAAATAGGCGATAATCAAAGCCTCCCCTAACCACCAGCATAAATTCGGGTCGAATCTGAAGCTATACATATTCATTGTCAGCTACTTCTACAAATTATTACGACTTGCTGCAGTTGAAATAATTTTAAAATGGTTTATACCAATATAATAATCATCTGTTAATCCTACAGATGGAGACATTAAGTACCCCGACTGGTCTAAATCCCACCCCTTCCCCTCCCTCCACACACACTCACACACACACACAAATATAGGAACGGCGGTGCCGATAGCAACCACTACCACAGCGGAAATATAAACGGTCTATTAGCATGGAATACGGCGTTAAGACGGCCTTGACCCGTTGTACTCTTGTTAAGGTCACGACAACTGGTAGCACGTCTTCTTATATTTTGTAATAAACAAAAAAGCAAAAACATACATGCATGCATACACCCACGCAAACATGCATGCTAACATACATTTCTACTGTCATGCACACATGCATACTTATATTCAATACATACATATATTCATACTTAAAATAATAAATGCATGCACACCCACATAAACACACACACACATAAACACGAACACACACACACATAAACACGAACACACACACACACACATCTACGTAATATAAAGCATTAAGCAAAACATTGGTTATCCATCAACTCTCCAAGGCATGAGCCATTTTTCTAAGACATTAAGTCAGATGTGGACACTTTATTTTAACGCTAGCCTCGTTGGCAGACATTGTGCTCTTAGATCGGGACAGAAGGGACAAACAAAGAGCTGATTGATGGAGGTTGGTAAAAACAGTCTAATAATATAATAGTGATTTGGGCTCTGCGTTAAATCGAAAGTAAAGAATTATTAATACAACAGTATTCCAGTTTAAAATACACTCATTAAAAAAATCGGATCTGCCCGAAACCAAAAAAAAACCTAGCCTACCGATCAAGCCTAAGGGGTTTTTCAGGATGCAGCTATATATATATATATATATATATATATATATATATATAGGTCATTGATGTGAAAGAGCTGATGGAAGCGGAGAGCGGACAGGATAAAAGGGCCAAACAGGTCGTACTTGGCCCACGGGCTGTAGTTGACCCATGTCTGGTGTAGGTGACTTTGTGTGTGTGTTTGTATGTGCGTGCGTGTGTGTCCAATGATACGATTTGTCTCTATAATCAAAATGATAGAATTCAAGATAATTGGTTTTCACACCTGCTATAGAGAGTTCACTGGTACTATTGTGGGTGAGCCGAAAGAGAACGGAGTTCTTCGAAATTGTACTCGCGGTGTAATCATTACAGCCTACATTTGCAAGGAGAACACATCAAATATGTATATCCTAACCATCAAGCTTGTTGCATAAACTGTTTTATTTTGCTCGCTATAGCACTTTAATGTTTAGTCTGATCGTTGAAAATTAATTCATTTTTTATCGTTTCCAAAAGCGACATATTTATTGCTCAGTAAAACTGAATAAGGAAATATTTGTGTTCTAGGTTTGGTGCAGTCGAAACTTGAGGCATATTCTAAATATTTTCGCTATTTTATAGTTGCTTTTGGCATGTACGATACTTGTGTTATTTTCGATTCATGACATTTTTAAAATATTTGTGTTTTATAGGATACGTGTATAATCGATACGTGAAGTGTTTTTTTTTAAAATACTTATTACCTATACGATTCTTTTTGTTTTAGTCGGTATATATTTGTCTTTTAAATACTTTTGGTCAATACGATACTTTTGTTATATTCGTCATGACACAGTAAACTAAAATACCTGCAACACACAACGACCAACAATAAAAATAAAAAAAAAACCTATACAAAATGTCTGCCCCTGTCTGTGACATCCACATTGCTTAGGAAAAAACAACAGGAGAAAGAGAAAATCCTGATTTATCGCTCAGTTGTCCTGTAGGCAGACAATTGAAGGACCTAAACATACAACACAATGGAAGACATTAACTAATTGTGCAACGTAATAACAGCTCTAGAGGGAACAGCGAAAGGAACTTCCCTGCCAGCTCAAAACGTGAATGCTCCCTTCTCAACACACAATATTAAGCTAATTTATCGAGTGCTTTCTCCGTCAAGACCAGGTAATCCGCTCCAGCTTAAAATAGAACAGCTCGTTTACTTTTTTTCTTTTTTGAACATTAGGAGATTGTCATCAGATGAAAGAGGAACAAATAGGAGAATAAAAAGATGATGGATATGAAGGTATTCCGTCTGATGAGAATAAACCGATAAATAGGCATATCTTCTATGTGACACAATACCCTTTACGTGGTTGAAAATGTCAATATTTTTAACATTATTTAGATTCATTAGTTGTGATATCTCTCCGCCCCGCCCCCCCCTCCCCAATTAGATGTTCTATTCTTGTACAGTTAGAAAAGTAGAAATGTCCAGGTGAGATGCGTGGGAAGATGAGGAGGGCCCGGGGAAACTGTGAGGATAGAAGCGTTGAAAGATATGTTACAAATACATGCGAGTAGATTTTGTTTTAATTAGCTAACGAGTCAATAAAACCAAAAAACCGATGTAGATTTTAAATGGGCATCACGTAGCAAGTAGTGTTTGTGTATCACAGTGTTTGTGTGTGTGTGTGTCACAGTGTTTGTGTGTCACATTGTTAACTGTAGGGATAGAGATGTTATGTTGAAATAAAACTGGGTCGTGGATGATAAAATAGTGAGACTTGATTACGAATGTCGCTCTGTGAATTAGGATATGGGAATCTGAGGCCTGACCTATGTAACCAGTCTAGAGTGACTTTATCTTGGATTGTATTACTTTGTTATTTAGGTTATTTGTATATGTATAGTGTGGACTTACGGGGGGTGGGGTCGAGACATAAGAATTCTATCTAGATCACTTACTGCTCAAAAGTAACAGCTACATATTACATGGGCAAATTTTTCTTTTTTTTTTTTTTGTATTTAAACAAGTTCATGTCAGGTGTACACTTTTTTGTGTCTCCTAGGCAACCGGGTTTTGAGATCTGAACCTAAGACAACATGGCTAGATGTCACGAGCAGTAACTCACTGAAAGTTTGTAAATGTCTAGTTCACGTGGCTGGATGTGTGTGAAATTTTGTAATTATGATAATGACAAAAAAAAAAGTCGATTGGATAATACATGTGTATAAAGGGAAGTAATGGTTTGTTATACAGTGTGATGGAACTTCAGGGAACCCGTCCACGGGTATGGGCGCAACCAATGTACGGGTCGTGCGGGTCCGGACCCTACCAAAAAATCAAAGCCCACTGGTATTCGACCCTACCAAAAATCAAAGCCCACTGGTATTCGACCCTACCAAAAATCAAAGCCCACTGGTATTCGACCCTACCAAAAAAATCAAAGCCCACTGGTATTCGACCCTACCAAAAAATCAAAGCCCACTGGTATTCGACCCTACCAAAAAATCAAAGCCCACTGGTATTCGACCCTACCAAAAAATCAAAGCCCACTGGTATTCGACCCTACCAAAAAATCAAAGCCCACTGGTATTCGACCCTACCAAAATTTGGGGGCATACACACCAATGTTCATCTTACCTAATATTTTAAACCCTAACAACTTCAACATACTGGTTGCGCCCCTGTCCACGGGGATCATTGTACAGTGTGGTGGAACTTAAGGGAACCCCCATCAATGGGGATCATTGTTGTACGTATTGTGCAATACCCCCCATCTGAATCTTTTAGTGACTACAGTGTTAGGTAGATTCTACGTATGCAGTTGAAATGAAATTTAAAAAAAAAAGCTGCATGATATATATTTTCTGTAAAAATAAATAAATAAATAAATAAATAAATAAATAATAATAATAAAACATAATTGATTTTTTTGATGTTACACAGAGGTTACATAGATGAGAATGTTTTGATAACTTTAGAATGTTTCTATTCGGCACACAATGTCATTATTTTAGAACGTTTCAATTTGGTAATCTATGTCATTATTTTAGAACGTTTCAATTTGGTAATCTATGTCATTATTTTAGAATGTTTCAATTTGGTAATCTATGTCATTATTTTAGAATGTTTCAATCTGGCACCCTATGTCTTTGAAGTGAATTTAAATAGTTAAATATTTTTTTTAAAAACTTACTTATTCTTGTCTATTTTTATTTGTGTGTGTGTAACTTTAATATTTCTGGTTTAATATACCAAAGTTTTTAGATGGACGATAGAAGTATAACTAATGAATGAATTGTTTTTGTGGTTGTTATTATTCTTAGTTTCTTCATATACACTCATGATGATGATAAAAAGTGGATCATTCAATAGTATCATTACGACATTATCTTGCAACACATTTGGGAGGCAACTGATGTCGACACCACACACACACACACACTCTGAACAGTCAATCAGGGCTGCGGCAAGATAACGTGGGAGTCCCCTGACATACTAGGACTAGCTTTGTACCACTAACCCCCCCCCCCCACCCATTCAAGGCCCCACAATTTCAATTCAACGAAATAAATAAATAAAAATAAATTTAAAAGTTAAGGGGAAATCAAGGCTCGGGGGGTGTCTTGACCTAGTGCACCGGTAGCCTCGGACCACATGCGGTGGCCTTCAACTACAAATCACCCGTGGTGTACAACAACAGTCAGCACCCTATACACCCAGTTATAATCATCGAAGTAAAAAATACAAACAAAACGTAACAGATTGGACACAATGTTTGCGAGGTTTAAAAAGAATCAGGATCCAATACGTCAATGACTCTTTATTAAGAGCGAATTAACGGACGTGCGCTTGACTACACACAAGCTTAAGCTCATGGGCTCCAGTCATGAGGGGGGGTCAGAGGAGAGATTTCCTTCCAGACCATACCACAGCCGGGTTAAAATAGTGTATTCTAAGAAAGTTTGATTAATGTAAAGGCGGCTGGACATCGAGTTAGCCAATCTATCTATTTTGCCTTGACCAGGGCTAGAAACACGTGATCTCGTAATAAAGAACCTTTCCATTGTGACTCTTACCTAAGTTAATTTAATTATGTGTTACAACAACATTGTTTCATTCATAACGTCAATCTATTTATAACATTTGAAACTTCAGTTTAATGTAGGACTACTTTTTTTTTTCATTCATTAATCACTTTACAAAAAGCTCCAATAAAATTAAAATATTTTTCGTCCACTGTTTTTTTTGTGTGTTAATAATGGTTTATTTTGCATTATGTGGCAACAATCATATTAAAAGATCACAACAAAAATTTGCACTTTATTTATTTTTTTAAAAGATAATTTATATGAAACTTTTTTTCAACAAACACACAAAAGTACACACCTCACACACACACATCACACACTCAAACGTCACACACATCATACACTTCTCACACGTCACCCGCTCACACATCAAACGCTCACTTAAAATAATTCACACATTCAAGCATCACACACTGACACATCAATCATCACTCATACGTCACACACTCACACTACCACACGTAACTATCTTCTTTTCCAGTCATCTGATGCACACACTGTGTCAAGTTAATCCATTTCTGATTAAATCAATATAATGCGCGTTGACTTTTAAAATTATGACACACGTCAAATAAACATTCTATAGATCAGTGCTTTCTATTCTCTATTAGGTGCGTTTTGAAAAGGGACATAACTATCTAGGGAGAGACAGATTTATACTATATAGTTAGATATAGACATATAGATGCATGCATATAGATAAATATATAGATAGGTTGATAAATAAACAGATAAACAGATAGATAAATAGATGGATAGAGTAATGCATGTATAAGACACAATTTAATTTCATCAGTCTGTCCTACAAAATAGTGACCTTTTTGTAATAGTTCGTGTGCTAATATAAATACCGGACTAATCAAACATGCAACACTCTGAACGTTCCATAATTGTATAGTAAGCAGTGGCGCCGAGAGCAAACACGGGCCCCTTAATAAACAATAAGTCGTGAAAAAATTGACATGGTCGGGGCGGCCGGGCCTCCTTGCAGATGCAGGCCAGCTCTCAGCGTGCCTTATAGTAAGGTGCACTTTGTGGCGTCTGACAGATTTCTGAAATAGAGATAAGCAGAGAAGAAACATTAAAAAAATCAACTGAACTTTGACCTTATGTCAGTGTCGTAATTCGTGATACTGGTACCGGAGAGGGGTTGGGGGTTTGCTCTAAAAAAGAGGTGACTCATTTCCGCCCTTGAACTACTTAAGCACAACAGATGCCGCTAATAACTGGCGGTAAGGCAAGTGCCCCCTCCCTTCTTGTGAAGGACCGTCCCCACCTGTTCTTTCAAGTTACACTACCACCCAGAAGGGAAGATTGTAAATACACATATCAAATAACTTTTATAGACACCAACAGAGGAGGAAAAATAAAATGCTAATTCATCAATTAAATTCACAATAATTGCAAAAGAAATCATAATGATTCTAATTACTAGTAGTTAATATCGATCGATACTAAAAACTATAACTGTCAGTCATCATTTTTACGCTTCCTAAAGACATAAAAAATGTTCAATTTCGACTTTAAATTAATGGTAACGCTAACTATAAAATTACATAAACATCTATCCCAGTGGTGTTGACATTCTCTTATAGGTTGAACTCATTCTCTGACTTTATCGTCTTCAAAAATTCTCTTACACTACCCCTCTTCTCAAACTCAATATCTCATAAAAAAAAACAACATCTCGCATCTTCAACTTTGGGGGGTAAGGGTCAAGGTTATTTACTATGCGAGTGACGTACACATTGATACCTGAAATAACTCAATTACACACAAATAATTACACACAAGCCGTGGCAGAATCCACTTGTTTACCTTCCATATGATTGGACGTTACAACAAGTTAGAATTGGGATGTCTTGATGTAAAATTAACGACATACAGACCTCATGATTCAAATGTTTTTATTCAGTATTTGTGTTGAGATGTTGGCGTTTGATGTTTCCAGTTGTGCTGGAGTGTCAAGATGGAGAGACAAGTTGTCAAATTGTACAATAAATCTTGAAATGTATAAATTGACGTGTTTATATAAAGAGAAATGTGGTCGTGCGGTGTAGAGCGCAAGACTGTCTATCGGAAGAGTCTGTAGTTCGAACCTAAGTGAGAGCCAGGTCCTAGTGAACGTACCAACGTTAAATGGGTAGTAAGTAAGTTCCCTTAGCCCTAAAGGGCCATCGGGGCAGATGAAGTGTAGAATGCATCTGTTTCTATAACCTCGGCATATGAAGGGATTGTGTGGTTAGCACAACGCCCAGCCGCCTTTACTTCCCCAACTTAAAGTCAGGTACCCATTTAAAGCTGGGTGGACTTGTGGGACGACTTTGAAACAAATTTCACTAGGAAAAATTCCCAATGGTTCTCACCGAGGATCGAACACAGGACTCTCAGATTGACAGTCGAGTATCTACACCACTCGGCCATCCGCCCCACTAACGTTTAATGGGTGCCTGACTTTAAGTTGGTGGCGTAAAGGAAGTTGACCTTTGTGCCAGCCACACAATCCTTCAATATGCGGTGACTACTGAAACAGATAAATTCTACTCTTCATCTGCTCCGATGAGAGGGGCTTAAAGAAACTGTACTTGTTTTGTTTGTAAAAGTCACCTTCTTGAGATAACAACTTAAACGAAAAAAAGCTCACTGCCAAGTTTTAGTTGTATATGTGTCGGTGGCACTTATGTACAAGCCCGTGGTCCTATCTCTGTGTGGAATACCCCAAATAGCAATAGACTTTGTATTAAGAAGATGTTGCAAACGTGAAACGGGTATAGATAAGGTTCAGGGAACATGTTTAGAAGATCTAGACTTTGCAGACGACATAGTTCTTATTAACGATGATACTGAGGAAATACAGATGACGACAGAAGCACTAGCAGGAAAGCTAGAAAAGACGAAAGTCATGAGTCATGGTCAAAACCAAAAAGTAACAATCAAAGTAGAAGGAAAAGCAATTGAAGAAGTACAACAGTTTTTATATCTTGGAAGCTGCGATACAAAAATAGAGATGAGATCCAGAATTGCAAAATCAGTCGCAACTTTTAAAAACCTAGAAAATATATGGAAGTCAAAAGTCCTGAGTATGAGAACAAAACTCAGAATCTTCAATTCCAACGTGTTACCCGTACTTACCTATGCCTGTGAAAGCTAGAAATCTACCAAAGAAATTAGTAATAAACTGGACTCCTTTGAAAACAAATGCCTACGGAAAATATTTAGGAATTCAATGGAACGACTTTAAAACCAACAAAGAAATTAGAGACATTGCAGGACAGCCCTATATCTCAACTGTGGTCAAAAGAAGAAGGTGGCAATTCGTGGGACATGTGCTGCGGAGAGACAACAGAAAAATAGTGAAACAATTGCTTAGCTGGGAGCCAACAGGAAGAAGGAAAAGGGGAAGACCTCGCGAAACACTGAAAAGAACTCTAATCAAAGAGGCAAAAAATGCCAATATAGACTGCCTAAAAACAATAGAAAAAGCTAGCTCAAAACAGACAGAACTGGAGAGACACGGTGAGAGCCCTATGTGACGTCTAACGGCACAAGAAGGATTAAGATTAAGTCCATGCTACCGTGAACATGTAGGAATGACACAGCAAAAATATCTACGAACAGTAGATTACATAAAGATACAACAACTCATTCTTTCAGAGCACAAGTACAAGTACATTTATACTCAAGGTACAAAGATCTAATAAACACGTTTTTAAAATTGCAAGTAAGAAGACTATGAGTACAACACCCTATTATGTGTCCTGTAAATACAATATTTGGCCTCAAAATTTATCTTTTATAAAATTAAATGGCCACTATAGGAAGTCCTTTTGGCAGACGATTGGAATTAAGGTGTTCATTAATTTTCAAAATGGAAGTGAATCTTTATTCAACTATTATCATATCATCTGATCTGTGGTGCATATTTAAGCAAACTGTTTAGGTATTTCATGATTTATGTAAAAAAGACATTTTAATTTAATAAACATAAATTATAAAGCCTACATCATTGTCATATATTTTTAACTATATCTGTGACGTCTCACACATAATTGTGGAATAGCATCAACCAAGAAACTAAAACCAATAAAATAAATAAAACTCCAAAAAGACTATTACGATTCCACTGAACACAAAAGAAAAATACATAAATAATAATACATAATATATATACAGCCTTCCAAAGGGCACAACACCATAAAAGAAAAACCAATGACCGTTAATAATACAAGTACAAGTACTCCAAACATCTACTATAGTAGTATTCGATCACAGGTTCTCTGTGACACAAGTACCAAGTACCCCATCTCTGATAGTCATTGTTACTAAGCAACGTTGCTGGATGTCAAACGCTCATTCAAACAGATCAAGCCGTAGTCAGTTGTTGTTTTTTTTTTTCGTAGACCTATATTCAAATACCAGAGATAATAACTGAATGATACGTTTTGTGCAGGTCAGATCAATCGGACAGCAAGGAGACGACTACACGTTTCCTGTATCGGAGTATCGCTGAAAACAGTGGCTCTCAAAGTGAAGTTCTCGACATCAAGTGGTATTATAAACAAGCAATTAAGCCTGTTCCATTCTGGACACAGGACGTGTTAGCGCATTTTCGTGTTATGTATCAGTACGTTTGTTAGCTTTCAGTAAATATTTGTAAATTTTGGAAATGTTTATAAATTCAATTGTGTAATGCATATATATGTAAAAAAAAATTATAAAGACATTTCTTTATATTTGAAAAAAAATTATTGTCTCTTAAATCTAACTACAAGTGGTTTGTGGTTACTGAAATAGGACTCATAATTGAAAACGTTCGAAATTATAGTCATTTAATCGTCCGAAAACTCCGTCAATTGTTGCATAGCTCTGATACTTTCAATTAAACTCAGAACACAAGCTTACTATTTCATTTGATGAGTTTCTTAATAAATTTTGGTGAAACTACGTGCTGCAGTATTTCGCACCAAATGAATGGGTTATTGAACGTACAAGGTGTATATATAATATATAAGCCTCTTAGGAGCCCTGAAGCCCGGCCCTCAGGGGTCCTATCGCAAAATGAACTTTTGATGTACACATGGCAGGCAAAGACCTACAAAATGATATATACATCATGGGTCTAGGACTTATAGTTGCTGAGATATAGGCGCTCCTTTATTAATATAGCTTATATAGTAAAAAACGGTACTAAGCCCCCTTTTACGGCCCTCAGAGGTCAAATCGCGAAATGAACTTTTGCTGCACACATGGCAGGCCAAGACCTACATCATGGGTCTAGGGCGTATGGTTGTTGAGATCTAGGGTGATGACAGACAGACAGACTGACAGACAAAACGGGGACAATCTTGAAAATGCTCTAAAAAGCTTAATGATTATTGAATTGAGAATTTATACAATTTATTTTAGCTGCTATTCTTTAACCCATTTGTCTTTCAATGTATGTGGGTCGAGACATTAAAATAAAATTTAAAAAAGAAAACATCTTTCTTGAGTGGGATGCTAAATGTAAAAGTTCGAGAACCGTTGGTCTAACTTTAATACACATGGATTATCTCCCCCAGCTATTATTCAGGATATAAAAGGAAACACGTGACAAATATATTGTCAGACAGTAGATCGTATGTCTTGAGAAGATTGTAAAGTACAGCTAAGAGTCGCATTGTCATGTTTCAAGCACAGTAACGAGAGAAGATACTAGTCTTGCGGAGCCGCCAATTTTTTTCCGGCTCCGGCTCCGGCTCTGGCTCCCACTAATTTGACGGCTCCGGCTCCCACACATTAAGATATTACCACACGAGACAAAAATTTTTGTAATTGCGCCACGCAAACATGCCGCTGAAAAAAAGTTATGCAAATATTGTCGCGTTCACCCCCATAGCAGGCCCGTAGCGTGCGGGGGGGGCCAGGGGGGCCGGGGCCCCCTTCGCTTTGTCTGGCCCCCTCTGCTTATTTGTTCTACTTAGTAAAATGTATTACCTGCCCCCTGCTATTGCCTGGCCACTGCTGTAGAATGCCTGGCCCCTGATGTGGAATTTTCACGCTAAGGGACTGCCCCATAGTCAGGAACTTGAAAAATATACGCATGTCGGTTTTACTAAAAACAAACCGTTTCAGTGCATCCAGAATCATATCATTATTTTCGACCGAGGTTTCACTAGTCATAAGTAATAAAAAGTTATTTCAATTATCAAATTAGCAAATAGTAAAATGATACATTATTTAAAATATTTTAAAGACTTCAGTATTTATATTTATTATTTATAAATTCGAAGTGATTATTCGGACCCGGGTACCAATAAACTCCGATTTTTATTCGGACTCCGTCCCAATAAAGTCTGATTGTTATTCAGGCCCGTGGCAAATATGTACTAAGCTTAGCTATATTTAAACTTTATTTGGCGGAACCCGAAAAAATAATAATAAAGAGTCCGCTAAGTGGAACCCTAGACACTGAGTAACGATTAAATCATACAATTCAAACAATTATGAAAAAAAACAATAATGAAGTTTATGTTTAGCTAAGCCGAATAACAATCGGATTTTATTGAGACCCAGGTCCGTATAGCCACAGCCTTATAAATTTATCTACTCTATTTCAGATATTCTGTTTATAATAAAATTGTTAAATACAGAAAGCGACCATTTTGTTTATAGTCTATTACAAATTCGCGGCAGCCCGTAGCGTGAAAATTCTACATCAGGGGCCAGGCAATAGCTGGGGGGGGGCAGGTAATTTATTTTACTAAGTAGAGCAAATAAGCAGAGGGGGCCAGACAAAGCGCAAGGGGGGGCTAAGCCCCCTGGCCCCCACACACGCTACGGGCCTGATTCGCGGTCAAATAATAATACGAAATGACGCGTTCTATTTGTCGTCTTAGTAAAAATTTATTTTAAATGATTGATACAATTATTCTATGAAATAAAACTGTTTTAACTTTATATATAACAAAATAACATGCCATTAAAAAAATTTCGGAGGGTAAACAAGATTTAAAACGAACACAAAACGATTCCCCGTTAAAGAATTCTTGTGGTGATGTGCGTGCAGGCTATTATTTTATCGCTGTTACTGTTGTGGCTTTCGTAAAAATAACAACATTTCAAATTGTAGAGACAAACAATCAAACAAATTTGGAATTTTAAAGCTAAAAAAAATAATTCTGCTGTAAAAAAAAAAAAACATTTGGGAGCCGTGGAGCCGCCAGATTTTGTCGGCTCCGGCTCCAGCAAAAAGTAGCGGCTCCCGGCTCCTCGGCTCCGGCTCCGGCTCCGCAAGCCTGGTCATACTACAACTAACTGGTTGATGGAATCATAGAAATATTTTAATATATGCACATGAACGAGGGCTATAAAAAAAAAAACAACCTCAAACTCTGGGGAGAGGGGGGGTAGGTAACATACTTTGAAATATACCGAGGCCCAACCCAACAGCGAAGACACTTTGTGGCATGTCATAGAAAGCGGGGGAGGTGGTACCGAATGGTGAAGAAACTCGGCAGTCTACCGGAGATTCCTGGGTTCGATCCACTGTGAGAACCATGGGAATGATTCCAGGTGAAATTACTTTCAAAGTCATCCCACAAGTCCACCCAGCTTTAAATGGGTACCTGACTTAAAGTTGGGGAAGTAAAGGCGGCTGGGCGTTGTGCTAACCACACAATCCCTTCATAAGCCAAAGTTATAGAAACGCATGAATCATACACATAATGTGCCCCGATGGCCCGATAGGGCTAAGGGAAAAGTTACTTTTATAGAAGTCGGTAGGGCCCATTTGTTTAGGGCCCCTGATAAACTCTTTAAGTTGCCCCTATCCCCTCACCAATCCCTATTTTTTGATTAACCTACATTAATCAAACTGAAAGTAAGACATTGCCTCTTCAATTAAAATAAAACGAAACAAACAATTCACATGTCAACACCATTTTCTATATCATATAACATCTAAACAGTCCTTAAAAAAATATGTTTAAAAATGCATCTCTCTTGTTATTTTGTCTTCATCTAGATTGTTTTTTTTTTATTTTCTGATAATGTTCAGGACGAACCAAGGCTTAATAAAGAATGCATAGAAGCGATTTTTTTCCCTCTGATAATTACACAGCAAGATTCGGTGAAATTTAAAAGTAAAAGAAGAATGTAATTTTCATGTAAAATGCTAAAATGTATGTTGTAAAAAAAATAAAGCTGTTTGGATCGATAGACGACTTGTTACAGGCACATTTTATTGGACGAAACGAAGTGGATGATTTTGAGGTTTAAGAGAATTATGACAGAATGCTCGCCTTGGTATGACATGTTAGTTTGAATTGTTTGGTGATATGATGTGTTGATTTACCGGTGTCATGTGACAGAGGGGTGTATCAGGGAAGGGGGCGTCCTGAAAAATTATGGGATCCATTTCAGAATGGCTCGTGGAACATTTAAGATTAATCAAATATGTTTTCTTAAAGTTACACGTACGGTGTAAATATGGGGGCGCATCGGAGAAGATGGGCCAACGTGAGCCCGGAAGCAATGGGCCCTTTTCATATACTCTCATTCCCTCCTCCTTATTGTCACATACCTGCGTTAAGGTGATTTTGTTGAGTGGTGTACTGCAGTGCTGCTCAAATCAGTAGTCTGCGGACCGTTCCGGTCTGTGGGTCATCAGCCGCCGGTCTGCAGAAGTTATCAAGACTGACTACAGTGACTACACGGCCAGTGCAGCGAAAATAGTGCGCCGGTCCCTGCTCCAATGGAAAACTGTTGTATTGGATGTGCTGTTGCAGCTATGAGAGTAATGTTTCTGAGAGATTTTTAAAGAGTTATGCTACAGTTTTGTAAGGGGAATGTCGATATTTTTTATCATGGTGAATTGTAAGGATTGTTTGTTAGTTTGAGATGTCAGAGTTATAAATGATATAGGTGTGATTTTCCAGAGCTTTAAAGAAAAGTAAAGATCCTTTATAACATTTTAAAGTGAATAAAATGATGAAGAGATTTGGCGCAGCTCGTAAAGTCATGACGTAATTTGCTGGCGCTAATTTTGTTTCTAGCAAAGTAATAATTGTAGATGTTTGGTGCATACGTCATTTCTTGATTATGACGAGTATGTAGCTTTAGGGCTATCACTCACCACCATAATATCAACTGACAGAAAGGATATTAAAGTCAAACATTGGGCTTCGTAGGAAACGGACGTCTTGATTATGTTAGCAGTTGCGATGTAGACTTGAAACATGAAATTTGAACTCCTCCTGAGTGTAATGGGGTCATGTCATATTCTTTACTATGCTGAACTTCACATATATGTATCATTAACCCTTTTTTTTAATTTGTTATAGAACGTCGCTTTCATTCATCGTCTGTACTCAGCATCCTAGATAATTGTGATATTCAGCGCCTAAATAGGACCAGTCGAACAGAACATCCACGAGTGATCCACACACATAAATTATGCAATTCATTTTTTTTTACGATTAGTTTTAAGCAAACGGCATAATTATTGATTGTTTGTGTAGCACAATTCCCAGCAATTTTACCGCCCTAAGTACAGTCTACATCAAAATTAGAAATCAGAAAGAATAAATTGACACAGTAAATTGGTGTGAAATTATTAAAATCAATATTTCAAAATTAAACATATTTACAGTAATTAGGAAAGTATTTATTTATGACTGTCTGTGGGCACATTGAAAAAACCCATTGTAAAATTAAGACACGATTTTTGTTTAAAAAAAAAGTAGTTCATATGCTAAAATATTTAAAGAGCCACAAAAAAACATACATGTCATTAATCCAGTAGCGTACCTGGGGGGGGGGGGGGGGGCGGGGGGTGCGGGCCGCACCGGGCGGCACTTTTTATTACTTTTTAGGGGGGGCGGCAAAAATGTATAGATTAAATTGAAATACCTAAATGAGAGGGCGGCAAAATCGTCTTCCGCCCTGGGCGGCCGATACCCGATATCTATCTATCTATCTATCTATCTATATATATATATATATATATATATATATATATATATATATATACAGTTTATACAGTAACCCTGGTCACTGAAGACGTCATAGTCAAGTAATATTACTGATGACGTTTTCACACTTTTTAAAAGGCTCAAAAAAAAAACAACAACACATCATGCCAAGAGTAATGTGTTATCAAAACATTCTGTACTATCAATGATGACAGGTGTCAGGATTTCATTGGTTTGAAATGTTAGTCAATTTCTTTGATTAGAACAAATATGTCAGAATTTCATTGGTTTGAAAAGTTTGTCAATTTCTTTGGTTAGAACAAATATCAATAAAACACTCTGATGTGTCTTCACTTCATAAGGCACAGGCACACTCTTGAGTTCCGTTGAATCCATCATAAAATGGTCGTTCACATTTTAAAATATAAATCCATTATTTGGTAGTCATCTTTATCTGAATAGACAGAATTAGTTTATGTACGAAAAATAAGTTATTTGTTTACAACCCACAAAAACTATTGAGCATGTTATTGCATCTTTGGTTAATAGAAAACTTTAACTGATGATATAGATCTTTAATATCTGACGAACGATATACTTGCATACGTCTTTAAAAAATTTGAACACATTATAGGAAAGAAACAATAGAAACGAAAAATTATTTTATGAGAATTAAATAGCTTGAGTTACAAATTGTATTTAACTTAGAATTTTACATTTCTTCACTTTGAATGAGTTTTTTTTAATATTGTAAGTTGGTTCAGAATTCATGTAATACTATTCATTATTCTACTTTTTCCACATAAAATATTTATATATAATAAGTGGTCCAAGTGGTATAGGGAAAATATGTTTATTTTATTACACACACCTTTGTCTCAGTGGAACAAGTGGAGATATAAATATAGTTTCACGAGATCACCGCATCACACAGTTACAGTTGCACAGGATACATCCACACAGATACTGCCATAAAGATACAGCCACACATATACTGCCACTGACAAAGATACTGCATTTATAGCTACAGCCACACACAATACATCCATACATACAGCTACAGCCACACACAATACATCCACACATACAGCTACATGCACACACACTAAATCCATACATACAGATACAGCCACACATAGAGATTTCAGCCATACACATACACAAACATACCGTCACAAACATATAAATCAAAACATACATATAAAGCCACATACATAGAGACAGCAACACACTAATACACACAATATACAGGTACAGATACAGCCACACAAATACATCCACACATATACAGCGACATAAATACAGTCACAAAGATACAGCCACACAGATATAGCCAGACAGATACAGCCAGACAGATACAGCCAGACGATTACAGCGACACAGATACAACCACACATATACAACCAGACAGATACAGTCACACATTACATCTACACAAATACAGCCACACAGATACCAGATACAGCCACAATGACAATAACACCCATCATAACATAGACTCATTAGTTGAAAAGCTAATTAAAAAAAAATATCTATTGAAAATATTAAGACATTTATTTTTTAAATACCTAATTGTCCAAAAAACTGTATTTTTTTTTCACATTTTCAAAACCTTCAAATAAATGTCTGTTTTAAAAAAATAAGAGAAATTTTCCAAATGAAATAATTGAGGAATGAAGTTAAAACTGGGACGATGTTATAATTGATTTGCTCGATACATGACATGTAAATAGTGGCATCGTGTGGAAATGTTAACTGAATAATGGAGATAATGAGAGACAAGCTGTTGTAAAATAAAATATGAGACACTGGTTGACAAATGTATCCATTTAACAGGATATAGAAATATGCAGATTGTCTATTTACGTCGGCCCATTAATGCCCGTTTGGTTCTTGGATCCGCCCCTGGGCATATAATGGCTCCTCCCATCTGCTCTTTGTGTGGGCCGTGTGTCAAATTTAAAAACTCAATGTGGCCCATGTTTACAAACGTTTGCACACCCCTGTGTTGAGCTCTAACAAAGTAGCCACTGGAGTGATAATATATATATATATATAGAGAGAGAGACATCATCACAGGTACAGAATGACCATTGACTCATTTGTTGAAATACTAAAAGAGAGAGAGAGAGAGAGAGAGAGAGAGACAGAGAGACAGAGAGAGAGAGACAGAGACATACAGACTGATAGATACGTAAGTAGATTATATATATATATATATATATATATATTATATATATATATATATATATATATATAAAGAGAGATAGATAGATAAATGGATAAAAAGATAGATAGATAGATAGATAGATAGATAGATAGATAGATTGTTGGATAGACAATACATTTGTTATAACGTATTGTTTATAAAAGCAAGCATTCCATTATCAGCGGATTCCATTGTATTTCGTCCCTTAAGAAAACTTCCATCGTGTCTGCAAAGTTCTGCTCTTCAATCAATGCCACACATGTTGACACAACCCCTCCTCCCCCCACCCCCAGCCTTCACCAGCTCACTCCCCAGTAACCTACCCCCCCTCCACCACCACCTCCTCTTTCAAGATTCCTCCCATCCATATTTCCAAGATTTCTTTCTGCATCTGTTCATAGCAATTTGTACAAAAGTTTTATGTTCCAAATCTCCTTTGCATTAAAAGCTTTGCGAGTTAGGAACTCAATAGACGGTGAATTACAAACCTGGGTTTTTTTTTTTGTACCTTGGTTTATTTTTTTTATGTTGTTTTGTTGAAACCTCGGAGAAATTATTTTTTTTTTCAATGTGCCCGTTTAGTGTTAGGTTTCATGTAGTAATGTTAGAAATAATGTTTTGATTTATAAAGTAACTTGCGTCATCCAGGTTCTATTAATGATCCATAAAAAAATTTTGCATTTTAAGAATTAAAAAAAAAACATTGTTTATAGGCAAAGAAACTGTGTATCTATGTTGAGGAAAACTATATTAATAAATTAAAAATATGAAAAAAATGTGGCCTTTGTCCGCGGTAGTCAACCTTTTTTTTGCGAGAGTACCTCAAATAGCTCCGCAAAAAACCAAACAAAGAGCTGCACATAAAATCAAACAAAGAGCCACTCAATCAAACAAAGAGATCCACATAAACCAAACAAATAGCTACACATAGAATCAAACAAAGAGCTGAACATAAAACCAAACAGAGATCCGCACCCCTTAATATATACTAATTAATTGTTACGAAGACATCGTTCAATGTTGTCAAACAAATTAAAAATACAAATAAATGAAAACAAGTTAAATCATAACAAACGAAACAATACAACTGATCTAATTTTACATTTAACTTATTCCTCTCCACCTTTTTGACTTAATAATAAATGAACATTATACGCACAACACGATTAAATCAAAGACCAGCTTATGTTTGATGTACCGCTTTCTCTAGCTAGACAAAATCCTAGCGATCTGTACTATTACAACATAATGATTCCATAATATAAGAACAAAAAAAAAAAAAAATTCAGCGTTACACATGAACTGGTTTGGCGTGACGTGGTCACCAGTGATGCCCATGTAGTGCTTCCGTGTCTGGATGACAATTTAGTACCAGACACTCTCATGCCAGTGTTCCGGCAGGCACTGGCAGCGGCCCGCCCACCTCATCACTCCACGATCACGGCACGCTATCCACTCGTTAGGTCAGCACTCAACTGACAAATAACCAGTGCTCAACAGACACTGGGGTGGGGTGGGGGGGCTATCTTACTGACCTCAGTGTATCCTTCCGCCTTTTTACATCTGTGTGAAACACAATTTCTCGTTGATAGACTAAATATAGGTTAATTGCTGACAAAGAAATATCATACCATCATTAAACTATCTACTAAGTTATGAACAGTCATTTTAAACTAGCCTTAATTATAAAAAAAAATGAATAAATTATCGCCCTAGCAGGATATCAGGAGACATTAGTCATAGGAAATTGACTTACAGTTTTGCTGGAATCAACTGTAAAGAAGTAAAGAAGAAAAAGTTATTTTTTGTTTAGATATCTAATTACTCCTAAATTCGATTTTATTCCGGATGTCCTAGTTAATCATTTGAGAACCAAAGACAAAATGTAGTAGTTTGTAGGTAAACAGGATTTTTAAAATGGTACTTAACTACATAATGAGCTACGTTTTAATGTAGAAGGAGATTTAACAGGTCCGTTGAAAGAGGTGGGGGGCGGGCTTTTCAGAGACCAAGGCCCGCAGAGTCGCCGTCTATGTCAATAATCTGCTGTAGAATGAGTGGGCATTCCTGAAAATCTGCCACAGGCCCCGAAAACCAAATTTCAAACAAGCATGCACTATGACCCTGACCTCCCTACCTATGACATTGTGACATTATTGACGGGTCTCAGGGGCTTGACACAGATAGCTGTGACAGTTTAGCACATGAAGGTAACATTGTTTAACATTTGGTTTCTCAGTTCGAGGGTAGAAAAGAATGCGTCTTTGACATCCAACGACCAGTGTGAGTACATCAAAACAACTTCAAGTTATGCTGTCTCAGAAACTCGGCTGAAGTTATCGTTTGTGTACTCAGTCATTGAACCGGTCGTGAGTTAAACAACAACAGCTCAGGCTGCTATCTCCCGAGCATATACAGGACGAAGTAATCGATCTTGAATAGAAAGTAACTTTGAGTGTGACACATTAACATTGATATAGACGTCATTGAAGTTTTAAGTCTAAGCGTATGAGTTGAATTAGTTCTTTTTATCTACTTATTAAAACAATTATTTGCAGTTGTGGCGTACAATAAGGAAGGCGCTTCTCACCCTGTGGCGCTCGGGGTTGAAACTGAAAAGAATCATTTAAAAAGTACTAGAATACGGCAGATGCCTCCACTGGCTGGAAGAAGAGTAAATGCCCAGGCACCGTTCAAACTTCCATAATCATGGCACTGCTTTCTTTACCTGGTTCTTCAAATGTAAACATTGCATGCATGATGTGTGCTTCAATCATCCATTCAAACTGATGGATCGACCCAAACTACAAACAGCTGGACACATAGATCAACAGATAGTTATATGAGAAAGAATAGACATGGTGAGCTGTAATGAAATCTATTTGTATGATAAATATGTTAGTAATATATAGTTAATTGAGCAAGTGCACGAACTGGTTATACTTCTATAGTCAGAAATATAGATTGATAGATAAAGATCAACTCAGAAAGATAGATAAACAGGTTATAATATTTATTCATTGATTGATATATTTATAGACGGTAATAAGAAAGATAGATAGATAGATAGATAGATAGATAGATAGACAAACTGATAGATATACAGATAGATAGATAATAAGAAAAATTATAAAGAGGGAGATAGATGAATAGATCGATAAATAGATAGAGATAAGCATATCGATTGATTGAAAGATACATTTCTATATATATATATATATATATATAGATAGATAGATAGATAGATAGATAGATAGATAGATAGATAGATAGATAGATAGATAGATAGATAGATAGATAGATAGATAGATAGATAGATAGATAGATAGATAGATAGATATTCTCAACGTAATTCACAGATATGTGCCGATAAGTAACCCCAAACAAAATGGTCAGACAAGGGCAACAACTAATGTTCTACTGCAGGCGCCTTGGTCGATACTTGATCAAACAGTTATTAGCGATGTCGCAATCAAGTCTTCAATCGATATGAGAGCTCTTAAATTCCAAACAGAAATAAAGAGAAAGAGAGAGAAAGAGAGAGAGAGATAGAGAGAGAAAGAGAGAATAAAAATAAAAAGATCCTAAACAAATTTAACTAATGTGGCTATAAATAGAATCCATTACGTGTTTTCTCCTTCCTCACTCTCCCCTTCACACAAAAGACACAGTTTGTATACGTATAGTTTACTCACAGATTCATAGAAACGGTGATCTGTGTCTTGTGAGTACGACTGTGTGTGTGTATATATATATATATATATATATATATATGTGTGTGTGTGTGTGTGTGTCAGTGTATGTGTGTGTGAACCTGTGGTCATATATGTATGTTATCCTTTACTTGACCACTGGCATATGTTCTCATTTACCCTTAGATACCACGGGTAACGGTCGATGTTTTATTCATTTACGTTCTGGAATATTCTGCGTTTCCCCCCCCCCCTCTCTCTCTCTCTCTCCTGAGACATCTCTTCCTTCCTGTTCAATTATGTCTCCTCATTGGGGCAAGTCAGCTGCCAGAAATTTCTTTTTTTTTCGCCAGTAAATATGGAATCTATTTCAAGAAGCCACGGCCTGGAAGTGCTGTGTATCGTTTCATTCACCAATATGGCTGTACTTGATTTATTTGAAACAAAGGGCAGCTCTTCGCTGCATTACATCACTGCATGATGTTGGTGAAGTCGGAATATATGGTTTTGATTAGAGAAAGGTTCTTTAATAGTTAGGATAGTGTGCGCACTGTGATAATGACATACGAGATGTATCCATTTGGTGCCACGACTTCTTACCAGCCATTCAATTCACCACTGGGCGAAGGACGCTGCTAGAATAATACCATGAGTGGTTTTATAGAATCAGACTGATAAAACATCTTATCTTTTCAGAGAATTATTAAAATGAGAAACAACAGTACAGCTCTTATTATTTAACTCGGCAAGTCCAGTTTTATTGCGAATGGAATATGCTGTGGTGTTGGTCACTCAACACTATCAGCGTGAAAGCCAAGGGTTCGAGTCCATCTAGTCCACCTAGTTTAAGAATGTGCGCCTTACATTATTGGGGGGGAGGGGGTATAATAAATTGCTTCTGTGAACTGCGCATGAAAATATAATGTCCTATTTGATTTTATAAGAGAATAATTACTTTGTAGCAGGCTTGCGGAGTCGGAGCCGGAGCCGAGGAGCCGGGAGCCACTACTTTTTGCTGGAGCCGGAGCCGAAAAAATCCGGCGGCTCCACGGCTCCCAAATGCTTTTTTTTTACAACAGAATTTTTTTTTTTAGCTTTAAAATTCCAAATTTATTTGATTGTTTGCCTCCTACAGTTTGAAATGTTGTTATTTTTACGAAAGCCACAACAGTAACAGCGTTAAAATGATAGCGTGCACGCACATCACCGCAAGAAATCTTTAACGGGGAATCGTTTTGTGTTCGTTTTAAATCTTGTTTACCCTCCGAAATTTTTTAATGGCATGTTATTTTGTTATATATAAAGTTAAAACAGTTTTATTTCATAGAATAATTGTATCAATAATTTAAAATAATTTTTTACTAAGACGACAAATAGAACGCGTCATTTCGTATTATTATTTGACCGCGAATCAGGTCCGTAGCGTGTGTGGGGGCCAGGAGGGGCTTAGCCCCCCCCTTGCGTTTTGTCTGGCCCCCTCTGCTTATTTGCTCTACTCAGTAAAATGTATTACCTGCCCCCCTGCTATTGCCTGGCCCCTGTTGTAGAATGCCTGGCCCCTGCTGTAGAATTTTCACGCTACGGGGCTGCCGCGAATTTGTAATAGACTAAAAACAAATTGGTCGCTTTCTGTATTTTACAATTTTATTATAAACAGAATATCTAAAATAGAGTAGATACATTTATAAGGCTGTGGCTATACGTACCCGGGTCCGATTAAAATCCGATTGTTATTCGGACCCGTGGCAAATATGCACTAAGCGTAGCTATTTTTAAACTTTATTAGACGGAACCCGAAAAAATAATAATACAGAGTCCATTTAGTGGAACCCTAGACACTGAGTAACGATTAAATCATACAATTCAAACAATTATAAAAAAAAACAATAATAAAGTTTATGTATAGCTAAGCTAAGTGCATATTTGCCACGGGTCCGAATAACAATCAGACTTTATTGGGACGGGGTCCGAATAAAAGTCGGAGTTTATTGGTACCCGATCCGAATAGTCACTTCGAATTTATAGATAATAAATATAAATACTGAAGTCTTTAAAATATTTTAAATAATGTATCATTTTACTATTTGCTAATTTGATCATTGAAATAACTTTTTATTACTTATGAAAATGGCGACTAGTGAAACCTCGGTCGAAAATAATGATATGATTCTTGATGCACCGAAATGGTTTGTTTTTAGTAAAACTGACATGCGTATATTTTTCAAGTTCTTGACTATGGGGCAGCCCCGTAGCGTGAAAATTCTACAGCAGGGGCCAGGCATTCTACAGTAGGGGCCAGGCAATAGCAGGAGGCAGGTAATACATTTTACTAAGAAGAACAAATAAGCTGAAGGGGCCAGACAAAACACAGGGGTACCCGGCCCCCTGGCCCCCCGCACGCTACGGGCCTGCTACGGGGGTGAACGCGACAAAATGTGCATACATTTTTATCAGCAGCATGTTTGCATGGCGCAATTACAAAAATTTTTGTCTCATGTGATACTATCTTAATAGGGAGCCGGAGCCGGAGGCGTCAAATTTGTGGTAGCCGGAGCCGGAAAAAAAATTGGCGGCTCCGCAAGCCTGCTTTGTACAACACTTTGAACCGTTGTTGAATGAAAGTGGCAACTTTGGAAACATTCACTGATATCGGAGATTTTTCTGGCTATAAACTTTAAAATCATTCGATAGTTATTATTACTATTAGAATTAGAACTGTTTTTAATGTTAGGCTTAGGGAAGACACATATTAGTAAACCTCAGGCAAAAAGTCATGTCTAGTCCACTGCTTACTAATATTGAGACTAATATTCTTTGGGACAATCTACCCTGACCCGAAATGTAAAGTCTTTTTAGACCCCCCCCCCACCTCTGGTATCCCAGACTACTTCAACTTAATTCAGGATTGACATTGTAGGCTTTTTTCAGAATGTGAAATTCTCATTCTCATGTAGTATCAGAACTAGTAGACGCCTTTTAGATGTCTCGGAAAATATGTGCTAAGTGAACCAACAAATTAAAATTAGAAATGGATTAGGCAAAAAAAGCCTAAACAGGGGAGGAGTGTGGGTGGGTGGTGGGAGGCAGACAGCCACCTTGGTTTGCCTATTCACCAAAAAGGTTCTGTAATGGTCGTGTGTGTTAATGAAATGTATCAAACATATGATATTTTATTCAGTGAACTCAAATTAACATTTATATTTTTCAAATACAAAAAAAAAATATTAAACCGAATCGAATGAGCAATTAAATTTATCACATAAATAACTCAGAAGCTAATTTGATTTGATCAACAGCCTTATTTAATCAGTTCATTTAAGCAGTTCATTTAATCAGTTCATTTAAAATGGCAGATCAGTTTATCATCCATATTAATAAAATCGGTGAAACCCACCGTGAAATCAAACATATTTACAGCTTTCTTCAATGTCAATCGCCAAATAAAAATTTTAATTGAAATTAAAAAGTTAAATTGTATGAAATAAATGAATTCAACTCAACATTTCAATAACACAATTGATTTTCAACGAAACCTACTACTTAAGTAATTAATGCATCACACTAAACACACACAAAAGTGAAAGTATCGCATTGAAAGTATCGCACTAAACACACACAAAAGTGAAAGTATCGCATTGAAAGTATCGCACTAAACACACACAAAAAGTGAAAGTATCGCATTGAAAGTATCGCACTAAACACACACAGAAGTGAAAGCATCGCATTGAAAGTATCGCACTAAACACACACAAAGGTGGAAGTATCACACTTAGCACACATAAAACTGAAAGTATCGCACATAACACACACAAAAAGTGAAAGTATCACACTAAACACAAAAGTGAAAGTATCGCACTCAACACACCAAAGTGAAGTCTACTGTTATATATTTTCGTAAAGAAAAGTTTCTTACTTCACCATCTGATTACATGTATTATTCAGGGTGTTCACATGAGTGACGTGTCTCTTGTTACCATGGTAACATGTCATATTTAGTAGGGACTTTATGCATGCATAAATATTGAAATCAAAACGCCCACGCTGGTCAGGGGTGAGAAGAGTATCGACTCATATGGCATGTGGTCAGATTGGTGAATGCATCATTTCGACTTCCTAATGGACAACAGTTGATACATTATAACTGGACGAAAATTGGAAGTCCCCTATTAATAATAAATATAAAAGCGATTTGGGCTCTGCGTTAAATCGAAAGTAAAGAATGAATACAACAGTATTCCAGTTTAAAATACATTCATTAAAAAATCGGATCTGCACGAAACCAACAAATAACCTAGTCTACCGATCAAGCCTTAGGGGATATAACTCTATGCAAAGGTTTTTTTTCAGGGTTCAGCTAGTACTATAATAAAATCTCAACATTTATTACAGAAGTGTACATAATAACTCCTGAAAATTTTCAGAACAAGTTGTGCAAGATAAGACAAGATCAAACATTCCAAATGGAAATCAGCTGAGCAGTATGCATGTATACAATTGTAATCATCAGATGTACATTTTATTAGCTTTATAATTTAAAAGACTGAAGAAAATCTGTCGTTAATGTAGTTTCCTTTTCTATTGTCCTTGAATAATTAGAAAGTATAATTTTGGTTATGATATGGAAGTGATATGAAAACATTTTAAAAGACTTTTATTTCACTGGATACTTGGTGGGCTTTGTTAGTTGTGTACAGTCAGCAAAAAAAACTATTTATCATCATTACAACAGTTCCCTTAGCGAGCGTTGTGACCACGAAAGTCTCTAGCGACCAGTTAGTACATTGACCAGTTAGTACATTGACCAGTTAGTACATTGACCAGTTAGTACATTGACCAGTTAATACATTGACCAGTTAGTACATTGACCAGTTAATACATTGACCAGTTAGTACATTGACCAGTTAATACATTGACCAGTTAATATATTGACCAGTAAGTACATTGACCAGTTAGTACATCGACCAATTAGAATACAACGGTGAAGACAAACAGACCGAAAAGACATGTTATCGTTTTATACTTGTCTGTCTCGTGTTAATAAAATGACAACATTTTAACATTAATATGGTATAGACCTTGTATGTCTTTCAAACTCAATTCTTTAAAGGGACAATGTAGAAGTGTTGCCGGTCTTATTCATATTTATAGAAAATGCTATATTATGGTGATGTGTTTATTGAATGAACTTAGCATAATCATGCATATTAAAATAACCATAAGCTAAAATATATATAGTATTCATTTATATATAAATCGTATATGTTGTTTGCTTAATAATTTATCTCTATACTTATAAGACGCATTTGTTGTCTGTCTGTCTGTCTGTTCCCTTATAACTCAAGATCCAGACAACCAAATAACGTGAAATTTGTTACACATACACATAATTACATGGGGAAGGTTATAGGACAGGTTTCGTTTCATCTCGATGGGTAGTTTTATTGTACTTAATTATTTTTATTTTAGTATTTTACTATATTAAAGTAATCTCGACGGCGCCATAAATAAAATTCCTCTGTGACGTCATTTCCCGATGATCGAATAGAACTTGCGCGCTGGTGCTATACTGTGTCTTTGTACTGTAAAGAATTGTTGTTTTTTCATGCTCCCTGATTTGTAAAGTTTGAGGAAGGTAAAGGAATGAAGAATGATCTTAGAAGAAGTGTGACGCCATAATAAGTATATATATATATATATATATATATATATATATAGAGAGAGAGAGGGAGAGAGAGAGAGAGAGGGAGGGAGAGAGAGAGAGAAAGAGAGAGAGAGGGAGGGAGGGAGGGAGGGAGAGAGAGAGAAGAGACAGAGAGGGGGCAGGGGGAGAGGAAAGGAGAGTAGGAGGGAGGGAGGGAGGGGGAGAGAGGGAGGGAGGGGAATGGACAGGTGGGAGAGAAGGAGGGGGAGAGAGGGAGATGGGAGAGGGAAGGAGAGAGAGGGAGATGAGGGAGGGAGAGAGGGAGAGAGAAAGGGAGGGAAGGAAAGAGAAAGGAACGGAGGGAGAGAGGGGGTAGGGAGGGAGATAGAGGGTAGGGAGGGAGAGAGAGGGTGGGAGAGAGGGAGGGAGAGAGAAAGAGTAAAGGGGCAGGGAGAGAGAGTGGGGATGAGGTAGGGAGGAAGGGGGAAAGAGGGGGAGGGAGATAGAGGTGGAGAGGGGAGGGAGGGAGAAAGGAGGGAGGGAGAGAAGGGTTAGGGAGGGAGAGAGAGGGGGGAAGGAGAGAGTGAGAGAGAGGATGGGAGAAATGGGAGGAAGAGATAAAGAAAGAGAGGGGGCAGGGAGGGAGAGAGAGGGAAGGAGGAAGGGGAGAGAGGGAGGGAGGGGGAGGGACAGGGGGAAGAGAAGGAGGGGGAGAGGAGCGAGAGGGAGATGGGAGAGGGAGGGAGGGAGAGAGAGATGGGAGAGAGAGGGAGGGAGAAGGAGGGAGGGAGAAAGGGAGGGAGGGAGGGAAAGGGAGAGAGAGGGGGAGGGAGGGAGGGAGAGAGGGGGTAGGGAGAAAACAGAAGGTAAACAGAAAACCTTATTTTAAACCCGGGCAAAGCCGGGTACTTGCAACTAGTAGAAATATATAGCTCTATGTTCGTTTGTGATTTGTATATAGCATGAAAACATCATTAATTTTTTTATAAGACTTTTGACCGGTAACAACACATTAATATTTATAATTTATATATATATATATATATATATAGCCTATATATATATATATATATATATATATATGATATTAAATTTGCGATTTAGCAACTGCAGTTTGTATGTAAAGCTCGTGGGCCACGGAAGGTCCGGACGAATATTCTTGACATTCATTGAACTATTTATAGTACCAACTTTTTCCTTCGGGTGGGCATTTAATTGTTTACCTTTCTGTACCGAATCCCTCTATCAAGATTTAATTTTAAACGTATGATGGTAATTGAATCTAGCGTTAATAAACGATGTTATTAATCTGTCAATTGCGTCAGTGAATTTCAACGTAATAATTGAACAACCGGGCAGGCACTCGATGTCCATTGGTCGGAAATGACTGTTTAGAAAAAAAAAGCTCTAGTCGTTGATTCTGATTCGATTAGCGTGCATTCCGCTTGCTTCAAGTCATACGTTTGACGTCTACATCAATAGAGCATCATTGAAGTGTTTTCATTTTAGGATATAGTTTGCACAGATGAGATCAACTCGAGGGAATCTCGAGTTGCATTCGAGTCATTGATTATAATTTTGTCAACTTCATTTTGACGTTTAATTTGTGATGGAAGTAAATGTTGGGTTTTCTTGGGTTTTTTTTTTTATGTTTCTGCCAACATATTTATATTAGCTAATGTAGCGCATGGATGATTTATATATATAGGTTGTGTCATCAGTAGAGTGTAGACATATGACGGTCAGTGTGGTTATTGTTAACGGTCGGAGACCCCATGTGGGCCTCTTTGTTCTGTGGGGTGGGGGGGTAGGGGGATATATCAACGGGAACCCCCACCCCCCTACCTCCTTAACCCCCATAATCGACATCGAAATTTACAAATAAAAATAAATTTCAAAACCGAAAGAGGTCCGGTAATTCGTAATGGGAAAGGGGAGGGGGGGCTAGGAAAGACAAGTGTTTGGATTTCCTTCCCTTTCCTGCGGTCTTGACCCATGTGACTTATGTGCTTCCATAGCCATAGCAATGCCAGCTGTTATGTGTGTATGTGTGTGTCTGTGTGTGTGTCTGTGTGTGTTTGGGAGGTGGGACAAGTAGTACATGATATGTTCCTTTTAAGTAAAATAAGTCAACAGGGGTGTAACCAGGTTTAGTTTGACCCAACCTACGAATACAAAAATATGGAAAAATGTCGCCCCTAGTTGAATGCAATGTTTGTGCGACCGTGCCACAACATCAGCTACGTTACTGTTCGCTACATCCATTAAACCTCTTAACATCTCCATGAAATAATGTTCCAGAATAGTGTTACTTTGTTTGTTATTTTGTTATTTTTTTAACTATTTATAAGCCCATATTGGCTAGATATATTTCAAAAGTTCATATTATTTCCCTTTTTGGTGGTTCTTTATATTCCCACATAGAGTTGTCGAACTTCACTTTAGACAGATCTTTCAATCATAAGTAATGATATAACAATAAACACGGTGACCTATATTTAGACGACTTATAGTGCACTATTAGACCTGCCTATGTTAAGTTTCAACATTTGATGAATGTATATTAAGAGAATACAATGAAACTAAAGGGGAAATTGCTGTCTGATCGATTTGATATCACCAACTTTTGCCACGTCATTGCCACACGACGTATTCACTGTCAAGTTATTACTTTTAATTTGAGCCCCCCCCCCTTCCTTAACTACCTGGTGATACAACCACTCATAGACTCAGGTAACAATAGAGTTGGCTGAATGACTTTTAGTTCTATTTTTAATTTCACTTTGTACTTATATATCACTTAGACTTGTACTCTGTGACTGTGTTTTGTTAGTGATACAAGATGGTGACGCTATTATGCCTAGACTTGTACTCTGTGACTGTGTTTTGTTAGTAGTACAGGATGGTGACGCTATTATGCCTAGGGTCGGCAAACGTCGCTCTGTGAGCCGTATGGGAGTTTCTCTTTTGGGTTTTGTGCCGCCCATAATAGGCAAGTGATCTCATTTTTTTTTCGAACATTCATTAAATTGATTAGTGTCGCGGCCCTTAAAAGTTTTATTACTACCTAAAATATCTGAGTGGGGGGTCAATTTAACCACAATAGCTTGCCGCCCCTTGCCAGATGAAATAAAAATTTTGTAAAGGGTCAAATGATAAGCTATGATGATCATATGGTAAGCTATGATGATCTTATGATGGTCACATGATGTTCATATGGTGGTTATATGATGATCACATGATGATCACATGACAGTCATGTCATGGTCACATGTCGGTCAAATGATGGTCACATGTTGATACTATGATGGTCAGATGATGGTCATATGATGGTTACTTGATGGTCATATAATGGTCACATGATAAAACGGAATATGGAGATAAACATTCGTAACTTTTTCACGCATCAAAATTGACAAATGATTTAGGTGAACTTGTATTTTATTCCTCCCATTTCTTTTAATCCCAACATTGCCAGATAATGTTTCCAGCACGTCATAGAATGTAAGCCCAACAATTAAAACAACAACAACAACAACAACAACAACAACAACATACGAGATGGAGAGATTCATACTGAATCACGCTTTCACAAAAGTTCAATCGGATTATGTACGAAAACAAACTAAGACAAACGTGAGTTATTGATGGGCAGACAGAATACACCTGTGTGAGCGACGACTTAAGTACACTCGACACACACCTGGCAGGTTCAGCTTCGCACTGTGTCCCCCTCGCTCCCGCCCTTCATTATCCATACTCTCCTTCCTAACGTTATTACCCCTCCCCCCCCCCACCACCCGTTCCTTTATTCCCCGGGAAGGAAGTCACAACATTCCCCGTCCCTCCCCGCACCCCATCCACGCTCTCGAGCAATCAATAAATACTGATGCTGTGTACCGAGAAACAGAACCATTACTTCGTGACTCTGGGACCTGGGGGGGGGGGAAGGGAGTGAACCCATCCTGTAGGAATTATCCCCAGAGTATTACGATCTGATGCTATTACAAATACCTACAGGAGGTGGAATCAACTTCTCAAAGCCGATTTCACTAACCCCCCCCCCGCCCGGCCTCACCTCCGGTCCATGTTCATTAATGATAAACAGAGAGGTGTATTGGATCAATAGCTGGTATTAAAATTGTTTGCTATCCCAGAGCTGTTCGGAAAAAAAGATGAAGAAATCTGGCAATAAGGGAGCTGGTAGGGAAGAAATATATGTCAATTTATATGACACAGAAGAGACGGGTGGTCGTGCGGTGTAGAGCGCTCCGGCTGTCGACCGGAGAGTATTGGACTTGAACCTCAGTGAAATCCATGGTATTTTTAGAGGATGGTCCCCATTTTGTCTGTCTGTCTGTCCGTCATCACCCTAGATCTTAACAACCATAAGTCCTAGACCCATGATGTATTTATCATTTTGTAGGTCTTGGCCTGCCATGTGTGCAGCAAACGTTCATTTCGCGATCTGACCTATGAGAGCCGTAAAAGGGGGCTTATAAAGTACCGTTTTTTACTATATAAGCTATATTAACAATGGAGCGCCCTAGATCTCAGCAACCATAAGTCCTAGACCCATGATGAATATATTATTTTGTAGGTCTTGGCCTGCCATGTGTACATCAAAAGTGCATTTCGCGATATGACCTCTGAGAGCCGTAAAAGGGGGCTTATAAAGTACCGTTTTTTACTATATAAGCTATATTAACAATGGAGCGCCCTAGATCTCAGCAACCATAAGTCCTAGACCCATGATGAATATATTATTTTGTAGGTCTTGGCCTGCCATGTGTACATCAAAAGCGCATTTCGCGATATGACCTCTGAGGGCCGTAAAAGGGGGCTTATAAAGTACCGTTTTTTACTATATAAGTTATATTAACAATGGAGCGCCCTATATCTCAGCAACCATAAGTCCTAGACCCAATGATGTATATATCATTTTGTAGGTCTTGGCGTGCCAAGTGTACATCAAAAGTCAATTTCGTAATCTGACCTCTCAGAGCCAAATTATAAGAGTTTCTTATGTACCGTTTTTGCTTATATTTTAAATATAAATAATAAAAGCTAATCAAAGGGGCGTAATCATTATTTATTTTTGTAATAGTTATTCAACATGATTACTTCCATCTCTAAATTTATTAAAATTCATGCGCGTGGAGCAATATTTATGGCTGTAACCCGGAAAAAAAATACGGATTTCATCCGGCGAAAATGCTCTAAAATGTCCTTTGTCCGAAACGGAAAAGACTTAAACTGCTTGTTTTCAATTCTTCTTGAGTCACCAAGTCCACCCGGCTTTAAATGGGGGAGTAAAGGCATCTGGTTGTTATGCTAACCACGCTATCCCTTCATATGCCCAGGTAACTAAAAAAATAAACTCTAAACTTCACCTGTCCCGATGAGCCCTTAGGGGCTTAAAAGAACTTTACCTTTTTTTTATGGCAAAGAGAGGTAGATGTCACACAAACATCCCCTGATATTATATCGCATCTGATTGAATATGTGTACACTAACTGACGCCGCCGGATCACGAGTCTAAAGAGCGAAAAAAAAGGTCAAATATAACGTATATACTCAACAGCCGCTGCTCTCAATCTGTGGTACGCGTACCCCAGGTGAAACGGGATAAGGTAGGACACTACTTAGCGACGTATAATTCTAGTTTAAAACTACCAAGGGTCATAAGAATGTCGCCAGTTTGCTGCAAACCACGAGACAAAGAATTATTCAAAAGGAAGTTAGGTACATTCCGTTAGGAAAAATAAGTCCGTTTGTTAGTGAACGTGTGCATGGGCGTATTCATGGGGGGGGGGGGGGGTAAGGGGGTGGCATTGCCCCCCCTACATTTTGAAAAAATATCATATTAGAGGGGGGCATTAGCTTCCCCCCCCCCTTACATTTAAAAAAAATGTCATAAAGTTGTTATTTGCCCCCCCCCCCTGGAAATTTTTTGCCTCCCCCCTGGAAAAATTCCTAGCGACGCCCATTAACTTTTATATGCGCGCGAACCAAACACTTTCTGAACCCAACTGTTACTGAACCCAACTGTTACTGAACCCTGCATGCCATCGTGAAACTGTCGCACGATGGAGACGAACTTTGAGGGACATCCGTATTTAGCCATGATCTTCCATAAGCCATCTCTGCTGACGGTGTCAAATGCTTTGGTGAGGTCAACATAAGTAGAGTACAGATCAGTGTTCTGTTCCTGACACTTCTCTTGGAGCTGCCTGGCAGCGAACACCATGTCGACTGTTCCCCGTTCTTTTCTGAACCCACACTGACTTTCAGGCAGGAGACCTTGTTGTTCCAGGTGTACGTTGAGTCTGTTGAGGAGGAGTCGGGCGAGGACTTTCCCTGCTATGGATAGCAAGGAAATGCCGCGGTGATTGTCACAGGCATGGCGATTTCCTTTTTTCTTGTAAAGATGTATGATGGAGGCATCCTTGAAGTCCTGGGGTAGTGTCTCTGTTTGCCATATTAGAATGAAGAGCTGAAGGAGATTTTTTGTCAAAGCTTGGCTACCTTCCTTATAGATTTCTGCCGGAATGGCATCTGATCCAGGCGCTTTGCCGTTTGACAGCTGTCTAATTGCTGTGGTGATCTCAACAAAGGTGGGTGGATCAGCAAGTGTGGTATTAGTGGCGACCTGAGGTAAAAGCTGGATAGCTTCGTCGCTGATGGTAGACGGGCGATTGAGCACGTTGTCGAAATGTTCCACATTAACGGCCAGAGACTGAACACGGTGGAGAAATTCACCTACCTTGGCAGCACTCTCTCCCGTTGTGTTGTAATGGACGACGAAGTTATCGCACGAATCGCCAAAGCCAGTGCAGCCTTTGGTAGACTTCACTCCAACGTCTGGAACAGAAGAGGTATCAGCCTACCCACCAAGTTGAAGGTGTATCACGCCATCGTCCTCCCAACACTACTGTACGCAAGCGAAACCTGGACAGTCTACCAGCGCCATGCCAAGAAACTCAACCACTTTCACACAACCTGCCTTAGGCGCATAATGAGGATCAGATGGCAAGACAAGGTTCCCGACACTGAAGTCCTTGCCAGAGCCAACATGTCCAGCATCTACACCATACTAATGCGCTCTCAGCTTCGCTGGGAAGCCACCTCGCTCGCATGCCAGACCACCGACTGCCTCGAAAGATCTTCTACGGAGAACTGCAGCAGGGAAAGCGCTCTCGCGGAGGCCAGAAAAAGCGCTACAAGGACACGCTGAAGTCCTCTTTGAAGGCTTTCAACATGGATCCTGATTGCTGGGAGGAAGATGCCCAGGACAGAGCTTTGTGGCGTCACTCTGTTCACATAGGCGCTGGGTTATGTGAGGCAAATAGAACTGTTGCTGCTGAAACGCGACGCCTGGCTCGCAAAGCTCGCGCTGCCGACCACCATCTGACAGCCTCCATCCCCTGTCCCCACTGTCATAGACATTTCCACGCAAGGATTGGACTAGTCAGCCATCTGCGCACACACCGACACCCACCAACCAACACTCCAACCTCTGATGACTAGATGGTCTTCATCGAATACGATGGACGAACTATATATACTGAACCCAACTGTTGCAGAACCCAACTGTTAATGAACCCAACTGTTTCTGAACCCAACTGTTAATGAACCCAACTGTTACAGAACCCAACTGTTACTAAACCCAACTGTTCCTACACTCTGTCGTTGCTGGAAAAAAGTAGTGAAAGCGTCTCCTGCCATTATCTCCGCGGTTTAAAAGATGCTAACTTTGAAACTCTGTTACAGATTTATTTTGTCATTAAAAAAAAACTAAGTACATAAACTGACGGAGGGAGTGAGGAAGGGAGGGGGAGTGGGTATAAAAGTACTGAGATGAAAAAAAACAAAAACTACTATAAGAACTACAATTATGTTTTGGGCTATCATTTAGCGTTGTGTGGTATTTGTGAGGCTAACTTCGCTGTAACATTCTCAATGTCTAGTTCAGTGGTTCCCAAACTTTTTTGACCCATGGACCCCTATTATAATAAAAAACGAGCCCACGGACCCCCAAGTGAAAAAGCTACAAAAATGCATAGGATAATTTTTTTCTTTAATTAAATGAACTGTGTCGCAAATCATTGTTTTTGCTTTCCAGGAATATCAACAATGGATCAAAAAGCGCATAAGATTAGATTTAAACATGCACCTTTAGATAACGAACGTACTTCTGTGTGAATTAGTAAACGGTTATCGTCCTCGTCATTTTTCAAACAAAGTTGACAAAATATCTCATTGAAGGCATTCCTTCTGATTTTATTAACTGCTTGAATGACATAATCTAGTGATCCATGCAAACATTCACTAAGATTTGTTGCGACCAAATATGTCGACGAATTGCACAAAGCACTGATAATACGTTTGGTACAGCTTGTTTTAAGTATGCCAGAAAGCCTCGGTATCTTTCTACCATTGCCGGAGCACCATCAGCAGCAAAAGAAATGATATTAGTCGAAGGTATAACTTTTACATTGAAAAATCTTTTAAATTCAGTAAAAAACGTTTCACTTTTTGTACCGTTTTCCGAACAGTTTACAAAATTTTTCTTCTTTACAAATCTTACATAAGCTAAAAACTAAAGCTTCGGGTCCTGGTAAAGTGAACCAGTGCTGTAACGAGCTCAACTCCCGCCCGGGGAACAATACCTTTTAATACCCTTTTAGTGCCCCCCCCATTCGAAAACCATATATTACATGTAAAATATACCATCTGGCCCGTAGCCTGCGCTGGGGGGTCAGGGGGCGGGCCCCCTGCGTTTTATCTGGACCCCTCTGCTTATTTGTTCTACTTAGTAAAATGTATTACCTGCCCCATCCCCTGCTGTAGAATGCCTGGCCCCTGCTGTAGAATTTTCACGCTACGGGGCTATATACCATTTGGCTCCCGTTTGTGAGTAGCACCCGGGGCATGATGCCCCCCCTTGCCCACCCATCTGAAGTGAACTCATCAAGCTGTATAGAAAATTCAGATGTTTTTAAGTTCTCACATAAAGAATTTTCAACGGATTGAGCCATTTCGTCAATAGTACTTTGTACTGTATTGTAACTCAGTGGAATTCTTTTTATAATGTCGAAATGTGGTTTTTGCAAAACTGTGTGTTAGGGTGATAACTATTTTCATTATTTTTCGTAACGAAACTGAAACCCCTCACATTCGAGGAACAATTATATGTAGATGACAGTAGCAACATTAATTTTTTTTTTAAATTGAAAAAAGTTCCCCCTATTTTTAATTTTTCGTTCACATATCGCGCAGTTTGAACTCGCCCCAGCTTGGGGTGAGTTCACAATATATAACTATTTCATTATTGTTATAACTTCTTTTATTTTCTGTTTCAGGTGCAAATATATAATATATATTCTGGAATATTTTAGAACATTGTGGAATATTTTTGAATATTTTGGATAAACTATCTCGTTTTCAGTGCAAGATTGCAAGTCTTACTGTCAGGATAGTGAAAGTAGATAGACATGGATAGATAGAAAGACATATTGTTAGACAGATAGACAGATAGGCTAAACAATCTCACACGGATGCCTACAAACCGTCAAATTCTTGGAAACTTCACTTTTCTGTTCAATAGCCAGAAACGGCGACTGGATCGAATCAAAAGTATGATTACGGATATAGAATTGCTTTGGAGGGAAATTCTAGACTTTCCACTATTATCCAGCGCACTCATCAGAAAGAAACTCAATTGCCTGATTGATTTATATGACAAAAACAAAAAGAATCCGTCTGATAAATTTACTACAACACTTTCTCAGTTATTTGATGTCACCAACGTTAATGGAGAATGGAAAAGCACGGAGGATAAAGAACTCTACCAGAGGCAAGTTAAGAGTGGAGGAAAGATTGGTTATTCAATGGTCAAACAAGCCCCTTTGGAATCAATCCACCCAAGAAAACGAATCCGACTATCAAAAACCCAATCACAAGCCAGCTCTTCTCAATCGCAACCTATACAAACACATACAACTGTCTCAGAATCTTCGGATTCTGAAACCTCTGCTTCTTCACCCGACTTGCCAACCTATTCTTCCACGTCATCTTCTCCTGAATGCAAACCGAAATACCAAAGAGCAAGCACTACAACAGCGGGTTTGCTAGTACTGCAAAACAACATTTCTACACATAAAGCATATGATGTTCTTGCAACCATTGCTGAACAGGGTCACGATGTGCCAGTTCCAAGTCAGGCGGGTGTCTGGAAACGAGTAATCTCTGTAGGACGTAAAATGAAAACCAAAATTGTTCAAAAACTTCAAAGCAAAGAACTCTATTGTCTCCAGTTTGATGGTAAAAGAGTTCAAGGGGAAGAGTATCAAGTAGTTCTGCTGAAAAATATGACAACCGAAATCAAACTTGGTATTATTAAATGTGAGAGTGGTTCTGCCGCGGCCATTCACAAGGAACTACATCAGCTACTTGATGAATATGATGCTTGGAAAAATATTGGCATGATAATATGCGACACGACCGCAGTAAATACTGGTCGTTTGCATGGGATTGTAAAGCTCATACAGGATGATGTCTTGAGCAAGGGCTTTCAGAAGCCACAATATATTGGGTGTCAGCACCATGTACTCGACCTCCTTTTGAAACATGTCATGAATTTTTTATCCAAGAGCCAACGAGCAAACCAAAACTCAACTATTCCTTCATTGACCAATTAACACAAAACTATGTCACTCTTCAGGCTGATTACCGCCTCGTTGCGACAGATGATGTTGGCACAGACGAGAACCCTGGATGGCGAGATGATTTCAAGTTCTTATATGAATTATGTCAGGCATATCGTCATTACAAAACAACTTCACGTTGGCCTCGCATCAACTGGAAGAAACTACCAAATTTACACCAGGCAAGATGGAACTCACGTGCGATATATACTGTTATATCATTTTTTTCTGATACCAGAGTGGCGCAACATCCTCACTCCTGCCTGCAACTTCATCTGCTACGAATGGGCAAATGCTTGGTTCCATTCTCAACACTATAATGAAGCGTCCTTCAATGAACTGTTTACCTCACTCATCAGGATAAAATGCAAGAAGGCAATTAAGTGTTTAAAGACTCATTGGTCAGTCGAAAAGTCATTAATTGACATTCCCAGATCTAACCAAATTGCTGAACGTGCTGTGAAACTGATGGAGGAACTTCATGCAAAATCGAGAAAATTTCAATTTTTGAATCTGAAGTTCATAGGAAAAAATATGTTTTAAACATTTCTTGTACATTCTGTACATATTACTAACTGATCTGTATCTTATTTGTTAATAAAAGTTGATTAGTTATTATTATTACTCTTTTGAGTTAAGCTAAAAAAAATAATGTCCTTTTTTTTGAAAAAAGAAATATTTTTCCACTTTTTTCTTCCGAAAAAGGGGGAGGAGGGGGAACTTTTTTTAAAAAAATCAAAAATGCAATTGATATTCTTAAATTACACATAAAAGTTCCTCGATTGCAAGTGGTTTCATAAAAATATTTTTTTTGTTATCACCCTACTGTGTGTATTACACAACTAGTAAGATACGTTCTTCACCAATAATATACAGCTTTCTAGACTCTGCAATAAAAAAGAAACATGCAGTCGTCATCATCTTGCTTAGATGTCCCAATGAATTGTTGCAGTGACGCTTCTCGGCCTTTTGGCTAATATTAAAGTGTATTATCTGCACTATAATGGATCTTAGCCATTTGGCTAACCTGGTCTAGAAGGCATACCATAGTCTGTGGGTAAAAGATTATTGGGGTTCTCCTGGCCAGGAAAAAAAACTTTTAGCAACGGTGGTGGTACTGTGGTCAATGAGGACAATCCGAGACAATGGTATTCACACCCTTCCACTCTGACCCACTCAAGCACATTGTCGCAGCATGCCATTTCTGGCGGGTAGTCAGGCACAATACACCCTCCCCTCTGTCCGGGTGACAGGAAAAACAATCTTGCATTGCCATTCTGGCCGATCAGCAGTACACACACACCGTGCTGGTCTGGTCGGTCTAGGCATGTCTTAATAACTGTTTTCTATGCCGTGCCGACAGATTGTGGGGAAATAATATAGTCAGATTTTGATGACGCAGTTTCCGCATACTACGATGCCCAAAACTAGACTTTAGTAAGTGTACTCCTCCTGAGTTCACCATTATATGTCAGTTCATGTTCATGCAGTTATACTAAAAAATTAAGTATTACTATTGTTACTTTCAACCGGCGTCGACTTAGTATATTAGTGTTGTTCACTGTTGTTGGAACAACTAATACACGTTTATAAAAGAGCCTCGCAACATAAATGGATCCTAATTTGACTATTTTACATTAAATCTTTCACGGACCCCCTGGAGTTGTCCAGGGACCCCCAAATGAATTTTAATTTTCCACGGACCCCCTGAATGATACCGCGGATCCCTGGGGGTCCGTACGGACGACTTTGGGAACCACTGGTCTAGTTCATCTCGTTCTACATTTATAAATAAAACAAAAACAAGGGCATCAACTAAGGATGTTTTTTTTTAAATGTGTCAGTACTCTCCCCTTATCTAAACTGGCACTTAAAATTTCAATAAAACTAAATATTGCGGGACGGATGGCCAAGTGGTGTAGAACCTGGAGAGTCCTGGGTTCGATCCTAGTGAAAGTTTCACAAGTCCACCCAGTTTTAAATAGGTACCTGACTTTCGTAGTGCTAACCACACAAGCCCATTATATGCCGTAATTACAGAGAACGTTGATATCTACACATTATCTGCCCCGATGGCCCTTTAGGGTTAATGAAACTTTACTTTACTTACTAAATTTTACTTACTTTTTATTGCATAAAAACATTCTATAATTTTAAAAGAATATGTAATAATGTTTTTTAATTACCTACACAGTTCATTTTTAAACTAGGCTTTATATTTTAAAATGGTCAATTTTGATATTTATTTAATTGAATTATATTTAATACTTATATTTTCAGTGCATTTATTTCACAATATCCTAAGATTATAACGTATTATATAGATGGGAAAAGCTGATGTATTGAAATGTATTTAGGTATCAAACGCTAAGAATTCACTCCATCAATTTCCGCAATCACCCAAGTTAAAATTCATTGTTTTTATTTCACAACAAAAAATACTGTTTACGTTTGCGGCTGTATTTAATTTACTTAAAATTTAAATATTAGAAAAGATTGCCAATAGTGTACCATTAAAATAATACTTTTTTTTTGTTCTGATTGCAGAGATACTACAAATATTTGGAACATAGATGATTAAGCTATAACTAAAACTGTTGAAGTTAATACTACTTGTAACATTTTAATTCATAACTACAAATAAATATTTAAATCTTAATAATGTGGTCAGCTGAAGCCCCAGATTGCAGAATGAGCAATAGGGTCATCTTGGGCCTCAGGTTGCAGAATGAAAATATTTAGGCCTTTGAAATATTGATGGAGATTAAACAGGATAGAAAGTTTTATTATTCGGGTATAAAGTTAACAATTGCGGGCCCCTTTAGATAGGAGGCCTCCGTGAGAGCCCGAAGCGCCTGTCGTTAAGCTGGCCTCTGAAAATGTTAAATTAAGTGCTACTAATTTAAGAGAGAGAGAGAGAAACAACAACAGGTCATTTACCTCAAATATAAATTATAATGTATCACTGATTTTGTTTCAAATTTGCATATTTAAATGAAGACTTCGATTACATTGAACTGCAGATTCAAACTTCGATATGTCTTTTCTATTGAATGCGACTAATAGTTCACAAATAGAAAAATATTTTTCCTCTTTTTTTTTACAATAGGCTTGATCTTATTCATCAATGAATAAACTTCAATTAAAATTACGAAGAATCTATGATTTAACTATAGTTGTTTTTTGTGTGGTAATCTGCTTGGTAAATTGGTTAGATACAATCTGGTTGTTTAATAAAGTTGCGTTTGTTTTAGAAGTGATATATACATATAATACTAGCTGTACCCTGCCAAACCATTGCATAAAATTATATCACCTTAGGCTTGATCGGTAGGCTAGGTTATTTTTTGGTTTCTGTCAGATCCGATTATGTCATGATTGCAATTTAAACTGGAATACTGTTGTATTAATTCTTTACTTTTGATTTAACGATATTATTAAATATATATATATATATATATATATATATATATATATATATATATATATATGACAGTGGATGTTTGATCATTGTTAGGTAGAGTGTGTTAATATTTATTTGACAAACGATTCAATTCTTAATAAAAAAAAAGTTAACCAGAATAAAACAAGCAATTAAAGCCTGTTCCATACTGGACACAGGACGTGTTAGCGCATTTTCGTGTATGTATCAGTACGTATGCTATATTTCAGTAAATATTTGTCAATTTTGGAAATGTTTATAAATTCAATTGTGTAATGCATATATCTGAAAAAAGATATTAAAAAGACGTTTCTTTATATTTGAAAAAAAAATATTTTTCTTAAATCTAACTACATGTGGTTTGTGGTCACTGAAATAGGACTGCTAATTGAAACAATCTAAATTGTAGTTATTTAATCGTCCGAAAACTCCGTCAATTGTTGTTTGATAAATTGTTGTTGCCAATCTTGGTGAAAGTAGTTGAATGTTGAAGTTTGATTCGAAGAAATTTTCAATTTCTGCCCAGGGCTCTTTGAAATCTTGATTGAAGTCCCAACAAATGATGACTTTTGGTTGATTGAGCTGTGCTGCAAAGTTGTCATTGATTATGGGTTTTATAAAAAGTAAGGGAAGTAAGTCATGTTGAATAACTGTTACAAAAATAAATAATGATTTCGCCCCTTTATTTAGCTTATAATCTATATATAATATATAAGCCCCTTAAGAGCCCTGAAGCCCGGCCCTGAGAGGTCCTATCGCAAAATGAACTTTTGTTGTACACTTGGCAGGCCAAGACCTACAGAATGATATATACATCATGGGTCTAGGACTTATGGTTGCTGAGATATAGGGGGTTCTTTTATTAATATAGCTTTTATAGTAAAAAACGGTACTTTATAAGCCCCCTTTTACGGTCCTCAGAGGTCAGATCGCGAAATGGAGAAAAGTCATTTCATGGCAGGCCAAGACCTACAATGTGATATATACATCATGGGTCTAGGACTTATGGTTGTTGAGATCTAGGGTGATGACGGACAGACAGACAGACAAAACGGGGACAATAGAGCATTCTTTTTCGAAAATGCTCTAAAAATATGTTTAATGTGTCTAACTACAAATGAACATGTAGGCCTACACGTATTTTGTAATGTTTGTTTGTGACGTCATTTTATTGACTTGCATCAAATGAACTCTCTTCTGCGTGTGGATATGGATGTGTACTCGTCAAAATTGTGTTTTAAGTAAATGACATAAAAAAATGCATACTTCTACCATGAGATACACCGTGGTTACTCCATGTCACCAGTCACCACGAGCCAGATAAATAATCCTCACGAACACAAATGCACTGTGTCACACACGTTTCACACAATGAAGGTTGGTGAACTTCACAAATCTGATAAATGCATCACTCGAGATAATCCACAGACTTAATCCAATAGGAATGCCACAATAGATTTATATTTAGAATAAAGCGGGAGAAACTCCAGATCCAGAGAACAGTGAAATATTTCTACTTGGTCCAGTGGATGCAGTCAATCAATGACCTTTCCAAACAGATCTGAAATAAACAAATTTACATATTAATAAATATTGCTTTTTTAAATAATTTTGTTTGTCTGCTGTAAACTCCCGGTTAACAAGATATCCTTTCATCTTATATCTTGTAAACTACAGAGGATTTTTTCTGGTGCCCGACTTTCATCCCCTTCATAGGTCAATGCTCAATGGCCACATAGTAAACCGATGTAACGCCCAAGCTTACCGGACAAATGTCAGGTACACATTTAAGCCTGGTGGACTTGGGAAATTTCAACTGAATCTGAAACATTTCGGAGTCTCTCTGCGAGCACGGGATCTTCAGGTCGACAGTCGAACGACCACCCCACTCGACCATCCGTCCTCAACACTATTCTACCGAGATGTGCCGTAAGAAAGAAATTGAAAGTATGAAGTAGACATAGTGCCAAAAAAAATAACAAAGCTTTCAGTTAGGTGAAGTAATCTGACCTGTATTGCTTTAATGTCTAGTGGTGATTTGTATATATATGAATATATTGGATATATATGTATATAGCTGTCCAATGTCTAGTGGTGAGATAACATCATCAATACAGAAATATATATATATAGCTGTCAGATGTCTAGTGTCCTGACATGAAGTTTGAAGTCATTTGGCTTACTGTCTATTTGCCTGAGGACCAGTGGCCTTTAGGTATAGTGGTTTGAGGACCAGTGGCCTTTAGGTATAGTGGTTTGAGGACCGGTGGCTTTTAGGTATAGTGGTTTGAGGACCAGTGGTCTTTAGGTATAGTGGTTTGAGGACCAGTGGTCTGCTACAAATTATTCCTATATTTTGAACCCGAAGAATATTTTAGTTGTTTTTTTTTTATTTTCGGTTGTTTCAAGTTGGTGTCTTCGCTGTCCATAATTGACGGGGGAATGTGACCGGAAGTAAAAAGAGAAGTATTAGACTTCAAGTGAGCCGTGGAAAAACACCCGCAGGTCATCCTTAAATACTCTCTATGTCTCTCTCTCCGTCTCTCTCTCTCTCTCTCTTTCTCTGTCTCTGTCTTTCTCAGTCTGTCTCCCCCTGTCTCTCTCTCTCTCTCTCTCTCTCTCCCTGTGTCTCTCTTTCTCTATTACACATACACACATAAAAAGATTACAAGTTTCTGGTATAAGTATAACACCAGCACCCCAACACACATACACACACACACCACCAACACACACACACCACCACCACCTTTTAGCTGGATTTCTGATTTCACATGATCTGGTTACCATTTCCACACATTATAAAGTTACTGTGATTACATTTTGGCCCTAGAGGAGAATACTAATTGAATCTAAAAAAAATTATATGTCAAAACTGAAGACGTTTTAAGTACAAGTAGCCATTATCCCAGCCCCTTACAATGTAGAACTCTTTCTTATAATTTCATTAGTCAAACAATTCCATAATTCCGTTGGAGTCACGCAGGGTGAACTTCTATGAGTGAGTACTCGACTGAATCACTTGGCAATTCGATATATATATACATAGATATATAAGACTAGATCGCTTATGCTTATTTAATAGAGACCGAAAAAGTGTTGTATTCGAGACCCTTACTTTAAAAAGAGAAGAGTACAATTCTGTACAGTTCTTTATTTTTTACGGAAAAAGATTTCCTTCCTTTTCATTAAAAAAAAAATCCCCATTCATGCTAGAGGTTGGCGCTTTTAAAATCTACTGATGTGTCCGAAAAAATTATATTTGACGGTTAGTAATAATATAATCAAACAACCGGGCACACAACACGAAGGCATTTTATTCAAAGTTAATTGAAAAAAAAAGTTTTTGAAAATTGGTCAAGGAAAACAATGCATAATGTCTTCTGCTGTTTATTTCGGTTACTTAAGGTTTCTATGCGTACTACGTCATCAGGTTATACAGAATTGTACTCTTCTCTTTTTAAAGTTATGGTCCGCACAATATATATCTATGCATAGCCCATAAGCGACCTAGTCTTATATATCTATGTATATATATAGCGATCAGATTTTTTTGCATGACTTTGTACTGTAATAAATCTATCGCGTTCAGTTTTTGAGTGATTTAAAGTTGATTCATCCTTGCTGGATGTATTAAATCAATCCCATGACACCAGCATGAAGGAAAAAAATGTCGTAGGTACTCATTGGCTACTTGAACGACTGAAACCACGCCGATTGGTTAAGCAACGTTTCTTTCTGTCTCTCTCTCTCTCTCTCTCTCTCTCTCTATATATATATATATATATATATATATATATATATATATCATATAGATATCATTATCTATATATATATTATTTGAACAGCGAGAATGTTGCAGCGCTTGTTAAATGACATACAATAGTACTAACTAATCATTTAGGTCACACTGTTCAGGTTATATATCTACTAGGCCTACATTCAATGATTTAGGTCACTTCAGGTAATATATCTACTAGGCCTACATTCAATGATTTAGGTCACTTCAGGTAATATATTTACTAGGCCTACATTCAATGATTTAGGTCACTTCAGGTAATATATCTACTAGGCCTACATCCAATGATTTAGGTCACTTCAGGTAATATATCTACTAGGCCTACATTCAATGATTTAGGTCACTTCAGGTAATATATTTACTAGGCCTACATTCAATGATTTAGGTCACTTCAGGTAATATATCTACTAGGCCTACATTCAATGATTCAGGTCACGTTGTTCAGATAATATATCTACTAGGCAAAAAATGTAAAAATGCAAGTTCCCACAATGCGAGCTATTTATTGCAGCATAATACTTCTTTCAAATATGTAATTGTTCACTGTTAAATATACAACGTTTCTCAAAGAAAACAACTTCACTCTCACCTCGCTGTAAGCCGTAATCAGTTCCTTTTGACCCAGAGGTCCTGCGTGGTCGATAAAGCTTAAAACTCATGTGTTTATGTAACCACGGCTTATGAAGGGATTGTGTGGTTAGCACAACGCCCAGCCGCCTTTACTTTCCCAGCTGAAGTCAGGTACCTATTCGAAGGTGGGTCGTGGTCTTGAGGGACTTTTAATTAATTTTCACCATGACCTGGAGAAATTTTCAGTGGTTCTTATAGAACAACGGTCGGGGGAACCGGGGGTAAATTACCCCAAATGGGGTAAAAAATGAAATTTTCGGAGGAAAAAATGAAACTTTTGGGAGTAAAAAGTATATAATTTTACTTTACCATGTGGTAATATCAACTTACACAAAACTATTTTGGGGTAATGATTAAAAAGTTCCCCAACCGCCGGAATATAGAAGATCGAAACAGTGACTCGTGAGTGTCGACTATAAGGTGTGTAGGTTTACAGTACTTAGAATCATATCTGTCCTGACTTAGCCTTGGACAATGTCCATAATTGGCACTATACCTTAAAGATGTCTACTTATAAATACAAAAATCTTTGTCACTACATTCCGCGTGGCAAGCTTTGCTAATAATTACGTGATGATGAGAATAATAGTAAACAACAAAAAAAAAAAGTCCGCAGTATTCATCCGCCTGTGCCGCTGCTCCATATGAGAAAAAATACAACTCAAATAGACTGCCGCGAGGGAAAGCAACACAGCAGAGTGGAAACTAAATCACGTCATTGATTGAAACTTCAGCCTGCAGCTTTTTACAGTTTCATCATCTAAACGTCAGACCCCCCACACACACACATCTTCTTCCAGCCACCTCCTCACCCTACATCCTCTTCCAGCCACTCCCCCCCCCCCCACCCACAGCCTTCCCTAACTTCGCATCCCTTCCTCCACACACCCTCCCAACACACCGCCCAAGTAACTCTTTGCTTGGAAGTGTCACTTAATATATAAAGAAAATATGTGACGCCTTATGTCAGTCTGTCACCGGTATCTGTTTCCGGTATTGACCAGTTGATTGAATTGCTGGGGTCCAATTCACTCAAGAAATGGGTGAGGGGGGGGGTGAGGTGAAAGAAAGAGCCAGGCCCCATTTGTCTCAATGACTGCCTCCCCCGTCCTCCTGAACTGACCAACAAGAATGGCCTTTAGTCCTTTTATCATTGTGTGGTATAGACATTCAAATACTGGTCAGTCTTTAACAATAACGAGGGAGGGAATGCAAGGAAGGAAAAAAATGGTGAAATTTATTTATTTCTTGCTTTTAAATGAAATGTCTACGATTAATTTGACAAAGATTTAAGATGACATTCTATGGAAGAAATAAATATTAACTCTTATTAAATATCTAAATGCTTAATGTCTATATTATTTTTTTTCTGTGTTCGTTAAACTTGTAAACTAAGTGATAAAGTGAACTTTTTATATTAACGAAGACAGCCAACTTTGTACCAGGTTACTGGACATGACAATAAGAAATGTCAACTTGACAAGATTATTATAGCGCACAACAGTGACCATACCAGAATAGTTACTAAATTAAAATAAATAATGCTCTCTTGTACGAATTAAGTAGACTATAGTTATCGTCCTTCTCTAACGGTTTGAGAATTGAAGCATTTTCTTGCCTAGTTCTAAAGACCCGTTTTTTTATTATTATTTTTTTTAACGCCGCCATTGCCAGCATGGTAGGGTGTAGTGTGCCTACCACACCAGCATTGTTGGCGACGCTGATGCACATCTGCCATCCCTACAGAGTGGCGGGGTGAGTGTGCCCGCTATCATCTGCAGGGATGGCAGAAAGATGGGTTTTAATCCTTGCCCAAACTGGTCAAACCAACAGGGTGTGTGTACTGCCGATCGGCCAGAATGGCAAGGAAAGGGGTTTTTCCTGCCACTCAGACAGAGGGGAGGGTGTAGTGTGCCTGTATCCTCAGCCCGAAATGGCAGGCTGCGCAGGTGTGCTTGAGTGGGACGGAGTGGAAGGGTGTTGTGTGCCGACCACATCCGTCACCACCGCCAGCTGTGAATACTGCGGTCTCGGATAGTCCTCATTGACCACAGTACCACCACCCTCGCAAGTAATGTTTTTTTTTTCCTGACTAGAGAACCCCTATGATCCATCCCCAGTGGATCATGGTATGTCTCTCAGACCAGGAAGGAGAGTTCATAACATATCATGCCAAAATAGTTTATGATACTCTCCAAAACATAAACGGAAGTAAGGGGCCAATACAGACCCGTTTAGTAACTTGCATGAGACACAAAACATCAGGGAAACGTGCATTTTGAATGTCTATTTCAAGATAATGTAGTATTTATGGTGTTTAAATTGTTATTATTTGTTTAAAATGTCTATATCTAATGTACAATTGTCTCCCTTTACCACCAACATCTCAAACTGCGTCACTATTTATTTTTTATATTTTTTTCTATTATAACGTCACATGAATGAATTGTATTGGGGTGGAGTCTGTGCTATTTTTTGTATTTAGACTTATTGTTAACGCGCTAAAATCGCGCTCAAATATAATATATATATATATATATATATATATATATATATATATATATATATATATATATATATATATATAACTATTTTCAACTTCAAATGCGTGCCTACAAACCGGTCCGAGTACCGGGCATTTGTTTACTAGTCAAGAAGATACATTTTGAAGCTTGTCAGGCTCACGAGAAAAAGATCAGACCCTTTCCCGGAACTTTTACAATTCGGTATGCATGCTCACTATCTTAAGAGCGAAAAAGTCCCGCTCCGTTTGAACCTTCTAATTGATTCTGCGCGTCGAGATATTGTCTTTTAGGTGAAACTCGCTGTTCCTCGGCATATGGCGACTATCATAATGACCAATGGCTACTAGCTACTTGACTGGTCCACACTGTGGTCCGTCAGCCCGGGGTCATTCAGCAAGCGTGTGATCTTCTTGTCTTCTTAGCCTCCCTGCAAAGGCGCCAACCGGGATTCGTAATTAGGTCACTGATGACATCAATCAGACAAGTGCGAAAATGAGCTGTAAGGGTCAGCTCTCGTCTCCGCAGTTTCCTTAACTGGTCGGACTTAATGATCCCTGTATTTTTTCCAAATGATATATCCGGTTATGTTGCCTCTAGTTTTCCGAATGCTATATGCCGCAAAGAAAGAAAAATTAACATGTCTTTGCGCAATTTCGGAAGTAGACGATGATTTCTGTGCGCAACACAACGCATTATAGGAATACACAGTTAATGTGTGTGTAAGAGCTCGTCGACATATATACGTGCGCACATGCGCACAGCTAAGGAAGGAAGGAACAGCACGAGAACCACTGATTTCAGTCAAACCCAATGGTCCCCCCAGTGTTACTTACAAAGACTGTGACTTTAGTTTACCTGTTCGTTTCAAATACACATCCAACTTAACACCGAAATCGATACAGACGTTATCCTAGAAACATTTAACTCACCCTAAGGTCAAAGTATTTTTAGAAAAGATAATACACCCATTATTTTGACACAAAATTTCAATAATTGCAGATCCTGGTTGAACTTACTTTTCCCCCACAGATTATTATTACCTGAACGGCCTCGTTATCGAACATGATCAAATCACAGGTATTAAATCAATCTCTAACCAAATTACTTCGTAGCCCCCACTCGTCTTGAAAATTCACAAAGTAACGTCCAGTACTGTGTTGTATTGACAGTTTAATAAGACAAGGATGGTACAAGGCTTGTCTCTCGTTCAATCAAGTCAAAGATTTTTTTTCAAATATGAAAAAACTTGAGATTTCACCAGAGGCGGTCTTTGATACATCGATCCATAAAGGTTGTTCCAGGGCGCACAGTTCATTGAACGCGCGCACATGCATTACAGCAAAGTGCACAAAAGTTTCGATGAGCGCACAAAAATGTAAACTTCCTTCAAACAATTGCGCACAGAGAATGTTTTACTTTTGTCGCGCACTGAAGTACCAGAACTATCGTCATAGCTGATTATGGCTAGTTTTGATATCATTAGGTCAGCTAGTAGCTGATCATGGCTAGTTTTGATATCAATAGGTCAGCAGTTCGATAACCTGGAAATCCGCCCAGCTATTGATGCCATCGGAGCTCAGTTTCGATTAGTTTCTTGAAGAAACATTTCTAATTTGAAACTCATGATGTGTGTGTGTGTGTGTGTGTGTGTGTGTGTGTGTGTGTATAGGAGGGAGAGGGGTGAGTTGAGAATGTGAATGAGAGTGTCAGTGTGTAAGTGCTGTGTGTGTGTTTGCGTGTGTTTGTGTGAGAGAGTGTGTGCTAGTGTTTGAATGTGAACGACAGTGTCTGTGTGTATGTCTGTGTGAGTGTGTCTATATCAGTGTGTGTGTCTGTGTGTATGTCTGTGTGAGTGTGTCTATATCAGTGTGTGTGTCAGTGTGTGTGTCAGTGTGTATGTCTGTGTCAGTGTGTCTATATCAGTGTGTGTGTCTGTGTGTATGTCTGTGTGAGTGTGTCTATATCAGTGTGTGTGTCAGTGTGTGTGTCAGTGTGTATGTCTGTGTGAGTGTGTCTATATCAGTGTGTGTGTCTGTGTGTATGTCTGTGTGAGTGTGTCTATATCAGTGTGTGTGTCTGTGTGTATGTCTGTGTGAGTGTGCGTATATCAATGTGAGTGTTTCCGTGAGGTGTTAGTCTTTATATGTGGGTGTACATTCTTGTACAAACTCCTAATTACTTTTTTTTTCAATGCCTTCCTCAGAATATTATAAAGCACTCTACCCCGAGTATCCAAAATGTGCTTGAGAAGGACTTTGTTAGAGAATGACTTTGTTAGAGAACGACTTTGTTAGAGAATGACTTTGTTAGAGAATGACTTTTTTAGAGAACGACTTTGTTAGAGAACGACTTTGTTAGAAATTGACTTTGTTAGAGAATGACTTTTGTTTGAGACTGTGTACCTGTTATTGAAAAGTATGATCTTACTTGTCCAATTATACTTATTGTAAGTCTTCATTAAAACACGTGACGCAATACAGTTTCAACATTTTTTATTCCCAATTTAGTCTACCTTTTTAAAAATTAATATTTCGTTTTTCACAATAGAAACTGTTTTATCGCGTCTATTGGTAAACATCCACCAGGAAAGCCTCAGGCTGAAACCAAGCCCATGGTCTGAGCAGAGAAAGTAAATAAAAAAGGAAAACATTTCTTTAAGGAACTACGGCCCGTCTACAACTGAATGATGCTAGTTTCTATTTGTTTAATTTACCTCAAGCTGGTCTGTGTTCATGGGGGTCAGTGCCTGTAGACACAATAAAGACACACGAACATAAACACACAAACGCTATCATTGAATTACACGCAACACTCACTCGGACCACTATCAGAAGACGCAATATAGAGACACAGAAACGCGAACAGAATCCTAGAGACACACTCACACAACACAGACTCAGACTACTGTCTGTGGACGCAATATGGAAACACAGACAGTTCAACAGAATCTTAGAGACACACACAACACAGACTCAGACAATTGTACTTAAGCGTGTACAAAATAAGACCATGAGAGTACAAACACAAACATAGTTACACAACACACACACACATACAAAACAGCATACTATATTTATATCTGTATATTATTTCTGTTAAATATGGCGTGAAATGAAGAACGTCACATTTCATTCTGTATAAACGTCCAAACTAAGAGAAATACATTCATGTAACTTGCCCAATGTGATTAGAACATTGCACTGTATTTATGTCAAAGAAAATTATGCACATCTTTTAGCGGTCGGTCAACTTCATCAATCAAAATATACCAACTTCCTTGAAGTCCATCCCAACACTGCCTAGGGAGCACGTGACAAATTTTATATATATATATATATGTAACAACCTTTATGGATCAGTGTATGTAAGACCGCCTATGGTGAAATCTCAAGTTTTCATGTTTGAAAAAAATCTTTGACGTGAATGAACGAGAAACAAGCCATGTGCCATTCTATCTTATTTTACTGTCAATACAACACAGTACTGGACGTTACTTTGTGAATGTTCAGTCGCAGAGATGAGAGGGGTCTCAACGGCCTTCGGGTAGAGGTTGGTTTAATACCTGTGATTTAATACCTGTGATTTAATACCTGTGATTTAATACCTGTGATTTAATACCTGTGATTTAATCTCTGTGATTTAATTCCTGTGATTTAATCCCTGTGATTTAATTCCTGATTTAATCCCTGTGATTTAATTCCTGTGATTTAATTCCTGTGATTTAATCCCTGTGATTTAATTCATGTGATTTAATACCTGTGATTTAATCCCTGTGATTTAATTCCTTATTTAATTCCTGTGATTTAATTCCTGTGATTTAATTCCTGTGATTTAATTCCTGTGATTTAATTCATGTGATTTAATCCCTGTGATTTAATTCCTGTGATTTAATCCCTGTGATTTAATACCTGTGATTTAATCCCTGTGATTTAATTCCTGTGATTTAATCCCTGTGATTTAATACCTGTGATTTAATCCCTGTATTTAATAACTGTGATTTAATTCCTGTGATTTAATCCCTGTGATTTAATTCCTGTGATTTAATCCCTGTGATTTAATTCCTGTGATTTGATCATGTTTGATAACGAGGTCGTTCAGGTAATAATCTGTGGGGAAAGGTAAGTTCAACAAGGATCTGCAATTGATATAATAAATGAACATTTATATAGATATAGAGGGCCATTTGTTTCAGGGGCTATTTAGCTTGAACATTAAAATGGCCTTGACTTGATCTGTCACAAAATTATCAGTATATATGAACATTCCATCTCACAGCTCTTGTTATTTACTTAACTTATACATAGTTTCCCATTTCCATTTTATAATTCATAATACACTATGACTAAAATTTAGGTCATCTATAAACTATTTCCTCTACATGTAAATAGTATCTCTCATCAATTAGAATTCAATCTCTAGACAAATTAATCTAAAACGATCGGCTATTAATGATATTGCTTTGAAATTTCACCAATCTATTTCCTGCACATTTAAAATTATCGACAAAATATTTTAATTTCGTTGTTATTTTTTTCCCCGACAATTCTTACGTTCATCAATTTGATTGGTAGCTATTATAGGACTATCGACAGTTTGCTTACGTCAAGTATTACAGTCAGGTACAGCCAGATTAAAGTAAGATTGACTTAAAAGTATACACCTGAGTGGAATTTCGTAATTCGCTTCATTGTTGTACCCATTACGGCATAGTCAAAGTGAGTGTGTGTCTGTGTGTGTGTGACTATGCGTGTGTGTGTCTGTGTGTGTGCGTGTGTGTCTGTGTGTGGTGAAAGTACAAGACGTTCCTCATTAAACTGTCACGGCAGAACTTCCACTCACTCTATTATCCTAATTATTCTTCTCCACATATGTCTGTCAATAAAACTGCTGTTGTTGCTGTTTTTTTCTTACTGAGCACTGCCAGCTGTGTCAGATTTTAATGTGACAATGTCTGCGACAAATAGAAACTGTGACTTTGTCTGCAACATCTGGAAATTGTGACATTGTCTGCAATATCTGGAAATTGTGACATTTTCTGCAACATCTGGAAACTGTGACAATGTTTTTACTGCTCTTTTTTATGAATCAAAATAAAAACCGTATTGAGAAAAAAACCCGCCCAGATGAACAAAATGTTTGATTCCCCATGTGACAAGACTTCAACAAAATGTTTGATTCCCCGTGTGACAAGACATCAACAAAATGTTTGATTCCCCATGTGACAAGACTTCAACAAAATGTTTGATTCCCCATGTGACAAGACTTCAACAAAATGTTTGATTCCCCATGTGACAAGACTTGAACAAAATGTTTGATTCCCCATGTGACAAGACTTGAACAAAATGTTTGATTACCCATGTGACCAGAATTCAACAAAATGTTTGATTACCCATGTGACAAGACTTCAACAAAATGTTTGATTACCCATGTGACAAGACTTCAACAAAATTCCAGAACAAAACTCTACCATGGAGACCATCCAGCTATTATGGATGAAATTGTTTTTAGGTTAACAAAATAAATGTTGTGGCAATAAAGTTTACTTATGGATGGTGCAAATGTATCCTACAAATTATTTTTTCTAAAGTATTCAACTGTCTTGGCATTTTAGTGTTCGTTGGTTATGAACATGCATGTTGTAGAATGTAATAAAATATTTTAATCTTATTAAAATAGAAATAAAACATTTAAAAAAATTATGATTAACCGAACTAGTATGCATTTTTTATTTATTGATTATAGTTTGATATAAAATTCAGACAAATAGATAGAAAAAGGGGGGGGGGGGAGGAATATTTCGGCAACCCGCTGATAGAGAGATGATAGATAGTAAGCACCGCCGCTAAAAAAATTCTCTTTAACCCGAATATAATCTGTACTAGCTGTACCCTTGCAAAACCTTTGCATAGATTTATATCCCCTTAGGCTTGATCGGCAGGCTAGGTTATTGTTGGTTTCGGGCAGATCCGATTTTTTCAGGATTGTATTTTAAACTGGAATACTGTTATATTCATTCTTTACTTTCGATTTAACGCACACTGGAAATGAGTATGATATTTAATAGCGTACAACATCAATTCACCCGGTGACTAAGTCATCACAGGACCACCATCCGGCATTGTTTACATTAGACCAGACCTAGCGAAAGAATCGAAAGAATCAAGTGATTATCAAAGTAAGTTGACGCCTTAATGTTATGTTTTCTAAAAGTAAACCCATTTCATCAAAATTTGAGTCAAAATCGGCAGAAAAAAAAAAACGAGGAAAAAATTGTTCGGCAATGTGATGCCAGGGAAGATTTAAAAAAAAAAGTTTAAAATAGCAAACGTGACGTCAGAGCAAGTCAAGGGAGTTTATTTGGGGACAAATTAAATTTCAAAGTTGTCAGATATAGTGACAGGCAGAGTAGAACGTTGAACCAGTAAAGGGGGAGGGAAGAGAGAGGGATAGTTATATGTGGGATAGACAGAAGAATGTGTGCTTAAAAAACATTATATGAACAATGAATGTCGTTAGTGTAATTTGGAACTTCCTGTGTGACGTATGTATTGGATCATACATGTTATAAATGTCTGCAAGTAGTTCAAAATATATTAATATACTTGTATATATATATATATATATATATATATATATATATATATACATTTTTGCCAGTTCCTCTCTGATATTTTGTTTTGTTTATCTAGAGGTGAAAAACACACATTGATTATTCATTATAAACCTTTATTATCAGGCCGTAGCAAAGCCGTTTTTAGGTCTTTGGGGGCCTAGGCACAGACTTTCAAGCACATTACGGTGCATTATGCAGAGTTCCCTTTGCTCGCAAGGGCCAAAGGGGCAGTTAAAGTTAATTTTCTTGAATTCACATGTTTCTGTAACCTCGGCTTATAAAGGGATTGTGGGGGTTAGCACGGCACCCAGCCGCCTTTACATCCCCAACTTAAATCGGGCGCCCATTTAAAGCTGGGTGGGCTTGTAGAACTTTAACCGGGGAAAAATTCCCCATGATTCTCACCGAGGCTCGAACCCAGGACTCTCAGGTCGAGAGTAGAGTATCTACACCACTTGGCCATCCGCTCTACATTAGGTAAAGGACTTTTATACATATCTGGGGGCCCTAGTCGAAAGTAGTTTCAAGGCCCTCTTAGCATCTGATTTATTTAGAATGTTTACTGGTAGAAGGCCCACTGGCAAAAGAGCGGGACCGAAGGCTGCAGCATAAATCGGCCAAACAATAAGAACTGTCCGGACATGTAGCCTTGTCATTTAGCGCCTGAATTAAAAACGAAATAAAAGGGTTGTCGCCACTGGCATAGGGAGGTGTATTAAACGAAGCACTCCCTGTATAACAAAGGGACTTCCATTCTGTTTTTGTTATTTTATTCTGAGAGACAATGTTTTAAAAAAATGTAGATATCAAAGTTGTATCGGGTGAAGGACTGATCCAACAACGATCCGGTAAAGTGCAAAAATATTATTACAGCTACACAGGTCATTGTAGGCTCTAGGCACTTTCAAAGTGGTAGGCGCTCCTCGACTTCATTTTTAATATTTTTTCAAGAATGCACCCGTACTTCTTTGCGTTTTGAAATCTAAATAAACTTTGAGGACGTCATATGTGACTTTGCTAAGACAAAGAGCCGAAAAGTTAACATACTGTAATTTACAGATATACCGCAATGCAGCTTGACTTGCTCATGTGCTCATCTCATACAGTTACTTTAATACAAACATTATTAAATTTTACTGGCATTCTGAACTTGTTTTCACTTTATGTTCTGGCTTTCGTAGGCCCTTAAAAAGTTCGTAGGCCCTAGGCACAGTGACTACTGTGCCTAGTTGATAAAGCGGTCCTGCAGCTACACCATTAATGAGTATGGCGGGGGGGGGGGGTGCGCTTCAGAGGTAAACGTGACTTCAAACAACGTGAATATTCATGACAAATATAAAAAAAAAATGTTGTTAATTGTTACATCTTAGCTAATGCTCCCAACTGACATGTAACCATTAAAGGAGCAGATCCAATTAGAAATGTTGTCCCTTGGAGGGGTCGTTAATTGAGATCTTCTCCCACCCCGCTCTCATAGTACGTGATCTGTTAGTCCAACATTTGACTTGGGGACAAGAAAAAACACTAACGTATTTTAAATCACCGACATGTATTATAAGGTAAAATTTGTATGATTCAATTCTACTTATGGGCATGTATTATAAAGTAAAATATGTATGATTCAGTTCTACTTATGGACATGTATTATAAAGTAAAACATTTATGATTCAGTTCTACTTATGGACATGTATTATAAAATAAAATATGTATGATTCAGTTCTACTTATGGACATGTATTATAAATTAAAATATGTATGATTCAGTTCTACTTATGGACATGTACTATATAATAAAATGATTTAAATTCATTTACAAAATGTTAAATACATTTTTAAAAAACACCATCTCTTATAAAACGTAGCAAACAGAGTAATTAATAATTTTGTAGAAATAAAATAATTCTTAAGCCACATAGTTAATAGCTTTCATTCTATATTTAATTGACTCTTTAAAATGTATCCAATTCAAAGATGTACATATGTAATTAATCAATCATTTGACTATTAAGCTAAATTTAAAAAAAAAAATCAATCAATTCAGCGTCGTATCATTAGAAACGTTTCCGATCAGTTCAGTTCAATTACATCACTTTACCTTCCCACTCACGCCTATGTCTGTGTGTCTGGAGGATGGGGAGGGGTGGGAGTGGATGGACAAACCCTTCCCCCGCCCCACCCATCAACTTACAACCCGTGTAATCCGGAATCTTCAGGGGACACCCTCATTAATAATGCACACAGTTTTCATAGTCAGTAGAGCGCTCTATATCGATTACTATGTTCTCTCCTTGTATAAAATTCCTAACTTCCTTTTACCGGCCAGTTTCTCACTTGATAGTTTACTTGTGTAAACAAAAAAAATTACTTTTTTAAAAATAAAGTCTCTAGTAATTACAAGTGTGTGGGAAAAATGTCCTAGAAATTAGTAATCTAGCATTGCAGGAATCAATGTTTTTATTGCAGGTTTTAATATAGATGAATTAGTTATTAAACACAGATTCACATTCGAAATGCGTCCATTTAACAGTAATTTGTAAATTTAAAAAAAAATCTTCAGTTCAATGAATGGATTTCTTTTGGTAGATATAAACTGTGGCAGCGTTTATATGTCTTTGTACGCAGGTAATGGTGACTGTGGCAGCGAGTATATGTCTTTGTATGCAGGTAATAGTGACTGTGGCAGCGTTTATATGTCTTTGTACGCAGGTAATGGTGACTGTGGCAGCGAGTATATGTCTTTGTGTGCAGGTAATAGTGACTGTGGCAGCGAGTATATGTCTTTGTGTGCAGGTAATAGTGACTGTGGCAGCGAGTATATGTCTTTGTGTGCAGGTAATAGTGACTGTGGCAGCGAGTATATGTCTTTGTACGCAGGTAATAGTGACTGTGGCAGCGAGTATATGTCTTTGTGTGCAGGTAATAGTGACTGTGGCAGCGAGTATATGTCTTTGTATGCAGGTGAATGTTTCCTTGTCACAGTCCTATCTTATTAACTGTTAACAAACAGACTAATGTACCTTTCATATTGACAATACAGGATGAATTACATTATTTTTGTATTCATTGGCCCTTCTACAGCGGTATGGAAACAATTCCTTCATTTAAAAAAATATATATACTAACGTCATACAAAGCCAATTATACAAAATACGATCAAACATTATAAAAAAATTGTTATCAGTAAAAAAAAAACAATAAAAGTTAAAATCAATATTTGTTTCCTAGTAGAGTTCCTATCGATTTAACCGTACGCCTATTTTCTGTTCATGAACAGTACTAGTTATATAGCTCAATAGTTCATGAATAATAGTTATAGCTCAATAGTTCATGAACAAAACTAGTTACAGCTCAATAGTTCATGAACAATACTTGTTATAGTTCAATAGTTCATGAACAATACTTGTTATAGCTCAATAGTTCATGAACAATACTTGTTATAGCTCAACAGTTCATGAACAATACTTGTTATAGCCCAACAGTTCATGAACAATACTTGTTATAGCTCAATAGTTCATGAACAATACTTGTTATAGCCCAACAGTTCATGAACAATACTTGTTATAGCTCAATAGTTCATGAACAATACTTGTTATAGCTCAACAGGTCATGAACAATACTTGTTATAGCTCAATAGTTCATGAACAATACTTGTTATAGCTCAATAGTTCATGAACAATACTTGTTATAGCTAAATATTCATTCCATAATTTATTTGTTTATTCACAAAACCCTCCACCTCCATTTATTTATTTCTCGTTTTAATGATTGTGTATTCTGATGTGTAAAGTACAGATGGATATGGACATAAATAGATTCCTGCTGATTAGATTTAACACGTGGAGATGATAATTAATGACGTCAATTCACCCTGCCCAAGTTCACCAAGAACGGAGCTGTCCATTGAAAAGTTCGCCAACTCGGCAGGTATTGATGGCCCTCTGGGTTATTGCCCCTGCTTGCAGCTAGGATCATAAGACGCACCGTGAGAGACCCCCGCTGTTAATCAATGGAAATGGCAGCGTTCTAAAGCAAATAATTCTGTTTGCTTTGAGTCGGTGAAGTAGATTTGGGCAAATAGATGGATACGTACTTGGAAGGTTTTATTTATTTTCTTTTAAACTGAAAAAGAAATGAAAGATGAAGATTTAATCTCTTTTGAGATCATGAGTCAATATTTGGAAAAATTGTGTTGCTGTTAATCTTACATGATTTGTGTCTGTACAGTGGCATTTTACATCTTGGATGTATTACTCGTCCGTTAACATTTCTGTTCAACGAGTGGATGATTTCTGTTTGAACTAGGTTAATATGGTGTCTGTTGTGTGTGAACATGTTAGTGGCTTCAAAGTACAGCGTTACATGATTTTTTAGATTAATTCTTTTTATTTCAGTTTAGACATCTCACTGAAGGTTTTGTAACATGCCACCACATACAATAAGACAATAAGTCAACTAAGTTCAAATGTTTCCACTAACCACCAAATATGACCAGAATATAGGTAACCATAAATATGAATCTGATTTACTAAGCTTGGTAAATTTACACTCCATGTCCGGAACTGATTTGCCTTAATTCAAGGCCACTGATATCAACCATTCAACCATCCTGATCCTGTAAAGTAAAGTTCCCTTAGCCCTAACGGGTCATCGGGGCAGATGAAGTGTAGAATTCATCTGTTTCTATAACCTCTGTAACCTACAAACGCAGACAGACATCAACTGTAACCTACAAACGTAGACGTATGAAGGGATCGTGTGGTTAGCACAACGCCCAGCCGCATTTACTTCCCCAACTTAAGTCAGGTACCCATTTAAAGCTGGGTGGACTTGTGGGACGACTTTGAAACACATTTTCACCTGGAAAAATTCCCATGGTTATCACCGAAGATCGAACCCAGGACTCTCAGGTCGACAGTCGAGTATCTACACCACTCGGCCACCCGACCGACATCCCGATCCTGTGAGTCTATTGATTACATTTTATATCTGATACCAGGGCCGTTCTGAAGGATAGGCGAACTAGGTGAAGGTCGGGCCTATTGCCCAACTGCCAAAGGGCCATCTTCCAGATAGATTACTAATTTCTAGGACATTTTTCACATGCTTGTAATTACAATAGACTTTTTTTAAAAGTATTTTTTTGTTTTATTACATAACTAAACTATCAAGGGAGATAAGTCATACGGCTCTAATAACCATTGTCTAGGGCCCCTGAAAAAAAAACAACCTTAGAATAGCTATGGCTGATACTGTAGACATTCTAAATCTATTGAATGCTATTTTTTTAAAAAATCGCTAACTATTATCGTTTTGCACAAGATGCGTGCTGTCCTGCCTAGTATATCAATGACAATAAATACGTCTTGCAACACGCCTTGTTAGGGTGATTCATCATTGCATGGGAAAAAAAAATTCTCCGATTCTAATGCATTGTGGTTCATTTTTTTTTCTTTTGGCAAGCACATCAACAGAAACTAATTTTTTTGAAAAAATGACTACTTTTAGAGGTCGTTAAAACGACCCGAAGTTTCACTGTATGAGATAATGCTGCACTTCTGATGTGTCGCTTTTGATTGCTTTTTGCTATTGTGCAATTTTAGTTCATTGTAAAAATTAAAAGTATACCGTGATATTTGAAATTTAGATTATAACTAATTTTATTACTCAAGTTTGCTGGATAATAAAGTAGGTTTTGACTAACTACAAATTATTGAATTGATATGGCATCCACATCAAGTGGTAATTCACAAAGTGTATTGACAAGACGTATAACTGAAGTTTTGTTGATTGGACAAACGGATTCTTGTCTGCCTAGTAATGTGTTACTGACCTTGGGTCATGCTATGAAGATGGTTTTTCTATAATCACAAGGTACTGAAGAAGACAATATCCGAAACCATTATGTTAACTGTTAACGATCTTCAAAAAGAAAAGCAGTCTAAGAGAATCAAAGAGTAGTTGAAGACGAAAGAATACATCATAAGGCTGCTGGTACTACTTGGTCTACAAGAAATATTGAAAGTGAGGATGAAGATAAAGATGACGTCGATTTTGAAATTGAGATTCCTGTTTACAACAAGAAGCTTATATAAGAGGTTTTAATGCCAGACAAGAAATTTGAAATCAGAATTTCAATTTAGAAGTAAATGCCCATTGGTCATTCACTGGGTCGGAAAGATAATGAAGGAGACTACAGTTTATCCAGAACTGCAGTCACACGTAGACAGATTAGCTTAGTTTTAACTGGGAAAGAAGTTGAGAAGATTTTAGGTTTAACTAAAATACCAACCATGCTGGTAAGGCACAAGCCAACGCAGCAATACATCTGTTTTTACAACGTTTTTCTTAACTTCACTTCTTGTCTGTCCACTTCACTTCTTGTCTGTCCGCGGAATTTCGCAATCCAATTTTAGACCACTTTCCGATAAGCTATAGCTCTGATACGTTTTTCGTTTTATAAAAATTAGAAGCTCTTATAAAGTCTATTACCATGTGACCAATTTATTCAGAAATTTTCTCAGACCCATAGAAAAATTATTTTCTGCTTTTTGGTACGCAAGAAAAACGTTGTTTTTATAAAATATTTTTACAATGTAATTTTTATTTTGAATCACCCTAATGCCTTGTATACATCAATACTATAAGATATATACGTAGTGAGTGCTCGTGTGCATCTATACACATATGAATGTAAACTGAGATCAATTCTAAAATACAAACGTTGAGAGGCATAAACACTAGCCTAGAGACGTAGGACAAGAATCGAATAAATACCTACATACAAACAAAGTCAGATATTTATTATAGCTTTAACCTACAAATGTAGACAGACATCAACTGTAACCTACAAACGTAGACAGACATCAACTGTTACCTACATACGTAGACAGACATCAACTGTTACCTACAAACGTAGACAGACATCAACTGTTACCTACAAACGTAGACAGATATCAACTGTAACCTACAAACGTAGACAGACATCAACTGTAACCTACAAACGTAGACAGACATCAAGTGTAACCTACAATCGTATACATCGATACTCATATACAGGCATAGACCGTTAATACATACATCAACTGTAAACAATAACTGCCGTTAACAATTGTGTCTGTTAACTACAGCTAGTTCTAGCGGCATTAAGATTTCAAGTTTATGCGTTGCACTTACGTATGTATAAAAAAAAACAATGTTTTCTAGCATGTCATTTTTGTGGCAAAATCAATTGAACTCCAGTTTTGACTTTTCTTTTGATTTTGCCCTAGAGGCAACATTTATACGTCATTCCAAGAAAGAAATGGAAAACGGGTATATTTTATTTTTCATACAAGTATTATTTATTTTAAGAACAAAGAAAATAAACGTTTATTATTTTTAGAGTTTACATGGTTTTATACATTTTGATTCCCGGAAGAAATATGGATGAACTCAAATGTAATAGACATAGAGTTATTAAAGGAATCCTCTTTTTGATATGGATGGTAATAATAAAATGTATTGAGAAAATTTTATTTTGTCACATACACAACATTTTATAACGCATTATCACGATACATGTCTGCAGAATTAGCATAAATAATTATCATTTAGATGTGTTCATCTTCACATTTTAATACATCAGTTATTACATCTGTTTGGATGGGCATAGTATGGAATAAGTTGTATGGATACATCAGAGGTATTCAAGTAATATCTTAGGTAAATATACATTTATTGTTTTACATTATACAACACCTGTGCAGGTATTAGTAAATGAAGATTTAATTTAGAGAAGTATTTATTTAAATGAAAAAACATACGTTTATAATGAAGTCTTAATAGAGAGATGACATGCATTAACAGGGTTGACATGCATTGACAGGGATGACACACATTGACAGGGATGACACATTAATAAGGATGACATACATTGACAGGGATGACATGCATTGATAGGGATGACATACATTGACAGGGATGACACATTAATAAGGATGACATACATTGACAGGGATGACATACATTGACAGGGATGACATGCATCGACAGGGATGACATACATTGACAGGGATGACATACATTGACAGGGATGACATAAATTGACAGGGATGACATAAATTGACAGGGATGACATGCGTTGACAGGGATGACATGCATTGACAGGGATGACATACATTGACATGGATGACATACATTGACAGGGATGACATGCATTGACAGGGATGACATACATTGACAGGGATGACATGCGTTGACAGGGATGACATGCATTGACAGGGATGACATACATTGACATGGATGACATGCATTGACAGGGATGACATACATTGACAGGGATGACATGCATTGACAGGGATGACATACATTGACAGATATAACTCATGACCAGTCCATATTGTGATGGTGAGAGTTTGAAAACTACAAGATACGATGCTACAAGATACGATGTTACAAGATACGATGATACAAAATACGAAGCTACAAGATACGCTACTCTACTATGTTTGTATGTCATTAACTGTGTCAGCTTCAAATGACAGACATTGTTTCATCAGTCAAGGTCTTTAAACTGATGTAAAACACAAACAATTTGAAGTTTATTTTTATCGTGGGTACAGAAGAAATATCAAATATCAACATTTGGAATGTGTGAGAGAGATAGAAAGTTGGAGATAGAAAGAGAAGAGAAACTTACTACATTATCCAAAAACAAAATTCGATTGTAAACTTGTACATTGGTATACATTTTTGAAACTACTGCATCAGAACAGAACATAGTGGACAATCAGCAATGAGATAGAATTGGTTACTGTGGTTGTGATTTGATTGATATAAGTATATTTAGTTAGCATTTCATTGAGGGTCGGATGGTTGAGTGCTGTAGATAATCGACTGTCGACTTCCTGGCTTTGATCATCGGTGAGACCCATGGAAAACTTTCCAGGTGAAATCGTACATGTCCACAAATGTTTAAATGAGTACCTGACTTTAGTTGGAGAAGTAAAGGCGGCTGGGCGTTGTGCTAACCAATTAATCCCTATGTATGCAGATGAATTCGCCTGTCCCGATGGACCGTTAGGGGTTAGGGTTAGGGTTATGGTTAGGGTTAGGGCTAGGGGAATTTTTTAAAAATTTTTAGCAATTCATTAAACAAAAAGTCCGTGAACAGCTAATAATATTCTAAACCAGGATGTCCAAACTTTCAGCTTCCTTTGGCGTATTGGAAGAAAAGGGTGTTTCGGTTGCTACATTGAAGGAATTGGACCTTTCGGTGAGGCAATGGAAAAATACGACACTCCACGGAAACATTGGAATAATATGACATTTCTCTCATTACCATAAAAAATTTCCAAAAACAAAAACCACCGATGGAGTTGTTTGATTCAAGTACCTGTTAAGTCCAAGCAAATCGCGAATGAGTTTGAATTCTGTGTCAATAGGCCTATGAATAAATGTTAGATGGTTCATCGTCCCCTTTAGAAGGTATGTTCTAAAAGTTGTATAAGTTATCAATGAACAATATTGGATAGAACAACTTGTTTTTAACTGTTAATATCACACATGAACTATGAGGTTATTGGAACTACACCGTTCCATTGTATCTGTCACTTTATCTGCACTTTACGCCGCAATAATTTAAAATGTTTAAGTCCAAGATTCTCTCTGGGCCGCGTTCATGTCACTTGTGGGTCACATGCGGTCCGCGCGTCTTCGGGTTGGACAACCCTGCATATAACTAACACCTGTTTATGGGAACTATATTGGCAAGTCGAAACAATCGATTGAAGAGTTAGCGTTGTTTGTTATTTTCATAACCAATATCCAGCCTATGAATCTATGTATTCAATCTTTCTCATTTCGTGTTTTGACAAATCGATTTTTATATTTTTCTACTGTGTTTTAGAAGGGGGGGGGGTATCGAGGTTAGAATATATCGTTTCCAGGTCAACAAAGATCAAATACACACGCGTAAATATCGATTACTCCAAAGCATGTGTGTTTTGAGGAAGTTGGGTCTGGCGATACTAGGGATTAGTTTATGTTTTTTTTTAACATCAGTATCAAGTTGCTGGGTTGAAATAAACCTAAAAAATAAAATTTAAATATCTATATCTGGGTTTAACAGACAATTGAAAAGATTCAAGGAAACAAGTTTATTTATATTTTTTGTTTGTTCTTTAAACAATAACTTTGTGATAAAAGTTGACATTTAATGTCATTTATGTACATGTCACTCAATATTAGGTTTATATAAGAGTCTGTGCACTAGTCTCGTGCTGAACGACTCAATGCTGTCAAATAAATTCCATTTAACGAATGTTTAAAAACCAGTGCGTAGAAGTGGCGTGTGTGTGAACTTAGGTTACGGAAAAAAACAGACATACCTGATAATTAACGAAAGTTACTAACCTGATAATTAACTAAAATTACTAACCTGATAATTAACTAAAGTTACTAACCTGATAATTAACTTAAGTTACTAGCCTGATAATTAACTAAAGCTACTAACCTGATAATTAACTAAAGTTACTAACCTGATAATTAACTAAAGTTACTAACCTGATAATTAACTAAAGTTACTAAACAAAGTCTTATCAATAATATATGAATGTAATGATGTTGAATTGAACGATAACTTGTGGAGAATCAATTGTAAATTTTAATTATCGGTTGAAATAGGAAACTATGATGATTAGTAAGGATGATTAGTAAGGATGATTAGTAAGGATGATTAGTAAGGATGATTAGTAAGGATGATTAGTAAGGATGATTAGTAAGAATGATTAGTACTATATTTCTGTAAACTAAATATATGAACGGATTATAAAGATGGGTGAGTAGATCGCTAGAGATAGATCGAGATGGACTGACAGAAAATAAGGAAAACAGACATATAAATTGACAGACATAAAAACGAATAGACAGACATGCATTGACAGAGATGACATAGATAGATAGATAGATAGATAGATAGACAGACAGACAGACAGACAGACAGACAGACAGACAGACAGACAGACAGACAGACAGACAGACAGACAGACAGACAGACAGACAGACAGACAGACAGACAGACAGACAGATAGATAGATAGATAGATAGATAGATAGATAGATAGATAGATAGATAGATAGATAGATAGATAGATAGATAGATAGATAGATAGATAGATAGATAGATATTGGTCATTGTTGTCACTTGTCTAATTGGCGCCGTGGGTACCAACAGAATCTGCCCATCAGACATAAAATTAATTACTGTGGCCCATGTTTTGGCTTTCATTACTGTTCACCCTGATTTAAAAAAAAAACATGAATTGATTCTCCTTAAAAATTTGAACGTCTTCTGGTAACAGTAAACTCACACACACACACACACACACAAACACACACACACACACACACACCAGCACAATTGTCTTGTAATAGATGAATCATCAAACACGGCCTAACAGTTGTCCAGTTTTGTTTATGGTACTCTGTAAATCATATGGACTACCCGTCTCCCCCTTTACCTCCCCCAGTCTCCCTCTCTACCCCCCTCCCACCTCACCACCACTCCCCGTGCAACAGTCAACCAATCAATACCCTTCCTTCTTTTAAATTTTTCTCATCTTTGGTTGAACGTTGAACAATACGAGCCTGGGCTGGCAGTAAAGTTTAACATTTACTTCGTGTCTATGTTTTGTTCGATGTGTGTATGTTCCATGTTTGTGTTGCAACAGGTTGAAACAGATTTGGCACTGTGGGGTCTCTAGATTAGTTAAGATTGGGGAGGGGGGGGGTCTGAATCAATCTAGCTGAGTTCTCAGTGTCAATGATAATCAATTATTGGGTAATTTTTGGCCGAGTTATTGATTTGCAATATTAGCAGGATGGATAGTGTGTTCGGCAAACTCGATAACGCCATAGGCAGATACAGGTCAGTATGTGGAAGGGGGTGGGGGGCGTTGAACAAAAGAAAAAAATAGAATGTTTTGCCATTTAAATATATAGGTCAGTATCAAGGTGGGTTCTGGCAGGTGGGCCCTGCTGACCCGCTTTTAAATATGCCCCTTGAAAACTGGTGGGGTGATGGGTTAAACCATCGTGAGAAAGGGAATGGGTTCGACCCCAGGCGACTCCTATGCCCGCTATGGCACTATTCACAGTTTTAATCTAAGTCATAGTATAAAAATAACATTTTTTTGCTTCGCATATAGATTCCATGGAAAAAAAAAATTACTTCGTATTCTTAAAGCGTATTCTTAGTTTTAATTGAAGTTGTTCAATCAATAGTTATACAGGTCAGTTTAATTGTTCATCATAATATACATTGTATAAGTAAAGCCCTAATTGAAATGTTGATCTACACGCTTTATTGTTACATATCCACGTTATAATCAAGGACCTACTGTCGATCTATACACAGAAGGGAAACATGATCAGATTTACAGCGCGAGCTAACTGGATGACGTTCCGACCTTTAACCCTCCAACGGTTTTTTTTCTTCTTTTATAGAATTGTCAGCCAATCACATACCTAGAGGCAAGCAGAGTGTGCAGTCCCTGTAAGGATCAGATAAAATCTCTTAGATCCTGTAAATCACTAATGGTGCCCTTTTATTTTATCCCCGCTGCAATGGTAATGGAGGCAATACGGGAGATAAAGCTGAGGTGGGGGGGGGGGGGGGAGGGAGAGAGTGAATTTCACTATGACCTGAAATAACAACTGGTCCTCATCTGAGATCAAACCAGGGACCTTAAGATCTTCAGTCCTCTCTTATACCGCACGACCCTCCGTGAGACAATTAGTATCTCTTTTTATTTTTTCTTGAGTTCTTCTTTTAAAAGTATATTTTTTTGGTAAAGTAAGTGTTGTATATGTATGTGACAAAGACCAATCAGAAGATATGGACAGATGCGAATGAACAGGAATAACAAGAGACTAAATTAATTTTTCACGTAATACACAATTAGCAACAACTGACTGAATGTATAGTTTTCGATAAATTAAACTTGCAAAAAAGACCAAAAGACTGTATAAACAATAAAAAATAAACTGTATTCATACGAATAGGCTATACCAAAAATGAAAATAAACTTTATAAAACAAAAAAAATCTTATAAAAATAGTATGTATAGCACAGCTTGAGTTTATTGGAACAAAACTAAAATTATAAAAAAAGCCTGTACCAACGATAAAACTAAATTTATTTAGACCAAAATACTTCATCAACAAAAGCCTGTATATCAATAAAAAAATATATAACTTAGACCGAAATAATGTACTAGATAAGACCAAAAGACTTTCCCGACACAATGTAACACTGGATAAAACCAAAAGACTATACCCACAAATTGAAACACTGGAACAAAACCAAAAGAATGTATCCACACAATAAAATACTGGATAGGACCAAAAGACTGCTTACAACGAAACTAAATTTCTTAAGACCAAAAAACAACTTCAGCACCAGTAGTTTGTGTGTGTGTGTATGTGTGCGTGTGTGTGAGTGTGTGTGTATGTGTGTGAGTGTGTGTGTGCGTTTGTGTACCCGCCATTCAGGGCGCTGTCTCCACCACTTAAAGCTGATTCCTCAGACTAATTGCCATGACTAATATGTCGGGCACAGTGAAAGCTAAGCTACTAGCCAATGTGTGGGCAATTCTGACCAAAAGCTTCCTCCCCCCCCCACACTCTTCTACCTCCCAAATGACTCTACATCAACAAATTCTACATTTTGATTTACTTGTGTTTTCATCAGCTTAGATGCCGATGGGATTGAGGTGGGGTGGGGGAGGGGGGAATATGTATGTGTGGGAGGGACGAGATTGGGATGGGTCACTCAAAGTACAGATAGAAAAAGACGAAGACATAAGCCCTCAGGGGTCAATCCTGGAAGATTCATATCGCATCTCTATCGCGGCTATCAGCGTCTTTAGCGTCATATGGTGGTCGGTGAATGCCCGAGTGAACAAAATACTTGAGCCATAAAAGTCGGAGAGACTGAAAGTAATCAACAGTAGGTACACATATAGTGGGGGTGGGGTAATAGGTGAGGATAAGGCCGAAGTTTGTAATTAATCATGTTTGGGATTTCAGTGTCTGTAGACATATACCATACTGATATTTAGCACACAAAAATTTAGAATTGATAGATTTAGCTATTTGCGCAAAAAAAAAAGAACTGATATTAAGCCATCGTATACCAATCCAATGCAGAGTTCTCATCAGGTCACTTCCGGGTCACCAGTTTTTTGTGCCTACTAGATCAAAGGCCCGGTACCCGGACCGGCGAGTGGCTCCTTATAATTGAGTTGTATCCCTTTGACCATCTTTACAAATTCCCCCAGTCTATTTTTAGCCGCGGAAGTTATACACACGTACGTACGCCAGGAAAGCCGATTATGTATTAGATGTTGTGTGCCTATTTCCAATCTATGTGCCTATTTTAATGTGCCTCTATTTCATATTTAACAACAGAAGCAGATTTTTGTTTTTATTACTGCGTAAATTGTGACATTGTATTATTGTGTGTTTATTTAAACGCACGAGAGTTGAGGCATGCAGTACTTCACCCCCACTGAGTCCGTCTTGCTGGGTCATTGTACTTGCTCATTGATAGTCTTCTAGCGTTTGGGGAAACTCATAAAACTTACCAAAGCATTTAGACATTTTGATATTAAAACAATTGGATAAAAAGAAGGGAAAAAAAAGATAAAATTTTCTATAGAGTTCAAATTATTTGTATGTATTTAGAACATATATGTATAGTAAGTTGGAATGATACATAACTGTGTTATTATTACTTTCCTAATGACCCTCGAGAGAATGGAATCAAAAACTTAATTCAGAAAAGATAAAAAAATAAACACAAACTTTTTCCCAGTAGTTAAAATATTTCCTTCTTCAGATGAAACTGTTACACTTCTAAAATCGATATCAAGAAATTATTTTTTCTTTTTTTTTTTTGTTTTTGTTATTGAGTTCTGTCAAGCAGATTGTTGAGCCGTGAACTGGGTGAGGGGTGGGGGGATTGTGGGGGAGGTGGGGGAAGGAATAAGGAGGGGCGATGATGATGATGATGATGATGATGAGGTGGTACGGGATTGATTAGCCAGACAGTCATCGGTCTTAATGCCACGCTTCATTGATCTCTTAAGAATACTCTCGTGATAAACTAATGGTCTGCCCGTTATGTTCAGGTCCCTGACATCATCAGACTGACCTGGTCTCCCGGGCTGTTTGCAAGTTGACGTACACATCTACAGTACAGCGCGGAACAAACAGCACACCTGTGTGTGTGTGTGTGTGTGATATTGAACAAAAAGTATACGCCAGAGGTACCGCAGAACAGTGGACATATCGGAAATATTACAGAACAAATTACAATTTTATTTCTCTAAGCTACAAAACTAAAAGTTTGAAAAACTGCAAAGTTATCGGGGAATTCTATAAATATTCTCTCTCTCTCTATCTCTCTCTCTCTATATATATATATATATATATATATAAACAGAGGCGCAACTAGACCAAACTTTCGGGGGGGGGGGGCAAAAAAATCACTCGTATTAAAAAATAACATTATTTATATATTTGTATTTTATTTTAAACTAATTTTGGTCTAATCTTTTAATTTTTTTTTACATTTCGGGGGGGGGGGCAAATGCCTTCAATGCCCCACCCCCCTAGTTTCGCCTCTGTATATAAACACAAATACTGGCGCATTTATTTTTTATTATTTTATTTTTTATTTAGCGGTAGGTCAAGAAAAGAAAATACAAAAAAAAAAACAACTAAACAACAACGGTATTTTAAAGTGGGTCACGATACAAAAAACTGTTCACTTAATGGGTCGAGCAGTGTAAAGGTTTGAACCCACTGTCGTTCAAGTAATCTCACGCCTGATATACTCAAGAAAAAAGACGCACACATGAAGTAACGTAAAACCAAACATATTCACACACGTGAAATGTTACAGAGCAAGGGCAAACACACGAAGTGCTAGTGATTAGTCGCACTAAAGAACAAATCACACACTTAAAGTTCTATAGAACTAACACCGCATAGTCACCTTCAATATCATAGAACTAACACCGCATAGTCACCTTCAATATCATAGAACTAACACCGCATAGTCACCTTCAATATCATAGAACAAATAACAACCGCACAGCTGAAGTACTACAACATAAATCACACAGATCGAAGTACTACAACATAAATCACACAGATCGAAGTACTACAACATAAATCACACAGCGCTAAGAACTATCGGAAAAAAAAAGTCACATGGACGAAATAGATCATCGCACACACTCCCAACTGAAATTGACCATTACTTTTTTTAAAGGACATATTTACATACGTCATCTTGACAATTGATTTAACTACAACCAAAAACAAAAAATAATATCATTGAGTTTTGACATAAAGACACCAACAAGTGTTGTGAATTGAAAAAAAAACAAAACCGGTGTGTTCCATTGATAGGTGAAGGTATAGATGGATGATAGCTGCCAGCCATCAAAGTCAACAATTGGGTTGTAAAATTGGATTAAGGCAAATGACTGGCTCATGGATATACATATTTAAACAAAGAAAATCAAATCTGCTCTGCAAATTGGCCCCCGAAGTTAACATGCCATTATCGCATACATAATCATGGTTCGGTTTTCGTTTGTTTTTGTTTTTGTTTTTTTTTTAGGATGATGTTTATTCTAATTTTCGTCGAAAATTTCAGTTTTGAAAACGCAGTGGCTACGGTAACATGAAGACGGAGTTCGTATTTTTTTTTTCCGGATTACATCAATAGATATTGCTCCACACACTAACCCTGTTCCTAACCCTAACCCTATCCCTAACCCTAACACTAATCCTCACCCTTTTCCTAACCCTAATATAATTGCCGGTACCCGAAAAAAAAATGAGTACTCCCGCTAACCCTAATATAATGGCCCTTGATATTACCGTAGCCACTTCGTTTTGAGAAACTATCCATGCATTCTGCAGTTGATTTTGAAAAATTCTAATTCTTAAGTATGAAATGCCCTTTTTTCCAGATTGCCATATGTCCCTTCATCGCTATATTCAATGGGGCTATGAAGAGATTTCAGTAAACCTGTTTTAATGTTCATTTAACCCCCCCTCCCACCAATCGATCTTACATTTGTTTAAGTGAATATATTTGGAAACTAAAAATGTTGACATAAGAAGATCTCTGGTATATAAAAAGTATGTACCAAATTTGAAAGCTAAATGTACAGCATTAAGAAAATGGATGTACTGAAATGAAGACAGAAAGAAGTTCAATCATATACAGAAATATCAATATATATATATATATATATATATATATATATATATATATATATACAAGACTCGCCTATACCCCACCACCATAACCACCACCATCACCACTACCAACGCCCCCATCACCACAAACACCACCACCAACACATCCACCACTACCACAAACATCACCACCACCCCCACCACCAACACCAACACCACCAACACCCCCACCACCATCAACACCACCACCAACATCACCACCACCACCACCAACACCACTACCACCAACATCACCACCAACATCACCAACACCACCACCAACACCACTACCACCAACATCACCACCAACATCACCAACACCACCACCAACACCACCACCAGCATCAACACCAACACCACTACCACCAACATCACCAACACCCCCCACCACCACCAACACCAACACCAAGACCATATATATGTGTGTGTGTGTGCGTGTGTGTGTGTGCGTGTGTGAATACGTTGTTTTCTGTTCCTTATAGATTCACTTCCTGCAGTTTGTAATATTGAACCCTCTGTTTATCCTCTGTAGAACTTTTTTTTTACTAAGGTATTTCAAAATGTCTGGAATTTATTTATTTGTATTCAAAAATGTGACATTTAGAGACAAATTTCGTCTGTTAACCAATAATGTTTACTTTGCTCCAATGTAAACTTATCGTTTGATTCGTTTTGAACACAACAATTGACTTGCTCACTCATGCATGTCTAACCTACCTTCGTTCATGAAATAATCGATGTCTAATCCCAAATCACTTATTGATCACAAGACACTTCCATCCGGCCGGAATGTGAATAATTATCCACACAAACACAACAAAATCAAATCACACAAAAAATAAAATTAGTAAGAAAAAATTTTTAAAAACAAAAATGAACAGAAAACACCAGCAGTGTGTACAGAAGATCTAATTCCCGTCGTCTGCTGCTTGTACTGCTGACGATTTCGTGACAGTGCTGAATTTCTACTCACACCGGCAGTAGAAACTATTCCCCCCCACCCTTTCACACGGGGAAGAGTGAAAACAATGTAATGGACGAAAGGGTAAACTGTTAGACGACCAAATGTTGACGGAGGGGGGAGGGGATGTTGTTGAGCGAAAAAAATAAATAAAAATATAGCATTAGCTGAAGACTGGCGAAATAAATAGAAGTAAACAATCAACAATAACACACGTGATCGTACACAGAAGAGCGGTAGTCTATATATATATAAACAAACAAAAATTGCCTCACAGAAAACGTGTGACGGTACAACTGGTGAGCGAGTGTTTGTAGAAACTGAGAGTTGCGACAACACTGTCACATGCGATGCCCAGACTGCCATGCATTACGTCAAGGGAAAAAAAACGGAAAGGAGGGGGGCGGGGGGAGTGTGTTGTGATGAAACAAGGCGGGTGGAGTGGGGCGGGGGTGTTTTCATTAAGAAAATTAACCAGGTAAAAAAAAAAGGGCAGCAAGAATATTCTCCCCTTTTATTCGCTTTTTTTTCTTTTTTAATTTCCATTTCTGTGACGTTTGTAGAAATATGACGTATTTGACATGAATATTTATTTCTTCTTGTAGATCTATAAATAAGAAAAAAAAATATTGTTACAAGAATACTGAGTTAATATTACACGGCACATTGTGAATTTTTTTTTCTTTTTGTGATATAGATAGCAACCCATCAATAACCATCTCTGTAGCACTGCTGGTGTGTGCACCATTGTGATCAACCCAAAGTACGGTGACAAACGCATACATAAAAAAAATAAATAAAACAGACCAAGAATAGTGACTATTATCCCCCCGATAATCCTAGGGACGGGAGAGGAGAAGGCGGGAGTAGTGGAGGAAGGAGAGGAAAGAATGAAGATAGAACGGTGAGGGGGGGGAGAGGAGAGGGAGGGGGGGAGTAAGGGAGAAATATTTTTTTTTAAAAAGTGAATGTGCTCTCACAAAAGCACGCACGCGCAAAGAGGATCACCAGAGGCTGTCAAAGACTTGGTCGTTCTGCTGGTCTTTCCCCATCAATAGAATTATACACTCCCAGATGTGTGTATGTGCGGCCAGATTACTGCTACATACTGGGGGGATATTTGAATGGTTGGTGAGAGAAAATGTTTCCTCTAATTTTCGGAAAGCTTTTCTCGACTAAAGATATTGTCTAAGTCCAACTTTGGAAAAGGCGTTAAAAGTTTTTGTGCCACATAAAATATAAGTTAATTAAACACAACTTTTGTACGCTCTTTTTTAATGCGCGCGCGCTCGGCGTGTTGTGTGCGCTCCCACAATATATATGTATATATGTTAGATATTCGGAAGCAGGGGCGTACATTATCTGGTTGTTTATGGTCACAATGTTTAAATGGGGCCCCCAATCTGAACTTATTTTGCCTTGACAAAGCAAGGACCCCCCCCCAAACGTACCAACCTATAGGCACCCCAAAAGTTTCCTATTGCTGTATTTGTCATTGAAATTTTAATTCGCAAGCCCATTTACAAAGAGTTAACTCCGCGTACCTGCAACTCGGACTGTTTCCCGGGACGCTTCATGTGTGCCATAAAGTGATAACCTTGTGAACTTCTTGTAGTTTAACATAATCATCGGGACTTTTGACAAGCTCTAGCTTTAAGCTACAAACCTCAAAAAAGGTACAAGCGATAGCAGTAGCTAAAATTTATGAATGTATTAAAATAAGCGAGAGGAAAAAATAGTTCCAAGCTTTTGATAATTTTACTATTTCTCACTTCTGGGTTTTGGTTCGCCCCGTGTTGCTCGGTTTCTGGAAATTTCACTGGCTGTGGATGGAGAGAAAGGCGGAGAACTGGAAGACGAACAAGGACAAATATCGAAGATTGCTTGAGGAGGCGGATAGCAAAAAAAAAAATAAAGAATTTTTTTTTCTATTTCTTTCCGTCTCTCTCGGTCAATCAACATTTTTTCGCCCACATTTCAAACTGGACTTTGTCAATGGCTGTCTATGTTGGTCTATACCAATCTTTGAACTTTGTTATTTCTCATTCTGTGTTTTTCGTCCATGGAAATGTCTATCTATAAAATATTGTCTCAATCTTGCACAGCGCGGACCTCCAAGTAAGATAATGGGGTTAAAGGTTATGTGAACAAACTATAATATTAACTGTTCATAAGAAGATAATCTTGTTCTGTTTTTACTGATGTGTCTTTTTTTTTCATGAAGGGTTGAAAACTGAAACTTAATGAACCATAATGAAACTTGAAGAAACTTAATGAAACGTAATTTAACATAATGATGTCAACATATGCAGCATGATTCTAAAATAATATAAGTATTCTATTTTTAGAAAATTCTTTTAAATCTCGTCTTGTTTATACGTTTTTTACAACGCACTGGCTCCACGTACGTCAAGACGGTCGAGGTATTTTTTTTTTACCTCGTACGTCAACAGAATGAACTCTTATGATTTGAAGTCTAATTATACATTAAAATGAGTGGTTAGTTCGTGTGGCGCGCTAGTGATGTAGGTTGTTCGCTTGGCTGAGACCCAGTTTGGCTAGCTATGTGCGGGTTCGATTCCTAATAGAGACATACATTTTTTTGTTCAGATTTTATTTTTCAGGATCAGGGTTAGGAATAGGGTTAGGGATAGGGTGTGGAGCAATATCTATTGATGGTCATTTTTTAATAAATCATAAATTTTTTTTTCCAGATTTTTTTTCAGGATTAGGGTTAGGGACTAAGGACCTCGGGATCCCGAATTAGGGATTAAGGATCTTGAGATCGCAGGATTAGGGATTTAGGACCTCGGGATCGTGGGATTAGGGATTTAGGACCCCGCGATCGCGGATTAGGGATTAAGGACCCCGGGATCGCGGATTAGGGATTTAGGAAAAGGGTTAGGGTTCTCATTTGTTCTGTTTACTCTTTAAATGTGTTAAAACGATCGCAGATTTTGAGCACCATCATTGTGTAAGTAATAATATCATAATATAAACTGCATTTATAACTTTACATCATAAGAGTTCATTCTGTTGACGTACGAGGTAAAAAAAAAATACCTCGACCGTCTTGACGTACGTGGAGCCTGTGCCTTTTTACAACACTATATACACAAATGAATGACGACATAAAATCTAACAAAAACTACGAATAAACTTTAACAGTTTCCAACGGGATTTTCAAAACGGTTTCATTTAAGTATATGACCACCTGGCTGCAATGTGTATTGGTACAGGAAAATTACTTTTGTCAGTTGTTCGAAGGCGTTAACCAACTGTAAGTTTATATAGTTAAAATTACAAAAATCATAATTACAAGGCTACAATACTCGCTTGCACCCCCCACCACCTCCCCACCACCACCATAACCACCAACAACATCACCAACAACACCCCCAACAATAACACCACCACCAACAACATCACCCCCCACCAACATCACCAACACCCCCACCAACAACACCACCACCACCAACAACACTCCCTCCAACATTACCAACAACACCAACACCCCCACCAACACCACCACCACCACCACGAATACCACCAACAACAACACCCCCACCAACATCACCAACAACACCAACAACACCAACACCAACACCACCAACACCAACACCACTACCACAAACATCACCAACATCCTCACCAACATCACCAACACCACCACCAACACCACTACCACAAACATCACCAACACCACCACCACCACCACCACCACCACCAACACCACTACCACAAACATCACCAACATCACCACCAACATCACCAACACCACCACCAACACCACCACCAGCACCAGCACCACCAACACCACCACCAACATCACCAACACCCTCACCACCACCAACACCAACACCACCAATAAGACCACCAACACCAACACCACCAATAAGACCACCAACGCCAACACCCCCACCACCACCAACACCACCACCAACACCACCAACACCACTACCACAAACACCACCAACACCCCCACCACCAACACCACCACCACCAACACCACCACCAACATCACCACCACCAAGACCACTACCACCACAAACACCCCCACCACCACCACCACCAACACCACCACCACCAACACCACCACCACTAAGACCACTACCACCACAAACACCCCCACCACCAACACCACCACCACCACCAACACCACCACCACCAAGACCACTACCACCACAAACACCCCCACCACCAACACCACCACCACCAACACCAACACCACCACCAACATCACCACCAACATCACCAACACCACCACCAACACCAACACCGCCTACACTACCACCAACACCACTACCACCAACATCACCAACACCCCCACCACCAACACCACCACCAAGACCACTACCACCACTAACACCCCCATCACAAACACCACCACCACCAACACCACCACCACCAACACCACCACCAACACCAACAACACCACCACCACCACCAACACCAACAACACCACCACCATCACGCTAAGGGACAATTCGGTTATTCCTAGCTAGTACATCTAACGCTAAGTGAGCCCCGTCATGTACCTTCGCTTAGAGTCATAAACATCGCTGAAAGTCTGTGCATTGGGCTCCTGATCGTAAAGGCTTACTTGCTGTCATGAGCCTATCATGTCGTCTATCAATATGTTCAAGTAAAGCTCACACACTTTTACCCGCTATTTTGTTTTTGTTTGAACTGCTGTTATTTAACTTGATGTAACAGTTGTTTTTCATTTTCGTCTAAAAGTCATTTAATTTAATGTAACGGTCCCTACATCTATTTAATTTACTTTATTTCACTTCCTTGCGGCAATTTAACGATCGTTAGGTGTTTGGTATGGTAAGTCCTACATGTCACTTCGTTATTTGTTTGGTATGGTAAGTCCTACATGTCACTTCGTTATTTGTTTGGTATGGTAAGTCCTACATGTCATTTCGTTATTTGTTTGGTATGGTAAGTCCTACATGTCACTTCGTTGTAACGGTAATTAAGCTCAGTGGTTCTCAAATAATTCATAGAGAATACATCAGTCCATTCAACGGTTACTTTCGTTTTTCATTTCCAGAATCAAACAGTTTGGAAAACCTCATTTTGTTTGAAAGTACTAAAGATTTTCCAAAAAGTTTTTTACTTCATCTAAAAGTTTGAGAACCATTCATATAGTTAGTCCCTAATGGTCGTTTTACAGTTCCTTTAAGTTGTATTCATTCTAAATTTCATTTAAATTGTTCTAAAAGCTCTTCACTTGCAGTCTAAGAGTTAGTCCGTAAAGCTATTCACACGGTAGCAGTGTTCTTTTTACTTCGTTTTTTAGTCTTTTTACTTCGTTTTTAAGTCTTTTTACTATGTTTTAGAAGTCCTGCAGTTATTGTTTCAAAGATCCCTGTATGCTATAAGTCAAGATACACCGTGGACAAACATTTGTGACACCGTTATATTAAAAAAAAAATATTCCGAGCTATCCACCGTGACCATTCGACCAGTCAACTAGGTAAACAAACATTTTCTAACCCAGCCCCCCCCCCCCCAATGCTACTTTCTACAAACATGGCGTCCTAGAAGTTTCAATTTCCTGATCTCCACCCTTCCCTCTCTCCCTCGGGATCGGCTCCAATATTTTATCATCCGTTCACCGCCTGATCCCCCCCCTCCACCGCGATCTGTTCTGTTGACGAGATGTGCCCTTAACTCTGCTACAAGTCATGAGCCGGGCGGGAGCTTGGTCGACAGCTAGCATGATGACCTCTGACTCCAAGAAAGCTCGATTAAAGAGGTGGACACGGCAGGGGTGGGGGTGGGGGGTAGACTGGACATCGTGACGATTTTCCATCAAACGAATTTTTTTTATGTGACCATTACATTAATAAGAGATTAAGACAGTAAATATCATATTATAGAGAGAAAACAAGAAAAAAGAATATTATTAGACCAGCGATTAGGACAGAATTATCACGGGACCGTAGGCAGAGCTTTTGTTTTGTTTCGGTTTAATTGTATTGGCTAATAGATTTTTTTAATTTTTTTTTATGCTATATCATTAGCATCACTTAAAAATATTTTTGTCATTTTTTAGAATCGACAACGCTAGAGAATGTTTGAATCGTATCTAGGACAATGTAGAATATATTTTAGAACAGAATTACAGAATATAAAAGAAAAAGCGTCTTAGTTTTGAAGCGTGATTGCCAAGGAAATATATAGTTCCATTCTTATATAGATCCATTTATCTTAACATGTGTTACCTACATTTATGAATGACGTCATATAGATCACATTCTAAAATCTATAATACAAATTTTACATCATATGTTCCGGTTTCCGTCTGTCATCGCGACTTCCGTCTGTCATCCAACATGGCGGCATAAACAATTCAAAGATGGCAGAAACATTTACTGTTTTCTTCTTAACATGCATAATCCGGCTACCAACTGGCCAGCCGAGTAAGAATTGTCTCCTACATGGCTGCCAGAATTGACATTGGACCAGCCATATGTTCAGTGCCGAGGTGACAAAACACCGCACACTATCATACGGCAGGTAAGATCATGAATGCCAAATGGCAATCACAATGCAATACGGTTTTCGACCGTCTTAATCATTACCAAAGGGCAAGAAGCGATCTGAGGAGAGGTAACACTAAATCATGCCAAAATATTTTGTGATACTCTCCGAGACAAATCACACAATGAAAATTGGTTCCAAGGCCTATCTATATCTCACAGTAACGTAATAAATCTATGGTGTTCAATAAGTTATTAAATGAGAAGCAATCGTAAAAGAAATATTTACAGAAATCGTTCAATTAATATTCTGTGTTATGTTCCACAATTTCAATTTTAAATCAAAACTATGGATACCTAAATATAATGTAATATTTATATTGTTTAAATTGTTATTATTTCTAAAATATGTCTATTTCTAATGTACAATTATTTCCCTTTATTACTAACCTTAAATACGTCACTTTTTTTTTCATTTTTTGACTATTACGTCACATGAATGAAATGAATAAGGGTTGAGTTTGAGTAGCGCCGTACACAATGTTTACAATGCAAACTAATCATTTATGATGAGGGCTTCACACAGAGGGTGTATGGAGGGGGCCCAGTTTGAGGAGGGCCCCCAAAATATTTTTTTAACTAAATATTAAGTACATTATCTCATGTCAAAATGTAGTGGCTCCCGAAGATGCCTAAAATCCCTTGGTTCGGCATTGGCTTCATAGAACTATAATGTTGAAAGCTTTGATATGTCTTTCTTTTTTAAGAGGCCTAATGTTTTCTGCGTCTGCGGCCTCAACTGCATTGATGGAATACTATGTTTTTAATTGAAGGTCAGCTAAAGCTACACAACGATTCTTTCTTCTCGGGACCAAGCTTGAGAAGCGTCAAAAAATTATCTCATGCCGAAATGCAGGGGCAGCCCCCAAAGAGGCCAAGCCACCGGGCCCGTAAATCCCTAGGTTCTGCACTGCCGGGTCGGCAATTTTTCTTAGTTAATTGTACTATGCTACAATGTGAAACAGTAAATAAACCACCTGTTAAACATGTAGCGTTTTGCTTAACACAAGCACTCACTCACGTCTCTCTTTTTTTTTTAAATACGCCATGTTGAACATCATAAAACATTAAATGAATAACTGTTTGGAAAGGAGTCCATTAAAATATTATGAAGGAATATGATTTTAAGAGTTGTTGTTTATGTCTACCCATAGTGAGGATTATTTTTTTGGGAGGAACTATTTAACATATGAATTTTATTTGATGTATTATTACGTGTCCATATTCTCAAATTTATTTTGGCTACAATAATCTGTTCATGTCCTTGGGTCCACTGCAAGTATATAGACCAGAGATGAGCGGACAGCGGACGCGTCCGCTTGCGGACGCAGATCCGCAGACTTTTCCGAATCAGTGGACTGACAGCGGATGCTTCGTATGGTTAAGTTGCGGACTCGCGGACTGACGCAGATCTTCTTTAGCGTTACCATAAAAAATTTCAAGTCATTTAAACAGCTAAATTTCAGCAATGCGGACTGACTGCGGATCAATGTTGTAAGATTCTGCGGACGCGGATCATTGATAGAAATCCGCGGACGGACGCGGACGCTAAATTTCAAGATCCGCACACCTCTGATATAGACTGATTGTTAACGCGCTAAAATATATATCACCATTTTCAACTCCAACTGTGTGCCTACTCGCCGGTCCGGGTACCGGGCCTTTGATAACTAGTACAATAATAAAAACGTCACATAATTTTTTTGCGTTTCTCCAATTTGTGAAGAGATGTTATGCTGCAGCACATCATTAAATATATTCCTGTGAAAATATAAAACCATGGCCATGATACTGAAAAGATTTTTTTTTTCGGGGTGATGTGTATCTCATGAGAAATGAAGAAAATATTATTGACTAGTTAGTTTTAACACTATGAGACTCCGTATTGTGCGGTAAAGAATATTAATCAAGTTGTAATGATGTTGGACATATAAAATTGGATTAATCATATGGCCTTGCTATAAAGCTTAACGCAAACATATATATATATATATATAAATTAATATATGTACCTTTGTATGATCGGATGATCGGTTGTAGAACACAAAAGTCCACTTGAGATGGTATTGTCTGTTGAAGCCTGCTGTTGCATATTTTTCTTTAGTTTATTTTTCAATTTTCAGGATTGTTGCCTTTAAGCAATTTTTATTTAAATATTTTTTTTTTTTTGCCATTCAGCATTTTCACCCAATATTCATCATTTTAATTAAATGGTCACACAATAATTTCAAGGGAAGTAATCAATACAAAAAGGAACAACACAGGGGATAAAATTAGCCGTGTCCCTTGTAATACCTTGTAGTAAGTTCTACTGCAATGTTCTATTTACTGACTTGTAGAACATTGTTAAATAAAATGTAAAACTTTTAAGACATTTGATACCAGCTCATTGCTATTCAAATGTAAACCCTCACATGCAATTCAACAAACAAATGTGAACTAAGTTAATTTATTAGTCGGGATAAAGAAACATTTTACCACCCCGTACCCCCACCATCTGATGGAAGATATGGGGTGGGGGGGTAGGGGAAGTCAAGGATGTTTCTAGATGGACTATAATGTAGATCAGTGTGTTTGTAGCTCTTGTGAACAATGTATGTATTATTTCGTTTATTTCTAGTTTCTTTACGATTTTTGTATAGCGAGAGAGAGACAGTGAGGAAAATAGATATATAATGATGATCTACGGAAACTTTAGATAAATAGATAGATAGATAGATAGATAGATGATTGATAGATAGATAGATAGATAGATATATAGATAGATAGATAGACAGATAGATTAGACAGACAGACAGACACACACACACACACACATACATACATAAATACACACATACATACATACATACATACATACATACTAGGATAGATGTTATATTAAAAACTATGAAAAATGTTTATGTCTTTCTTTCATATTTTGCTGCGTACTACAAACTAGATATCGCACTGTGAAAACCTAAAATATTTGTGTTTGATATGATGATAACCAATGTTGTCATAGTTATTTATCATCCCTAAACCCCCAATCTTTTATCTCCCAATAAACTGTCACAAACAGACATGCTTCTTTTCTTCTTTTTTTATAATTAAATTAAATTAGAAATAATTTATAATGACTAATTTTATGCCATAATATTGATGTAAAATAATGTGTCTATGTTGTCTAATACAAACATTTACATTATTAAACAATTGGACCCAAGCCAACTGTTACTGGCTCCCCGTACTAACTGTCTCCCATTAGTAACTGGCTCCCAGTAGTAACTGGCTCCCCGTAGTAACTGGCTCCCCGTAGTAACTGGCTCCCAGTAGTAACTGGCTCCCATTAGTAACTGGCTCCCAGTAGTAACTGGCTTCACGTTGTAACTGGCTCCCAGTAGTTACTGGCTCCCAGTAGTAACTGGCTCCCCGTAGTAACTGGCTCCCAGTAGTTACTGGCTCCCCGTAGTTACTGGCTCCCAGTAGTAACTGGCTCCCAGTAGTAACTGGCTTCACGTTGTAACTGGCTCCCAGTAGTAACTGGCTCCCCGTAGTTACCTGTTTTTCTCAATATATTAACTTGTTTGTTATCATCTTAGTAGATATAGGTCTGTTACGGACAATTTTCAAAGTGTTAAACTAACATTGATTGAATTATTTTTATATTTTACCTGAAATATCTGTGACTAATGACATCAGACGCTAAGCTTTAGTAAGAAAATTGTGTCATTTGTTTATAATCGAACAATTTGCTAGAAATCGGTACAAAATCAATAATATAATTAGCAGATAATCAGTTTTGAGTAATATAGAAGTTCTTTTTTCCAAGAATTTATTTATGACTCGGAACCTATTAAAAACATCTACCACTAAAAAAAAACCAACAGTTCAAAATTGTTGCCTTAGTAACTGTGATCAAGGGATCAGAACATCTTATCATAATCGATTTATGGCTGCATATTTAAGAAATATGTAAAGATATTTAATGTTTGTGTAACATTAAGGGATTCTGTCTATTGAGCAGGAAGTTGCCAGAATGTGTTATTTCTGGGTTTAAGTATTGTTTTTATTTCGACGTTTTGTGTGTTTTCATCTTTATGTTGGTTTGTCACATTTCGTTTTATTCATATTTATGTTTTATTTACTTTTTTCGTTGTTGTTTTTTAATTTAATTATACCGAACTGAATATAACAGGTGGACGTCTGTACTGGTTTTTATAAACGTGATCTTTAACATTGTGATATGCATGCCAGAGAGTAAGACAGCAAGGGATGAATAATGATCCGTTTCTCATGAAGGTTCTCCAACATAAAGAGACCATGTCTTGTTTCGTATGCAGACACAGAGTGGACGTTACACGAGAGGTTGCGTCAATGTGGATGCCGGACATACCGCTCGTATAATGAATGTCTCGTCTTTCTCGCTGCACTGGCTATATCATGAGTTTCCCTGACAACACAACCAGTAATTACTGAAACAGGAGATGGTCTAAAAGTGTGGTAAGGAATAAGAAAACTGAGTTAGAGAGTATAAACAGATAACGTCATCTAAATATTTTTTTTATAAAAAAAGGACATAGAAATCTGCAATCTTGATGCATCGAATTTCTTGCTTTGCTGTAATACAAAGTTGTATTTTTTTGTACGTCATTTGATAAACATTAATATACTCTTGCTGAGACCGAAATAAACCATCTGTTAAATGCGCTGACCGAAATTGAAGCCAATATTATCCATTTTTTTTAAATAAGAATTATAAAGTTGTGGAGACTTCAGTTGCAATCGACTGTGAAGGTGGTACAACAGACTGTGAAGGTGATACAACAGACTGTGAAGGTGGTACAACAGACTGTGGAGGTGGTACACAGACTGTGAAGGTGGTACAACAGACTGTGGAGGTGGTACAACATACTGTGAAGGTGGTACAACAGACTGTGAAGGTGGTACAACAGACTGTGAAGGTGGTACAACAGACTGTGAAGGTGGGACAACAGTATGTGAAGGTGGTACAATAGACTGTGAAGGTGGTACAACAGTATGTGAAGGTGGTACAATAGACTGTGAAGGTGGTACAACAGACTGTAAAAGTGGTACAACAGATTGTGAAGGTGGTACGACAGACTGTGAAGGTGGTACAACAGATTGTGAAGGTGGTACAACAGACTGTGGAGGTGGTACACAGACTGTGAAGGTGGTACAACAGACTGTGGAGGTGGTACAATAGACTGTGAAGGTGGTACAACAGACTGTGAAGGTGGTACAACAGACTGTGAAGGTGGTACAACAGACTGTGAAAGTGGTACAACAGACTGTGAAGGTGGTACGACAGACTGTGAAGGTGGTACAACAGATTGTGAATGTGGTACAACAGACTGTGAAGGTGGTACAACAGACTGTGAAGGTGGTACAACAGACTGTGAAGGTGGTACAACAGACTGTGGAGGTGGTACGACAGACTGTGAAGGTGGTACAACAGTATGTGAAGGTGGTACACAGACTGTGAAGGTGGTACGACAGACTGTGAAGGTGGTACAACAGACTGTGGAGGTGGTACGACAGACTGTGAAGGTGGTACAACAGTATGTGAAGGTGGTACAATAGACTGTGAAGGTGGTACAACAGACTGTGAAGGTGGTACAACAGACTGTGAAGGTGGTACAACAGACTGTGAAGGTGGTACAACAGACTGTGAAGGTGGTACAACAGACTGTGAAGGTGGTACAACAGACTGTGAAGGTGGTACAACAGACTGTGAAGGTGGTACAACAGACTGTGAAGGTGATACAACAGACTGTGAAGGTGATACAACAGAAAAACAAAAATCCACGAGTGAAATGAATAAATAAATGTAAAAGAAATTTTAATTTAGTTAATCAACGATTAGTGTGAATTGAACTATTTGAATACAAGTAAAAATATTTTACACTAAGCGGTTACTTTGGTAGTTTTAAAACCTTTAATAGTTGGTATAATCTGATATATTTTTTTGTTTAAAATAAAAGGTACTGGAACGCCTTAGTGTCATACAGGCAAAACACTTAAAAAAGTGCAGTAAACAAAAGTTTACGAAAAAAAAAAAGGAATGGGTATATGTGTGTATACTTGTTTATGTTGTTAGTTTATTAAAAATTGACGAGGCAGGAAACGGACACAGAGTTATAAAGAATTATATCGAGTTATCCCCCTTGATTTGCTGGATACATTTCCCAAAGCTTAATAGTGATCTCAAAAATTTTGAAAATTAGAATAATAATCCTTTTAAAAAGAAAAAAAAATGTTTCTGAGATGCACTGAATAGTAAAAAAGAAATTAGTATTCAGACAGTACAAATATTTATATAAATCATTACATCAAAAAGATAAAAAATGAAACATTGCTGTCCATCAATATCTATAGATTGTTTATTTACTAAAGCTACACAAAATCAAGTATATTGTTATCACCAACTCTAATTAGTCAGAACAATTTATATATAAATATCTGTATGATCTTGATGATATATATAAGAATAACAATAGGTTCATTATTTAGCAAACAATGCTGTATTTCCGTCTTAATTTGACATAACTCAGTATCTGGGAGTTCCCCCTGAATGAAAAAAGAAATGATTGACAAGATTTAATAAAACAAATAACCAACAAACAAAAGCTATCAATAAAAACTGCTTTTACAGCAGGCTAAAGGGAATTCCCCAGCTGGCTAAGGGGAATTCCCCAATAAAATTAAACTAATAGTAATCGAAAAAATAAAACATAATGACACGTTCAAATTTTTCCTTCAATTTAGTATTGTGTCAAATTTTCTTGTGTACTGCAGAAATATATCAAGATGATTTTTCTGTGTATTTTGTGCTATCATTGAGTAGATTATTAAATGGAATTTTATAGTATTTACCGTAATTCGCTAACTTTTTGAAAAAAATGCACACACTGTTAAAACTTAAAGGTATTTTAAGGAACGAAATGAATTTTGTCCTCAAAAATATAGATGAAATTCGACTGTATCAAATCGCAAACAGAGGTTATAAAATACTTGTGAATGTCTAATATATATATATATATATATATATATATATATATATATATATATATATATATAAGACGCATTTGTTGTCTGTCTGTCTGTCTGTCTGTCTGTTCCCTTATAACTCAAGATCCAGACAAACAAATAACGTGAAATTTGTTACACATACGCATAATTACATGGGGAAGGTTATAGGACAGGTTTCGTTTCATCTAGATGGGTAGTTTAATTGTAATTATTTTTTTTTATTTTAGTATTTTACTATATTAAAGTAATCTCCACGGCGCCATAAATAAAATTCCTCTGTGACGTCATTTTCCAATGATCGAATAGAACTTGCGCGCTGATGCTATATTGTGTCTTTGTGCTGCAAAGAATTGTTGATATTTTTTCATGCTTCCCTATTTGTACAGCTTGAGGAAGAAATGAAGAAGGATTTTAAAAGAAGTGTGAAGCCATAATAATAAGTATATATATATATATATATATATATATATAGAGAGAGAGAGAGAGAGAGACAGAGAGAGAGAGAGAGAGGGAGGGAGGGAGAGATAAAGAGAGGGGGGGGGGGCAGGGGGAGAGAGGAAAGGAGGGTAGGAGGGAGGGGAGGGAGGGAGGGGAGAGAGGGAGGGAGGGGGATGGACAGGGGGAGAGAAAGAGGGGGAGAGAGGGAGATGGGAGAGGGAGGGAGATAGAGAGGGAGATGGGAGAGGGAGGGAGAGACGGAGAGAGAAAGGGAGGGAAGGAAAGAGAAAGGTAGGGAGGGAGAGAGGGGGTAGGGAGGGAGAGAGGGGAGGGAGGGAGAGAGAGGGTGGGAGAGAGGGAGGGAGAGAGATAAAGAGTGAGGGGGGCAGGGAGTGAGAGAGGGAATGAGGGAGGGAGGAAGAGGGAGAGAGGTGGAGAGAGAGGGAGGGAGAAAGAAGGAAGGGAGAGAGGGGTTAGGGAGGGAGAGAGGGGAGGGAAGGAGAGAGGGAGAGAAAGGATGGGAGAAATGGGAGGAAGAGATAAAGAGAGAGAGGGGGAGGGAGGGAGAGAGGGAAGGAGGAAGGGGGAGAGAGGGGGAGGGGGATGGACAGGGGAGAGAAGGAGGGGGAGAGGGGAGATGGGAGAGGGAGGGTGGGAGGGAGAGAAATGGGAGAGAGAGGGAGGGAGAGGGAGGGAGAAGGAGGGAGGGAGAAAGGGAGGGAGGGAATGGGAGGGAAAGGGAGGGAGAGGGAGGGAGGGAGAGAGAGAGAGAGAGGAAGGGAGAGAGGGGGTAGGGAGAAAACAGAAGGTAAACAGAAAACCTTATTTTAAACCCGGGCAAAGCCGGATACTTGCAACTAGTATATATATATATATCGTCAGCTGAGAATTATTGAGCTCTATGTCCACAAAATCTGATGTTGAATAAAATGAAATTTAAAGTTCACGTTTGTATACTTTGAAAATATTGAACGAAATAAAAACTGTTATGTTGTGAAATCAATTTTGACACAATATATACCAAATACAAAGGAGATGGAGCCCACGACGACAAAGCGTAATACTGTAGCTTCAGAAGAAAAATTTCCGTTTTTGGACATAGAACTTCATTATTCTCAGCTGACTATATATATATATAGGCTATACATATATATATATATATATATATATATATATATATATATATATATATATATATATAACAACGAACACTGTGTTACTCTGTGGAACATTAACATCACTTTGTGTTACTTAGTTTTGTTGTGTCTACTGGAGTGTCTATTTAGCTGACATGTTCAGTGTGTGTGTGTGTGTGTGTGTGTGTGTGTGTAAAGTCCCTGAGATGAAATCTCTTAGATCCTATAAACCACTAATGAGGCTAGATTTATGGTGCCCTTCATTCATCCCCATCATAGCCGATGGTGCAATGGCCATGGAGGCACCACGGGAGACATAGCGGGAACTTTAACCATGACCTAAAACTCCATCTGTCTTCACCGGAGTTCGAACAAGGGGCTCTGAGTTTCGTAGTCGAGCGCTTTACCGCACTACCTTGCGTTTTCACACACAAAAGAAAATCGCAAAACTAAATGGGACAATTTTGGTTTTGTAGTGCCTTTCTTTCATCCCCACCACAGCCGGGAGTGTAATGACCATGGAGGCACCACGGGATACATGTACAGTTTGATTATTGCGTAACTTTATTAGAATTTCAATTAACTCCACAGAGCAAAAAAACGAAACGAAAACCCTCAACCAGACATGCGATAAACATTTTATTTAGAATTTAGAGATGTAAAAAAAATCTTAATCTAAAAGATTCTATTTAATGAGAGCAGAAAAATTGTACCATAAATAAAACTGTTTAGAACAAAAATAAGTTCCATCAAATTTTGTTTTCTCTAATTTCATCTGGTCACGTGATGTCTCACAAGGAATTGTATTTTCTGATCTCATTATTTTCTTTTTTATTTCAACCATTAGCTATTTAAATACAAAATGACAAAAAAAAGGGATTTCGAAGGTTATTTCTAGAATTAACTAGCAAATAATATGAGTAATGATTTTTTTTCTCCCCATCCTAAGACACATTTTCCTATTTCTTCTAGGTCGTAAAATATTTCCCCCCTCAAAAAAGAAACATTTTTAATTGGACTCTAATTTATAAAATATAAAGCACAACCAATCAATAGTGGACTTTCTTAGACCATGTACTTGAGAATTGTATAACTGAAAATAAAACGACATTCTTATCATGTCCACAGGAAATGAATAAAGACATGTAATTTCTTGACACCTACAAGGCCAAGGTCACTGAGCATATCCGTTATGAAATGATGAGATAGGCAACTGCCTGGGGCAACCAATGTCCAAGGGCCCTTCTAGTACGTATTCCTCAAGTATCTTATTATATCCATGCCCCAACAAGTTCAGTGTCAATGGGCCCTTCCGGTAGGTATTCCTATAATATCTCATGATATCCATGCCAAGTACTTTTGCTTATGTCTCTAAAAATGTCAATCTAGGGTACACCTAAGACCCAAGAACGGCCTTGTTGAAGAGAGTAAGGAAACAGTAGTTTTGTGTTTGCAGACAATTATCTAGGAGAAGAATCTTGTTAATCTTACTCGGGTTGAAAAGTAATCTGTAAAATAATATTACTCCTGTTGATAACTTATTGGTAAGATAATATATTCAAGTTTATAATTTATTCGTAAGTAAATCTCGCTCACGTTTAGACTTAATTTGTCTGTAAATCTTGCAAAGGCCGATCATTAATTTATGAGATAATCTTTCTCATGTTACAATATTTTGTACTTAAATTCATTGATTAATTAGTTAATGAATATAACTGTCCAGGAAAGTCGTGTGAATTCGTATAAAATAGAAATATAGTTCATCCGGTCATGTGGGATTGTAAAAGCTGATTATATAGATATTTACATATAATCATTGTCTTAACAGACAGATGGGAGGGGGGGGGGTACGGGGTGATGGTAAATGTTGTTTTTTTTTACATATTTTTTTGTAGTAGCTCATCTTCTTGTTTCTCAATGAGAGACCAGCGGGCTACGTTTACCGTTTATGGTATTCAACAGTCCATGATGTTGAGGTAGCGGTGAGTCTACTGAGTCCAGCCAGTGTGTCCGCAAGTTAACCGGTTGGTATGTCCAGGCGACTGTTACTATCGGCGATCACCGTGGTGCCTTCGTGTCTGCTGCAACCAGGGTCTTTTGTGAGGAGCTTGACACAGCTAAAGAAAAAATTAAAGTTAGAGTCCAGCTGGGCATACGTTTGATTGAAATATCGCTTGGAGCCTGTTTCATCTTTGTAACTGGGCGTGGCAGGAGACTCTGGAGCATATGGATACCTTGGGGTGTGGGGTGGGGTCAGGATGTTTTAGGAGCAGCCTTTACCTCTTCAAACATTTTATCGAACAGACAACACAAAATCTCCCACACCCAGTGGCGCAACCAGCAAAAAATGCTGGGGGGGGGCCTCACATATAGAAAAAAATGCTGGGTGGGCTCACATATAGAAAAAAGACAGTTTATATAGTAAAATATGTATGACGATTTGGTCTGGGGGGGCCTTGAGCCCCCCCTGCCACCCCCCCGGTTGCACCACTGCCCACACCGTTAGGGTCTCGGGCAACTCGGTAAGGCTTGTCGGGGCTATCGGAGTTTCACTGATTGGGGGAAGGGAATTATTGCTATAGGTGAACCTTTCTTATACGTTTTTCGAGATGCTCCCCGTCACCCCGTCCTTCCTATATGTTAACCTGTACTTCATTTTGGGTTATTCGCAATTATTAGCTAGAGGAACACAAGAAAATATTTTGACAATAGATTAAAATTACAAATATGAAATGTAAGACAGCGGTTCCGAAACTTTTTAGCGACTCTACCCCAAATGTTGAGAAAGTATGACTGTGGGAGCCCCTCGCACGTTAGATCGGGAATAAATGGACTCACTTTCATAATGAAATGTGCTCACCTTTTTCTAAAGCAATACTTGGACAAGTGGTTTTGTACCGAGACGCGCAGCAAACTAGCGATCTTCTTCAAACTTTTCGTTGTTTTAAACGAAAATTATATGTCATTGCTAAATTGCGCACCCCCTGTATATCCTTTCCCGTACCCCTTGGGGTGCTCATATGGGTTGAACTGTTTGTTATGTGAACGGTATTGGTCAAATGTGATACAACATCTCATTCTGACCAGCAATGCGTCATCTTATAATGTTATTATTCAAGTGATGGTGGTAACAGTGAAGCACCTGTGAAGTTCCACTTTGAATGGTTCTACTCAATATTTTTATAGTAGAACTTTTCCGACCCAGTAATTTAAAGCAATACACACAAAACATGTATATTTGAAAAAAACGAAACAAGCAAGGAAGATAATGCGATAAAAACAGCAGTGATTAATCTTTTTAAAGAGTTATCTTTCTTGGTTTAATTAATGCACTATTAAAATAGTTACAATAACTGATTGTAAATATGAAGGTTTATTTTATACTAGTTGCAAATACCCGGCTTTGCCCGGGTTTAAAATAAGGTTTTCTGTTTACCTTCTGTTTTCTCCCTACCCCTCTCTCCCTTCCTCTCTCTCTCTCCCTCCCTCCCTCCCCCTCTCTCCCTTTCCCTCCCTCCCTTTCTCCCTTTCTCCCTCCCTCTCCCTCCCTCTCTCCCATCTCTCTCCGTCCCTCTCCCTCTCTCCCCTCCTTCTCTCCCCCCGTCCCTCCTCCTCCCTCCCTGCCCCCATCTTTCTCTTTATCTCTTCCTCCCATTTCTCCCATCCTCTCCATCTCTCCTTCCCTCCCTAACCCCTCACTCCCTCCTTTCTCCCTCCCTCCCCTTTCCACCTCTCTCTCCCTCCCCTCTTTACCCCTTCCGCCCTCCCTCATTCCCTCTCTCCCTCCCTGCCCCCCTCACTCTTTATCTCTCTCCCTCCCTCCCTCCCCTCTCTCTCCCTCCCTACCCCTCTCTCCCTCCCTTCCTTTCTCTCTCCCTCTCCCCCCTGCTCCCTCTCCCCCTGCTCCCTCTCCCCCTGCTCCCTCTCCAATCTCCCTCTCTCCCCCTCCTTTTCTCCCCCTGTCCATCTCCCCCTCCCTCCTCTCTCCCCCTCCCTCCCTCCTACCCTCCTTTCCTCTCTCTCTCCCCCCTGCCACCTCTCTCTCTCTTTATCTTTCTCTCTTTATCTCTCTCTCCCTCCCCCCCCTCTCTCTCTCTCTCTCTATATATATATATATATATATATATATACTTATTATTATGGCTTCACACTTCTTCTAAAATCCTTCTTCATTCCTTTACCTTCCTCAAACTGTACAAAACAGAGCATGAAAAAACAACAATTCTTTGCATCACAAAGGCACAATACAGCACCAGCGCGCAAGTTCTATTCGATCATCGGGAAATGACGTCACAGAGGAATTTTATTTATGGCGCCGTCGAGATTACTTTAATATAGTAAAATACTAAAATAAAAAAAAATTAATTACAATTAAACTACCCATCGAGATGAAACGAAATATGTCCTATAACCTTCCCCATGTAATTATGTGTATGTGTAACAAATTTCAAGTTATTTGTTTGTCTGGATCTTGAGTTATAAGGGAACAGACAGACAGACAGACAGACAACAAATGCGTCTTATAAGTATAGAGATGTCCTTTCTTTCACCTCCTTGTATAAAAAGTAAAGTTCCCTTAACCCTAACGGGTCATCAGGGCAGATGAAGTGTAGAATTCATCTGTTTCTATAACCTCGGCTTATGAAGGGGTTGTGTGGTTAGCACAACGGCCAGCCGGCTTTACTTCCCCGTCTTAAAGTCAGGTACTCATTTAAAGCTGGGTGGATTTGGCGACTATCACCATGACCTGAAAAAATCCCAAGGTTCTTACTGAGATTCGAACCCGGGATCCTCCGGTCGGCAGTCTCGCTCTCTGCACCGCACGACCACCCGTCCCCACCTCCTTGTAGGCGTAAATTATATTATGTTTTAGTCCATTATTTAATAGGAGCTTATGGGAATATTTAGGTGCTTATGGGAATATGTAGTAACTTATGGGAATATGTAGTAGATTATGGGAATATGTAGGAGCGTATGGGAATATGTAGGGCTTATGGGAATATTAATTGCTTATGGCAATATGTAGGAGCTTATGGGAATATGTGGGAGCTTCTAGGAATATGTAGGAGTTTTGGGGAATATTTAGGAGCTTATGGGAATATTAGGAGATTATGACAATATGTAGAAGCTTACGTGAAAATGTAGAAGCTTATGGGAAAAGAAGCTTATGGGAATATGTGGGAGCTTATGTGAACATCTGGCAGCTTATGGGAATATGTAAGAGGTTATGGGAATATGTAGGTGCTTATGGGGAATATTATGTTTTAGTCCATTATTTAATAGGAGCTTATGGGAATATTTAGGTGCTTATGGGAATATGTAGTAACTTATGGGAATAAGTAGTAGCTTATGGGAATATTAATTTCTTATGGCAACATGTATGAGGTTATGGGAATATGTGGGAGCTTCTGGGAATATGTAGGAGTTTTGGGGAATATTTACGAGATTATGGGAATATTAAGAGCTTATGACAATATGTAGGAGCTTATGTGAAAATGTAGAAACTTATGGGAAAAGAAGCTTATGGGAATATGTGGGAGCTTATGTGAACATCTGGCAGCTTATGGACATATGTAAGAGGTTATGGGAATATGTAGGTGTTTATGGGAATATGTAGGAGCTTTTGGGAATATAAGTAGCTTATGGGAATATGTGGGAGCTTATGGCAATATGTGGGAGCTTATGAGATATGTAGGAGCTTATGGGATTAAAAGGATCTTATGGGAGTATTATGAGCTTTTGGGAATATGTAGGAGCTTATGGGAATTTTTGGGAGCTTATGGGAATATGTAGGAGCTTATGGGAATATGTGGGAGCTTATGGGAATATGTGGGAGCTTATGAGATATGTAGGAGCTTATGGGATTAAAAGGAGCTTATGGGAGTATTAGGAGCTTATGGGAATATGTGGGAGCTTATGGGAATATGTACCATTTGATTCTAATGCAGTTTAGTATTTAGCGAATGGGACTATAGGCTTTGTGTTTATTTTCAACCACGTAAGGTCAAATTTTTATGCATCAGTAAATTCTACTCCTATTTTTCAATTATTGAAACGGACTATAAGCTTCGTATATGTATGAACTTATGGGAATATGTAGGAGCTTATGGGAATATGTAGGGGGGTATGGGAATATGTAGGGCTTTTGGGAATATTAATAGCTCATGGCAATATGTAGGAGCTTATGGGAATATGTGGGAGCTTATGGCAATATGTAGGAGCGTATGGGAATATGTAGGGCTTATGGGAATATTAATAGCTCATGGCAATATGTAGGAGTTTATGGGAATATGTGGGAGCTTCTGGGAATATCTGGGAGCTTATGGGAATATGTAAATATATATATATATATATATGTACATATATACAGAGAGATAAAGAGAGAGACAGACAGAGAAGGAGAGAGAGAGAGCGAAATAAGGAGAAAAAGTGAGAGAAAATGGGAATATTTAGGAGCTTATGGGAATATGTAGTAGCTTATGGGAATATGTAGGAGCTTATGGGAATATGTGGGAGCTTATGGGATTATCTGGGAGCTTATGGGAATATGTAGGAGGTTTGGGGAATATTCAGGAGCTTATGGGAATATTAGGAGCTTATGTGATTATGTAGGAGTTTATGGGAATATGTAGGAGCTTATGGGAATGAGTGAGAGTATATGGGGATTTTTAAAAGCTTATGAGAATATGTAGGAGCTTATAGAAATGTGTAGAAGTTTGTGGGAATCGACAAAACTTATGGGTATATCTGGAAGCTTATATGAATATCTGGGAGCTTATGGGAAGATGTAAGAGGATATAGGAATATGTAGTTGCTTATGGGACGATGTTGGAGCTTATGGGAATATGCAGGAGCTTATGGGAATATGAAGGAGCTTATGGGAGTATGTGGGAGCTTATGGGAATATGTGGGATCTTATGAGATATGTAAGAGCTTATGGGATTATAAGGAGCTTAAGGGAGTATCAGGAGCTTTCGGGAATATGTAGGAGCTTATGGGAATTTTTGGGAGCTTATGGGAATATGTGGGAGCTTATGGGAATATGTACCATTTGATTCTACTGCTGTTTAGTATTTGGCGAAGGGGACTATAGGCTTTGTGTTTATTTTCAACCATGTATGGTCAAATTTTTATGCATCATTAACTTCTACTCCTATTTTTCAATTATTGAAACGGACTAAAAACTTCGTTTCAGTTTTCTGCTAGACAATGATCAACTGCCAAGCATAAGTAGATTCAACTCTATGTCAATTATCAAAAAAGAAAGATAACGAAAGAGAGAGAGAGAGAGAGAGTGAGAGAGAAAGAGCGCAATAAGGAGAAAAAGTGAGAGAAAATGGGAGTGTTTGAGAGTTAATGGGAATATGTAGGAGCTTATGGGAATATGTAGGAGCTTATTGGAATATTTAGGAGCTGATGGGAATATGTAGGAGCTTATGGGAATATGTAGGAGATTATGGGAATATTTAGTAGCTTATGGGAATATGTAGGAGCTTATGGGAATATGTAGGAGATTATGGGAATATTTAGTAGCTTATGGGAATATGTAAGAGCTTATGGGAATATGTAGGGCTTATGGGAATATTAATAGCTTATGGCAATATGTAGGAGCTTATTGCAATATGTGGGAGCTTCTGGGAATATTAGGGGCTTATGGGAATATGTGGGAGTTTATGGGAATATGTAGGAGCTGATGGGAATGAGTGAGAATCTATGGGAATATTTAAAAGCTTATGGGAATATGTAGGAACTTATGGGAATACGTAGGAGATTATGGGAATATTTAGAAGCTTATGGGAATATGTAAGAGCTTATGGGAGTATTAGGAGCTTATGGGAATACGTAGGGAACTATGGGAATATGTAGTAGCTTATGGGAATATGTAGGAGCGTATGGGAATATGTAGGGCTTATGGGAATATTAATAGCTTATGGCAATATGTAGGAGCTTATGGGAATATCTGGGAGCTTATGGGAATATGTAGGATGTTTGGGGAATATTCAGGAGCTTATTGGAATATTAGGAGCTTATGGTATTATGTGGGAGTTTATGGGAATATGTAGGAGCTTATGGGAATGAATGAGAGTATATGGGAATATTTAAAAACTTATGGGAATATGTAGGAGCTTATGGAAATTAGTAGAAGCTTATGGGAATAGAAGAAGCTGATGGGAATATGTGGAAGCTTATGTGAATATCTGGGAGCTTTTGGGAAGATGTAAGAGGTTATGGGAATATGTAGTTGCTTATGTGAAGATGTTGGAGCTTATGAGATTATTAGGAGCTTAGGGGAATATGTAGGAGCTTATGGGAATATGTGGGAGTTTATGGGGATAAGTGGCTCCTTATGGGAATGTAAGGAGCCTATGGGAATATAAGAATCTTATGGGAATATGTGTGAGCTTATGGGAATATGTGGGAGCTTTTGGGAATATGTAGGAGCTTATGGGAATTTTTGGGAGCTTATGTGAATATGCAGGAGCTTGTGAGATATGTAGGAGCTTATGGGATTAAAAGGAGCTTTTGTGAGTATTAGGAGCTTTCGGGAATATGTAGGAGCTTATGGGAATTTTTGGGAGCTTATGGGAATGTGTGGGAGATTATGGGAATATGTACCATTTGATTCTACTGCTGTTTAGTATTTGGCGAAGGGGACTATAGGCTTTGTGTTTATTTTCAACCACGTAAGGTCAAATTTTTAGGCATCAGTAACTTCTACTCCTATTTTTCAATTATTGAAACGGACTATAAACTTCGTTTCAGTTTTCTGCTATACAATGATCAACTGCCATGCATAAGTAGATTCAACTCTATGTCAATTATCAAAAAAGAGAGATAACGAAAGAGAGAGAGAGAGTGAGAGAGAAAGAGAGACAGACAGACAGAGAAGGAGAGAGAGAGCTCTATAAGGAGATAAGTGAGAGAAAATGGGAGTGTTTGGGAGTTAATGGGAATATGTAGGAGCTTATGGGAATATTAAGATCTTATGGCAATACGTAGGAGCTTATGGGAATATGTGGGAGCTTCTGGGAATATCTGGGAGCATATGGTAATATGTAGAAAATTCGGGGAATATTTAGGAGCTTATGGGAATATTAGGACCTTATGGGAATGTGTGAGAGTATATGGGAAAATTTAATAGCTTATGGGAATGTGTAGGAGCTTATGTGAATATTAGGAGCGAATGGGAATATGTAGGAGCTTATGGGAATATGTGGGAGCTTAAGGGATTATGTTGGAACTTAGGAGATATGTAGGAACTTATGGGATTATAAGGATATTATGGGAGTATTAGGATATTTTGGGAATATGTAGGAGCTTATGGGAATTTTTGGGATCTTATTGGAATATTTGAGATATATATATATATATATATATATATATATATATATATATATATATATATATATACAGATATTGAGAGAGAGAGAGTGAGAGAGAAAGATAGAGACAGACAGAGAAGGAGAGAGAGAGAGCGAAATATGGAGAAAAAGTTAGAGAGAATGGGAATGTTTGGGAGTTAATGGGAATATTTAGGCGCTTATGGGAATACGTAGGAGCGTATGGGTATATAAGGAATATGCAGGAGCTTATGGAAATATTAAGAGCTTATGGCAATATGTAGGAGCTTAAAGGAATATGTGGGAGCTTCTTATAATATCTGGGAGTTTATGGGAATATGTATAAGGTTTGGGGAAATTTTAGGAGCTTTTAGGAATATTAGGAGCTTATGGGAATATGTGGGAGTTTATGGGAATATGTAGGAGCTTATGGGAATGAGTGAGAGTATATGGGAATATTTAATAGCTTATGGGAATATGTAGGAGCTTATGGGAATATTAGGAGCTTATGGGAATATGTATATATATATATATATATATATATATATATATATATATATGTATGTATATATATATATATAAAATTCAGAAGCTCTTATAAAGTCTATTACCATGTGACCAATTTATTCAGAAATTTTCTTAGGCTCATAGAAAAATTATTTTCTGCTTTTTAGTACGCAAGAAAAACATTTTTTTATATAAAATATATTTTTATAATGTATGTTTTATTTAACAATTGTATGACTTTTAGTGTTATGACTATTAGGACCAGCCTAAGGCCGATTTGACCATTTAACATAACAGTAATAGTTGTTATTATGAAAAAAAATAGAACAAGGCGCCTCTCTTTAATTAGGCCCCGCAATGCATAAGTCCGGCCGGGTTATTACTATTTTCAAAAAAAAAAACATGATCTACTTGTGAATGTACTACAGTCTATTGTGTTCGTTTCTATCTTGTGAAATATATAGTTTCAGTTTTAAAAATAGGCACTTTATTTGATAAAAACATAGCTACTGGCTACTAGCTAATGTAAGATATACGGTGAACTCTAGTCTAAATACGGTCTGTAAGAGATGTATGTTAATAAGACTTGTCAGGAACGTTGGTAATGTGAATTAAAACGGAACAGATTAAAGCGACCATTAATTTTTTTTTTCATGTCCAAGTATTCAAACTAAATACAGTGGTACCTCGAGATACGTGAAATATCCACGTACCTTCACCTAGTAATCATAATTTTTCTTAATAGGATAATCTCTTCAAGTTGACAAGTGATACACATTGATGCTGTAAAGCTGGTTTCATGTCAGTGTAGTCTACTTCTCTACGACCATTAAATGTAATAAAAACACTGATAAAAACATTTTCATGTTTGAACAATATCAGTCAGCTACAACATGTCACATTATGTAGCGTGTTTTACATATATCTAAAAATAGAACATCTTTTGAAGCTATTTAATGAGAGTACACATTGACGCTATGGGCCATTATCACTGGGTTCTACTGGTTCTACGGATGTGTGGAAACAAAATGGCGATCGTGACGTCACGACTTTCACGCCCTATTGTGTCATAAACGTGGCTCGTACGTCAATTGGCTCGTAAAAATGTCAATTTTCCCACTTGTAATTAATTGGACTTGACAAAAATCCGTTCCAACCCCCAAATCATCCCCCGCTGTCCCAGCTGTTTTTGTTACGTGTCTTTTTTTTTAATAAGAAAAATGTATTGGAATAACAAACATTGTATAAAAACATTACATAAGAGAAGTGTATTTTCTTGGAAATTAGCCGACTTGATGTTACGAAAAATGTTTGTGGAGATGTAGGGGGGTGGAAAAATTATTGTTTTTGCCATTAGCTGGCGTTTTACCCTTTATCGACTCTTTCTGTTTAAGCACAAAACATATCGTTGAAGTACCACCCCCGTACTGCCTGGCCAAGTCAGTCACTCACACAGGTTGCTCAGGTTTTGTCTATGACCCACAGTTATAAAAAGAAATGTGATAAAGTACTGTAAATGAGCAAAAAAAAAAAGCACAAAACGCGAGCACAACTTATCAAAGATACTTCGACAGCTAAGCAAACAATCACACTGATCGAGGCGCGGGAGAGTGCGAAGCACACGAGGCAAAGTTAAAACTTGGTTACCCGGTGGTATCTCAAATTTGTCTCGAGTTTCAAAGCAAAACACCTAAAAAAAATCTCGTATGTTAGGGCACTCGTATGTCGAGGCACAACTGTATATCAATGCAATAGTTGGTTAGAGAACTTCATTGGAGTCGGTCGCAGATAATTTTTACAGTAACTCAATCGGGAATAGTTTTGTCTATAACCGTCTTGACATAGCCAGCTTATGACATACTGTGATAGTCTATGACACACTGTGATAGTCTATGACACACTGTGATTGTCTATGACACACTGTGATTGTCTATGACACACTGTGATAGTCTATGACACACTGTGATAGTCTATGACAAACTGTGATAGTCTATGACACACTGTGATAGTCTATGACACCCTGTGATAGTCTATGACAAATTTAGATAGTCTATGACATACTGTGATAGTCTATGGCACACTGTGATAGTCTATGACACACTGTGATAGTCTATGACACCCTGTGATAGTCTATGACAAATTTAGATAGCCTATGACACACTGTGATAGTCTATGACACACTGTGATAGTTTATGACACACTGTGATAGTCTATGACACACTGTGCTAGTCTATGACACACTGTGATAGTCTATGACACACTGTGATAGTCTATGACAAATTTAGATAGTCTATGACACACTGTGATAGTCTACGACATACTGTGATAGTCTATTACACACTGTGATAGTCTACGACATACTGTGATAGTCTATGACACACTGTGATAGTCTATGACACACTGTGATAGTCTATGACACACTGTGATAGTCTATGACACACTGTGATAGTCTATGACACACTGTGATATTCTTTGGTCTACTGGGTGATTTATGGCCACATTTTAGGGCACAACTAACTCTACGCATATTTCTACCTTCTTAAGAGCATAACTGTGTCAATTTCTACCTTCTTAAGGGCATAACTGTGTCAATTTCTACCTTCTTAAGGGCATAACTGTGTCAATTTCTACCTTCTTAAGGGCATAACTGTGTCAATTTCTACCTTCTTAAGGGCATAACTGTGTCAATTTCTACCTTCTTAAGGGCATAACTGTGTCAATTTCTACCTTCTTAAGGGCATAACTGTGTCAATTTCTACCATTCTTAAGGGCATAACTGTGTCAATTTCTACCATTTTTATGGATGGTATAAAAAACCCGAGCTCTACTAAAACGTTCAGAGCCAACAAGACACTGTCTACGGACCTGTCCCATCTCAAAATTTCTGTTTTGACACCCCGAGTCCAAATATACACAGCCAAACTTGTAAACAATGTGTGTCCTACAGTCTGACTTAACAGTACAAGTTTACAACACGCCATCCCCCCCCTTTAACCCGCCCCACCCCCGCATTAATATTCTGGTCTACTTCCTCCCTACTTACACTCTGACTGTTTCATTGATCGCTTCATTTAAAATATGTTTATTTATATATACGCAGATTTTTTACAACCAGGATAATAAAATATTGAGACCACGCCTACCAGCTGAACGAACTTCCGGAAATAACTTGAACTGTGCCGTAAGACATTTCTACAAATGATGTCAACGCAGGTAGCGGGTCTAAAGACACAGACATATATAATTACATTCATTTAGGTTGTTCTTGTCGTTGTTTTTGCGTCAAACGTCTAAGCACCGCAGGCTGTGATTCGAGACTGTGATTTGTGATTCGAGACTGTGATTCGAGACTGTGATTTGTGATTCGAGACTGTGATTTGTGATTCGAGACTGTGATTCGAGACTGTGATTTGTGATTCGAGACTGTGATTTGTGATTCGAGACTGTGGTTCGAGTCATGAGTGAGTTCAATGGAAACTTGGATTTTAGTCAAATGTCGCCGTTTGAGATTTGTGTGTAGGTATCTTCTCTACTATTAAAAAAATGAATACAGGACTTTTTTTTTTTATATCGAACGAGTTCTCAATTTTGTTGGTAGAAGGTCGATGTTTCTCTAACTTTCGACATGTGTGTACCCCTTCTTTATTTTTTTAAATAAAAAGTACCCCTTGTACCAAAAAAAAAACTAATAACATACCGTTATTTCTGATCTGGTGCGGTAAAGCGCTCGACTGTCGACCTGAAAGTACCTGGTTCGATCTCCGGTGAGGACCAAGGAGATTTTTCAGGTCTTGGCTCAAGTTCTCGATCTCCCGTGGTGCCTCCGTGGCCATTGCACTATCGGCCGTGGTGGGTATGAAAGAAGGGCACCATAAAAAAACCGTCCCATTAGTGGTTCAAAGGATCTAAGAGATTTCATCTCATCCTTACAGAGACTTATCAAACACTGATCTGGTTTCCCGCCATTTCATTATTATTACCCGAGCCGTGTAAATTCGCCCCCCCTCAGCTATACACACACACATAAAGTTCTTCGCATTCTACTGGGGGTACGGGCACCACACTTTGGGATACACTGGTACCGGTGATTGAAAAACATCGAAACTATATTTCAAAAGGTGCATTGTAAACATACTCACAGACTTGTTTAGAATCTTAAACTGGTGCACATACACACGCATAAACACACACTCACAGACACACGCATAAACACACACTCACAGACACACACATAAACGCACACACACACACACACACTAACAGTTAAATAAAGTACTCATGAAACAATCTACTTTCAAAACGAACTTGACTTCCACCCCGCAAGAATGTAAATGTGACAATGGGTATAATGTATTATACCTATGCAAGTAATAATATTGATGCAAGCTGCACCAAATATAATCTTATAATTTCCACAAGCTCAGGAAAACAATTGCGTTATACGTTTTTTAAAACATTTTAAATAGCTACACCTGGTGCCATTTGAATAGCAATATAACTTAGTCAAACAGGAATCAGATTTATTCGTAATATTATATAATATAATTTGTAACACTCGTAATATTCTATAATGTAATTTGTAACACTCGTAATATTCAACAATATATTGCTTAGCCCATGCACCATTCTATAAGTGTATAGTATTCGTAACATTCTATAACATGGTGTGTAGCATTCAATTTACATTATTAGTTTCATAACCTCTAAATATTATCTGTTGTTAAAGTTATCAAATCGTGTGAGGTTTGACATGTTACCTAAGCATACAGTGTGTCCGTATGTAGATGTGAAATCTTGTCTGTGTATTCTATCGATGTGCATGCGGGCGTGCTTGTGCATTGGTGTCGAACGATTTGTGTGCAGCGGACAGGGCGTCACGGTTCAGTTCACATGACCTAGTGTGCCACATAATAGTCTTTTATTGCGTGTGCACTTGACACACACACACACACACACTCTCTCTCCCCCCCCCCTCTCTCTCTCTCTCTTGAAATAGGTGACTTGTTATAAAAATAGATTTTACTGTCAGGTACAGATCTTGAAATTCTGTATAGAATATATTCATTGAGTTGTGTACATTTGTCTGTTCGAGCAGAGACTGACAGAGGACAAAAATTTCCTCAGCTTGTGTTTAGACGGTTACCAGAAGTAAACTAAACTACATGTTGTTGTTGTTGTATATATATATATAAAAAAAAGAGTTTGATGGGAATTGAACGAGAAAAAAAAATTGTGTCAAATGGGATTTCATAATTCCTACAACTGTTAAATCATTCTAGCCCATGTTAAGTGGGGGGGGGGGGCTACTACGTTTTTCCCTTTTCTTATGGCAGGGCCCACTGTAAGTCAACGTAGGCCTGGCAGAATTTAAAATTCGCATGAAAATCTTTTTTTGAAAATAGTCAATACAGTTTGAATCGCGAAGGTGGTTCAGAAAAAAAAATGGAACCTTTAAGAAACAACGAAATAAAATGTATTTTGAATGAGGCCAAAATTAAAATTTCTGACGGGGGGGGGGGAGGGGTTGGGGGTGGGGGTGCCTATAAGCAGAATAATTTAAATCACCCCCTTTTACTAGTTGGGACATCAAGCAGCCTCCTGGTTTGCCTGACCATAAGAAGAGATCTGATTGAGAGCCCAGAGGGCGAAGAGTACGTCCCCCCATTACGGCGCCCATTGAATTGAAGATACTGATTTAAAGATGGGATCTGCTGGAGATATGTCTTTCTATCAAAGTCTTCATGTACCATCTCTGTATTCACAGGTGTTCTCAAACTCTGGCTTTTGTGTTCTGCATTTACACTGACGTTTTACATATCACTACTAAGGAGTCTTGAACTGGGTTTCAAGAATGCTGGGCGAGTGTATAACAACAGTGGCTCTCAAACATTCAGAGATGAAGGCGACAGACGGTACAATAGATCAAAGTAAGACAGTTCACGAAATATGTATGCATGCTTTGTTTACAGCTAGATATTGGTTCACATATTTTCTTTTATGAAAACCTAAAAAAATACAGAAATTCACTACGAAGCCAGAAAATCTAATCATTTAGTTAACGGCAAAGAATAGTTTCACCTCATAAATAATGCATTTTTTAAAATCTTTTTCGTGATTTTTTTTTTCACTTTTCAAAATTTTACCCAACTAAAAGTTTTTAGATGCCGCAGGAGTTATCCAAACAAAATTTATTTCTTTACCGATATCAAATATTTCTGAACATTTTTGTGTAAAAAAAAATGTTGTATTGTTTCAAATCTATCCTAGATGAAAAAAAAATGGAAATTGCAAAATTAATTTTAAAAGTTTTAAAAATCTAGGTATCCTTATAAATGTGACGTGGTACACATTTTTCAATGACGTGTTTGGAATTAGCAGGTGAACTATGAAGAATTGATAAATCTCACGTTAACTAAAAAGAAGTTTTATTTTACTTGTCTTTGTAATTTATTAATGTTGAATCTGTGAACTAATTGAACTCGTTATAAAAAGTCTGAACTCAATAAAATATTACATTTAATTAAGGAACTTTATCAATTTACAACTGCGGTGATAATCTCCAGGACATGTTGTACTGAAAAAATCACACGTGTTCTCATAATATGCAAATTAACCGATAACCTAACTGCCCCACCCACCCATAGTTCAATTGGCCCATCAAAATATTTATTTTAAAAACCTGACCCTAAAAGGGCCCGACAGGTACTTCTCTTTAAGACCTCAAAATATTTCCGGAAGTCTATACCAACCCCTCCCCCCTAATACTTAATTCGGTAATTGGCGAACTTTAATGCTAAGTTACAGTAGAGACACAGTAGAGTCACAGTAGTCACAGTACGATCACAGTACATTCACAGTATAGTCGAAGTATATTTTTCTCAAAAAAGTTACATTTTTAGGGGGGGGGGGGTAGGTAAGAAAAAAAATTATAAAACAAATTCTGTTTAATATTTCCAAAAAATAAATTGGACGTTTGTTTGAAACACACTCATTAACATTTGTGCAAAGTTATTTTATGATATCTACAATAGATTTTAAAAATTGGTTCTTTAAAAATATGTCTTAAAATTATACTTTTTTACCCAGAAAAGTCACAAAATACATTTTTTTTAAAAATTGTTTTATATATTTTTTATTTCTTTGTTCATTAATTGGTATGTTGTATGCATGTGCCAAAAATGGCTAGTGTAGCTTAAAAAATAAAAAAAAAATACAAAAAACAACTAGCAGAAACCTTAAATGGATCATGGACCACCTTAACGTCCACAGCATAAGGTCCTTGAGGTTCGCAGTGCAGACGCTATTTACAATTTAGTTGACCTGCAGTGGAATTACCTTTTACCTGTACCATCAGTATACAGACAGACTTTTAAAAAATGCACCAAACTAGGAACAAAAATACAGAAAAGAGGAAGAAAATAACATATGAAGAGTTCATTAGCATCTACGACACACACATACACATACACACACACACACACACACACACATATATATATATATATCAAGATAAAGAGACTAGTGTGTAGTACATAGACGAGGAATTTAATGTTAAAATGTTGAATCAAAAGATATGTTTTAATAATACTTCTATTCATCTAACGAATATTTATTTTACTGTCTATTAAAAACTGTGTAATGGAAATCTGTCTTGTTTGATCTTCTGAATTATGGGGAGGGGGTGGGTGACATTTTTTATTGTAAATGGGGATATGCCTAAGGTAATGGGGCTATTTAAAAATAATATTGATCTAGTCTAGAGATTAAAAAAACAACTTTTTTCTAGTATTTGATTTGTATTGTTACACAGAGGCGTAGCTGGGGGGGAGGGGAGCGGGGGGGGGTACGTATGTCCCCGGGCGCCGAGGTTCAGGGGCGCCAAATGGTATATTTTACATATAATATTATATGGTTTTCGAATGGGGAGGGGCGCTAAAAAGGTATTAAAAAGGTAAAATGCCCCGGGCGCAAGTTGCCTTGCCCCCCTCGCTACGCCTCTGTTGTTACATAATATTTTTTAGAAACGCTTACATGAGACATGCCACAAAAAAATGTTGGTACATATAACTTAAATGTGTGCTGAAAGGACCAACGAATTGCATACATCTTTTAGGAATCATTGATGTCTAATAAATCGACCTGTCTTTGTATTACTACGCCTGAAGTTTTAGTTTCTATACTGCACTGTTAATAAACAAATAGTTCTCAATTTATGTCATGATTCGTGCAGTATTGGTACTATTGTATGTTCTGTTCCCTGCAAAATTTGCCAATTTTTGTGTGTGTGCTGAAATAGCAATATCAAAATAACGATTATTATTCTCCAAAGGTGGGCGTTTTTACATAGCACGCGCCACATTTGGTTCTTAAAATTTGACAGACGTTCCGTTCCTATTGTGAATAAGTGGAGTTTTTAGAAGGGTTGAATATTTTTTAAATGAAATTAAAATTCATTCACTGAATGGATCAAACAACCAGACTGGTCAAACGTGGCCCGCGGGCCGTGTGTTCTAGCCTGTAAGTGTAAATTTTATTATATCAGCCTGCACAAAGACATAGATCAAAAAATGAGGTAAAAAATGTCGTAAATAGATTAATTGAAATCAATAATAATCTAATCTTCTTGTATCTAGTGTATGTGAAGTCACACCAATGGGACTATTTTTATGGTGCCCTTCTTTCATTCCCCCCCCCCACCATAGACGATAGTGCAGTGGCCATGGAGGCACCACGGGAAATTTATTGGAAACTTTAGCCAAGACCTGAAAAAATCATTGGTCCTCAGCGGAGGTCAAACCCTTAGGTCGACAGTCGAACGCTTTACCATTTGACCATCTCAATAGTAGAATATCAGTGACGTAACCCAATGTATCAGTTATTGATTCTTGTTAACTCTTAAAACCATTATCTATTTCTAATATTAAAATCTTTTTATTTAAATATTTTATTTTGTTTCACTTCTCACTGTAAAACAAATTAATATTTCGTTGTTTCCCCCCACCCCCTCAGTTCTACAGTCCAGACTACTGTGTGGGTGGTTGTGGACGCAACTAGCCTGACATGTAACAAATCTAATCTGCAGTTCCTACATGACTCAGTACTGAATGTGGTGATTGTGTCTAGAGATAATCAACTTTACCACTGGTGCAGGTGAGGTGGTTCCGGTGTCTTTTATGCAGACACACAACGACACACACGTGCATACAGACACATAAACATAGGCATATACAAACACACTCAAATACATATAGACAGAAACACACACATACATACATGAATAGACACACTCCACACACACGCATATATACATACATGCACATGTATATTGGCAATATATATTGAAACTTGTAGCCATTTTATTATGAGTGATTATGCTAACTATATTCAATAAACGCAGTACCATTACATTGCATTATCCATAAATATGACTATGACCTGCTACACTCACGCCTCGCCCCGTATACATACATACACAGATATATACATTTATACATACATACATACTCACAACACATTCACAGACAAACACAGATACAAACATACATGCATACATACACACATAAAACACAAGCACCCATTCATACACACCGGCATACACATTTACATACAAACTTACACACTGACAACACCACACACACTCACACAGACAATGATATTTTTTTATACAAACTCAAACAGTGAAAGTCAAATATTTGTACAGCTAATTACAACATTCATTTCTTATCTGCTCTCACGCTCTGCAAAATACAAACAGACAAACAAACACACTCATCTAAAACTGCGACTAATTTTAACGTTGTAAGTTTGACACTTGATTGTATATTGCTTAAACGGGTGGCCGAGTGGTGTATATACTCGAGTGTCGATATGAGAGTCCTGGGTTCAACAGGATACAGCTAGTATATGTAATAAATGTTTTAAGGCAAGGGTGACTATTTTCCACTGCACCCAAACCCATACGAACAATGGGTCCCTGTTTAACAGTGGTTAACAAAAGTTGAACATTTTATCACAATTTTTTTTTTTTTGCTATTGGGCAGAGCACACCAAAAACAACGACAAAATCAATAGCACAACAAAATCCTTCATTTAGCTTGCCTTATCTATACCCTTTTCAAAATTTAATAAAACCCTGGTTATTTATGAGAGGGAAGTCGAATTATCTCTCTATTCTAATGACTTATTTCACTCAATACAAACATTATAATTCACTTTGAAGTGTTGAAAGACCGGTTCTTCACTTCCTGTTATAATCTTTATCCTACCGACGTTTCGCAAAATAACTCAAAAGTCTCTTAGATAAGAGATCGGTGTAGCTCGTCCGTAACATTACGCTCTATGTCCAAATGGCTTTGGTCTTCGAGCGTAGGTCTAATTACGGAGCCGAGCACCGTAATTGTGGGTTACCGTTGTGTTACTGTTTCACAAAAATTGTAATTCCCCCTTCTATCTCTGGGGGAGTGGTGTCCAGCCTTCGGCGATTGCTCAAGTTGCCACCCCCAAGAGCCCACATGGTGCCACCGCTGCGGCCAGTGACTGTTTAGCCCGGGGGGGGGCAAATTTTCGCATCGCTGGCAACAAAGGTTTCTGAAAATTAATTATATGAACAATTAGTTATATCTATTTATGTTATAGTTTGTTATTGAATGTAGCTTAAACGAGGGATTATGTGCTGTATTGGAATATGTGGTGTATTGGATTATGAGCTGTACTGGATTATGTGCTGTATTGAATTATGTACTGTATTGAATTACACTGGTGTGCGGGATTTTTTAGGTCTGAGTATTTTACAATTTTTCTAGTTCTATTTTTTTCTGCTGGTTACAAATATGTAACTGGTTTTTTTCAATCAGGTCAAGTTTTTATTCTACATGAATTTCTAAAATGCTGCAATAACTGTATTCTACATTCTACAGTGCCTGGCAATAAGTGAGGAAACAACCGATAGAATTCCCGTTTTTATACTTTTAGCAATTTATAAAACAGCTAACAATAAATACTTTTGTTTATCTTGGTCTTATTTGTTTTCATAGCGAGAAGTTTCAATTTATTTGGAGCATTCATTGAACTTGAAGCTTCATGTTATTAACTACTATAAAATATTTTTTAAAATCTTGTTTGTTGCTAATTTATATTAATTGGAATGTTTAATTTTGCCGTCTACTTTTTTAGAAGCATCTTGTACATTTTATTTACAAGCGAGAAAAGCAACAAGTGATTCATAAGAACTATAGTAACATGGAAATTTTACTGAATAATCTAAAATATAAAGATCATAACTGGATGGTATGTGGGGATGTTAAAGGTAAAGAGCTAGTGCTGGGTCTACAAGGTGGCTACACAAAGTACCCATGTTTCCTCTGTTTATGGGACAGCAGGGCAGACAGCACTACGTATTGCAATTGCCCAGCAAGACATCTGAAACCAGTTCATTTCGAATGCTCTTGTCAACCCTCAGAACATTTTGCTTCCACCATTACACATCAAACTTGGCCAAATTTAGAACTTTGTCAAAGCATTAGACAAAAAGGCCAAGCTGGAAGCAAGGATTTTTGATGGTCCACAAATTAGTGAGTTGTTAAAAGATGAAAAGTTTGAGGAAAGTCTGAATAAAAATCAACTCAATGCATGGCGTGCGTTCAAATCTATTGTCCAGAATTTTCTTGGTAACCACATAAGTCCAGACTACGAACTGATGGTTGAGCAGCTACTTTATGGCTTCAAAGCACTTGGAGCACACATGTCTGTGAAAATGCATTTCCTCAGCTCACATTTAGACTATTTTCCAGACAACTGTGGCAATATGAGTGAAGAACAGGGGGGCATTCCCATGAAGACATTTGTGTGATGGAAGAGCGATACCAGGGACGATGGAATGTAAATTTGCTTGCTGACTACTGCTGGTGACTACTGCTGGTGACTACTGCTGGTGCCTCAAAAGAGATGATCCAGATGCAGATCACAGCAAAAAATCTTTGAAAAAGCCATTTCTTAGTCATCCATTCAACTGGCTACATTTTACTTAAATCTTCTATCTGAATTAAAAGACAAAATGATTAAACCACACTGAGACAGTTGCCTGTGTAAGTTGAAAGAATAGAGAGTTATGTTGTCTCTGACACTAGTCATTAAATAACTATATAATATTTTTTTTCTCAACATGTATTCTTCAATTTACATTACAACAGTAACTATTAATTTGTTATTGAATAAAAACTTGACCTGACTGAAAAAAAGAAACACTTACATGTTTGAAATCAGCAAAAAAAAAACAACAGATCAAGAAACATTTTTAAAAGGTCAGACCTCAGAAAAAAAATTTCAAATGTAGACCAGTGTTATCTGCTGTACTGGATTATGTGTGTACTGGATTATGTGGTGTACTGGATTATGTGATGTATTGGATTATCTGCTGTACTGGATTATCTGCTGTACTGGATTATGTGCTGTACTGGATTGTGTGGTGTATTGGATTATGTGCTGTATTGGATTATGTGGTGTATTGGATTGTGTGGTGTATTGGATTGTGTGGTGTATTGTATTGTGTGGTGTATTGGATTGTGTGGTGTATTGGATTGTGTGGTGTATAAGATTATGTGGTGTATTGGATTGTGTGAATGATTGGAATATGTGGTGTATTGGTTTATGTGGTGTATTGGATTATGTGCTGTATTCATTGTTTGATTTTGTAATGAAAAAAGTTTAAGAGCACATTCCAACGAAGTCCAAAATTATTTTGATGCTATATATATCTCCCGATAGATAAAAAAAACATATATATAACCATTCATGACTTTATTTAGTCTTCATAGTTTTTATAATTCTATGTTTGATGTACAGAAACATTTTCTTTTCCTTTTTTTTTTTTTCTTTTTTTTTTTACTTTTTAATATATTTTGAATATTTGTTTATATATTTGTTTGTGGTTAAGACAACATATTTCCTGTAAAGCTTATATAAGTCTATATTAAAATATACAATAGTAAAAGACTAAAAAGAATTGTACTTGCTATCATTTGTAAACAAAACACAATTAGCCAAACCACAGGACTTAATAGACTGACTCCACTGCGTCATACAATTTATAGCCGTATATATTACTTCCGTATTAGTTTTGACATCATAACCCATGCCACATTCTACATCCGTGTGTTCCTCGTTATGAACATTAGTTAAAAAAAAGTAATTAGTTTCCTAATTCTTCAAGATGTTAATTTATGGACTGGAAATTATTAGAATAATGTGATGTCACGTAGAATCATACTGGTGTGCCGAAAGTGAGATTTCTAGTTCAACGAGAACAGGTCCGAAATTTGAGTTGACAAGATTTAAAAGTACACAGAACAGTGAAGTTAAATAATAAATTTTAAAAGCTTTGGAAATAGTTTTATTATTTGTTAAATTTGAGACGACAGGGTTTATGTGTGCGGTGCGGGTAACGGTGGGGTTGGAGTTGGGGGGGGGGTGTAGGGAGTACCTTGCAGTGGTGGTGACTCCCACCGTGTCAACTCTGGTGCCAGACAGCACCCCCCCCCCCCAGCCATTAAAATTGACTTTACACTGACAAGACGGCTTAGGAAGAAATAAAACTGTCAAGAGTTGGTAAAAAAAAAATGTACAAGTCCTCATTGTATGTTAGGTTAATTGACTTATACAAATATATATATATATATATATATATGTGTGTGTGTGTGTGTGTGTGTGTGTGTGTGTGTGTGTGCATTTTGTTCAATAGTAATATGTACGTTTGGGGAGCTAGGTAATAGGCGTCAGTGGGGAGGGGAGGGGGCAGGAGTGTTCGTTTACTTTGGCCTATTATATAGGTAAACCTTTGAACCAGTGTTTCTCAAAATATTGTTCGCGACACAATGTGTGTATACGACGGATGAGCTAGCTATGTGTTGTGCTTGATTTCTCTGTGTGTTATAAAACTTACGATTTTTTTTAATCTGTAAAGGAGATCAATGGGTGTGGGTTGGGTTGGGTGGGTGGGGGTCAATAGGTCATATTGACAATATCTATTGTTGCCTTTGCCTCTCTTCTACGATTGATGTCGTTTATTTTTTCTTTACACTTTGGTCGCAAAAAAAAAACAAAAATTAACCAACATACACAAAAATATAAAACATACTTTACTAAAAAGATTAAACAAAAATTATTCCTTACGCCCAGATCATATAAACATTTATTACATTGACTATATAAAAAATGTTTGCGCCAAAATGAACGAACTATTATTTGCAATGAAGTAATAACAAAGTTTATACAATTTTAATATTGAATTTTCTTTTTCATTTCATTAACACAAGAGATATGTTGGGTGCTAACAGTTTTATTTTGTTATTATAATTTCTATCAATATTTTTTTCAATTTTTATAAAATGTTTGGTTTTGAAAAATAAATACACCACCCCATCACAATAGTGGGACCGTGGGACGGATGGCCGAGTGGTGTAGATGGCCGAGTGGTGTAGATGGCCGAGTGGTGTAGATGGCCGAGTGGTGTAGATGGCCGAGTGGTGTAGATGGCCGAGTGGTGTAGATGGCCGAGTGGTGTAGATACTCAACTGTCGACCCGAGTACCGTGACATTTTTTTCCAGGTGAAATTTGGTGCAAAAGTCGTCCCACTAGTCCACCCAGCTTTAAATGGGTACCTGACTTTAAGTTGGGGAAGTAAAGGCGGGGCGGGGCGTTGTGCTGACCACACAATCCCTTCACATGCCGAGGTTATCAGCCACTCATCAGGCCGCAAGCCTAACGGCCGAAAATTGTGCAGTGTGCGCCCCTGCAGGTGAGTTTTGAGAAATCCAACCCTTCTACACTTTGTCCATCTAACAGTTACCAGTAATTTGTTCTTTGTTTATTTTGGATGACTGACAGATGTTTACATACTGGTCGCAACTTGCAAAACATTCTGATCTATGTACTTCTGTCCATGTGTGTTTTTGTTTATAATTTCTAGACACAACTAGTTAACAAAAGTATTTGTTAAGAAAAAAACAACTTTCGTGGGTGGATCGGTGGGTCTCGGAGTGTGACAGTTTGAGAAACACTGCTGTTAAAAAAATTTCCACGACATTATCAGCACCGAGTACAAGATAATCGGTTTAATAAGTGTACCGATACCGTACCAAACACTTATGTTGTCTACTACACTAGACGATATTGTCTACTACTCAAGACAGATATTGTCTACTACTCAAGACAGATATTGTTTACTACTCAAGACAGATATTGTCTACTACTCAAGACAGATATTGTCTACAGCCCGAAAACTTGATAGATAACGAATTTTTTTTTTTGTAATCAAATTGTTTTTTTCTCGCTTACCATGTATGTTATGAATTATTTACAAATAATTCTACTATCAAATAAGCTATTATTTCATTACAAAAAACTGCCCTGCTATCAAATAATCTATTATTTCATTACACCAGACAAACAGAACCAAAGTTCATGTTTGTCTGTGTCTTAGATAGTAGAACAAGTGTCTGTACTAGTGAACAAAGACAAACTGTGTACACTGGCGAAGTGATCAGGGCATTATTCCACAATCTCTCGGTGTTCCATTGCCGTCTTTGACAAACGCAAACAAAGCAATGTTCATGTCTCATAAGACCATAGAAAATGTTGTGGGCTTAGTTTATCTCCGATAGGACCGAATAAACATTTATTGGTAGGGCCCTGAAGTGGTCACAGACTTCACTGCTCACTGACACAGGGAATCAATTATTTAAATAATGCATTCCATTAGTTTTATCATTTGGTTCTTAAATTCTGTTGTCGGGTCGTACCAAGTTGGGCAAAAAGGCCTGAGCTAGAGCAAATTGATAGTTTTATATGAACTGATATAAATAAAGCCATTTTAAAACTGAACCAAAGAGTCAACTAGCAATACTTGTCCCTCGGGCTGCTCATGTCTAGGGTAGTAGTGCAGTACACAGTACTTTCAAAACTTATTTCGTGTTGGTACGGTGAACCAATCCAGACAATGTTTTAAACGATACCTCGATTTTTGTTGCCTTTCACTATTTACCACACAGAACAGATTTGGTCAACTACACAATACATATATTGTCAGGTACACAAGACAGATATTGTCAGGTACACAAGACATATATTGTCAGGTACACAAGACAGATATTGTCAGGTACACATGACAGATATTGTCAACTACACAAGACATATATTGTTAACTACACAAGACAGATATTGTCAATTGCACAAGACAGATAATGTCAACTACACAAGACATATTTTGTTAACTACATAAGACAGATATTGTCAACTACACAAGACATATATTGTTAACTACACAAGACATATATTGTCAACTACACAAGACATAAATTGTCAACTACGCATGACATATATTGTCAACTACACAAGACATATATTGTCAACTACACAAGACATATATTGTCAACTACACAAGACATATATTGTCAACTACACAAGACATATATTGTCAGGTACACAAGACATATATTGTCAACTACACAAGACATATATTGTCAGCTACACAAGACATATATTGTCAGCTACACACGACAGATATTGTCAACTACACAAGACAGATATTGTCAATTGCACAAGACAGATAATGTCAACTACACAAGACATATATTGTCAGGTACACAAGACAGATATTGTCAGGTACACAAGACAGATATTGTCAGGTACACAAGACATATATTGTCAGGTACACAAGACATATATTGTCAATTGCACAAGACATAATGTCATATGTCTCGATACGCCAAGAAAAGTGTAAATGAAGATATAAGACAATACTAAATGCTCATTTTTCTATTGTGTTGATTTGTATTTCATTTCCAATATTGAAGTTTTAAAGACTAATTCTCTTATCTATACTAATATTTTTTTTTCTTAAATTAATTTTTAGTGTTTAGAACGAATTAATTTAATTAACGTTGGTGCAAGTTTGTCTCGGTTTTCGCCGGTCTCGGTGTTCGGACGGTTCATCAAACCTAAACTGAGATACCAATAATCTAAGTTTATCACTTTTTTTTTCTTATCAGCTAAAACTATTTCTGTGTGGCCAAAACAACTTGCTATCTGCCAATACACTGTATAGTGAATCCAAGTTAGTAGGTAGATATCTTACACATGCAAATCGTGACACCCTTGCTAGACACAAAGTTTCCTGTTTTACTCTGTAAAATGACATCTAATAACATTTGAAATATTTGTATTCACTTTTATTCTTTCTCTCTTTTTTGTATTTTATTTATTTTGTTTGTACTTAAAGTTATTACATAATGTTTGTTTTTAATGATTCATTCCTCTCTTCCCCCTCGTAACACGTTTTCTGTCAAAGTGCATCACACCCCGGCACCCCTTCCCCCGCCCCCACGCCCGCCCCGCATGAGTAACCTATAATTAGGTGTGTCTATACACGACATACTCAGAGAAACCTCTTCAAGTGATTTTATGTCTTAGTAACAGTCAACATGACATAATGAAATGAACAAAGTTGTAGCTTAAAAATAAAATGAGTTATATTGTAATAAATAAAACTTTGAAAACTTTTCTTGAGAATGTGGACATACAGATGAATGATGGACAGTAGGTTGTAAGATAAAAACAGCGATGGACGAATGACGGACTATAGGAAATAATTTATAAAGCGCGATGGACAATTGATGAGCAAGAGTATAGATTGCTTGGCAGTATAAAGAGTGATGGACGATTGTTTGGCAGTATAAAGAGTGATGGAAGATTGGTTGGCATTATAAAGAGTGATGGACGATTGCTTGGCAGTATAAAGAGTGATGGACGATTGTTTGGCAGTATAAAGAGTGATGGACGATTGTTTGGCAGTATAAAGAGTGATGGACGATTGTTTGGCAGTATAAAGAGTGATGGACGATTGTTTGGCAGTATAAAGAGTGATGGACGATTGTTTGGCAGTATAAAGAGTGATGGACGATTGCTTGGCAGTATAAAGAGTGATGGACGATTGCTTGGCAGTATAAAGAGTGATGGACGATTGGGAAATGTTGTTGTTGTTATTGCAGTTTTGTTTTTTAACTTCCTACATTTTTACTTTGTTTCTGTTTAGGCCGCCGACCTGTGTCCAGCTAACACCACGTGACTGTCACAAAGACCTGAAGCCATGGTCCACTTCAAGGATCTCAGTGTGCCCCTCGAGACTGTCAGGTTATCTATTCGCCATGTCCAAGGAAGCGACGGGCATAGTGGACACCGATTGTAATATATCGGTCAATTATATAACGGCAGTCCGTCACCTACATGACGAGTACAGTCTCACCTGCCTGAAATACAACGGTACAGGTTATTTTATACCATATGATTCTATCAAGGCTCTCCCTATCATTAGTAGAACCTGCAACAACTCTACCAGAGAGAATTATACACACAATTTTAATACATTTTATCTTCAAGAATTCGTCGCTGTCGATATTATGCAAATATTTCCATTTCAAGAACGACAACCTTTCTCTAATCATCAAAATAATAATATTCCTTCTGGTCTCCCTTTGGTTTTGCAACGCTCCATGACTCTTGTCCCCTTTTCGGACCGAACTGTTTACTTTAGCGGGTTATCTCTCTTGTTGTTATTCGTACATCCAGGTTTTCCAGTTTGGTTGTCGCCCCTTTTCCGAATGCTTTGGCTGCACGCTATCCGGCAAAACATTGACGTCTCAGTGGGCTATCTTCCAGTCCTGGTCAAAGATATCCAAGAGTCAAACAAGCTTGACCTGTGTTCATTTTATGAGGATAGTGTAAAAAATAAGTCACTTAGAAACATCCAAGTTGTAGACTGTGTTCAGAAGTTGAAATGTGAAGAAACCCAATGGCCCAAAGTTTGTATTGCGTCCTTGGCACTCCAGGTGTTTCGCTGTATTGGCCATTTAGCAGCGAACATCACATTGACGGCTGAAGAATTCCAAGAAGCGTTGGCAGCTTGGGTGGACGATGTCTACATGGTATCCGGGGATTTCATCCACGCAATAACGACAAGTAAAGATAATCGTAACGAGACAGATATGGGTGTGCAGGTGACATTCGGTTCTGGGATAGATGACTCACTGACGTTCGGCGAAACTGTAATTGATCAATGCGTTCTGCGTTATATGAAGGAAGTATGTCCAGCAATGGCCAAAAATGTAACGACCATCCAGCACCGATGGCTTCATCCTACCATCACAGACATCGCTCTGGTCATTTCGGTCGATGACCGCTCACTTACAGATAGTATCCCGTACCTGGAGTATGTCCACAGGCAGTACTTCTTGCATATTGTCTACTGCGGCAGCTCAGAGCGGAGGTTCCAGGATTTCATTGAGGTGACCCAGCTACACCACATCACGTACATAACTGGACCGGCTCACGACCACACCCACTTGTACTCGTGTCTGGCTCACGCCATGAGGCTGACCTTTCCGGTCAGTGGTTATCTCCTCATCCACGAGCACGTCTTGCTCAACACCTGGAAAATATTAGATCTACCCCGCAACCAGGTCTGGCTTCCGCGAGGGTTCTCTAAACGTGCCGCCTTTAAGACGAAATCTCTCAACAGGTGGATGAGGTGGAATTCCAAGGCAGAGAGAGGATCAGTAGTTAAAGTTCTAGATGAACTGAACCAGTACTCCAGTGACGCAAACATGAATCTAAAGACAAAGACGTTCGCACAAAATTTTCTTAGAACTTACCAAGAAAATCTTCAGACAGACTACACAGCTTCGGACAATGTCCATCTGTTTTACATCCCTGGCACTTTGAGGTCTGATTACATTACGGCTGCTAGCAAGATTTCAAAATATAATGTTTCAGCAAACATGGCTGTCCCCTTCATACACTTTGGTCTGGCAAGGGCTGACCAGGTCAGTTACCTGCCTGGGTCCAGTCTATCAGGGGAGAACAGCAAACGGCCCTGGAACTATTTCTTGCAATTCGGCAGCTATTCGCTTTACCCTTTTGTCCCCGGTGTTCACCTGAGCAGCACTTCCGGAAGTGACTTTTTCTGCCAGCAGTTTCTTCATGAGTTTTTCAGACCAAAATCTTGAGCCAGAATTATTTCTATCACAGAAATGATAATTAGTAATGTGCAAATTTTAAGATGAAAATCCTAGCTGTAAAGCTGTACACCGTTTCATGACTTTGGTATTATTCTGTTGAAGGTCACATGCACTGATTGCTGTCCATCATCAACCCCTCTAATAAATCACGTGTTTCTGGTAGACGTGGTCAGACAAGGGGAAGTAACGTGTACTAAACCTCATGACTTTATTTCTTGAAAGTTAACACGAATTTCTCTACTGGATAGGACCCCCCCCCTTTCCTCCCTGATCTCTGTCGTCGCTAAGTTTTGTTTATGCCTAAGATCATCTCCGCCTCTGAGCCTAGAATTGTCTTTGCAAACATCGAGGGCTTGAGAGTGTTAAAATGAATGGACCATGTTGAGTTATACCTATCTGGGATTACGAAATGTGATACATGATCTACAGACAGAGCTTCATTCTTTAATTGGCCTCGTAAGGTTGTTGACTCATTGAGCGAATCAAGCAAAAGAACCAGAAATCTTTGGGCATTATTTTTGTCGTTATATAAGCAACGTATTTGTATATTGTTTAATTAGAACTACTTGTAAATCCAACACTAATTTATTGTGTCAAGAATACCACATATAAATCTGTGATATCGACCAGTGAATAAAACCTTATTTCATCCTTGTCACGTATTAAACTATGCAGCAGCAATCGCATCCTAAAGAAACAATAAATGTGTATCCTGGGAATTAATTGTTTGTTTGTTTTTAAATTGTATTATATTAGCGGATCGCCTAGATTACATTGACAGTCAAATAGTTCTGCTGATCAATTATAAAAAAAAAAAAAATGTAAAGTTCCCTTAGCTCTTATTGACAATCTGGATAGAGGAATTGTAAACATTCAGCTGTGACTATAAACAATGCATATTTAAGGATTGTGTTATCAACACAGCGCTCAGCCGTTTTTACCTCACTGACTAATGTCAGGTATCTATTTCAAATCCGGTACCGATTTAAAGTCAGGTATCTATTTAAAGGTATCTATTTCTATGACTCTGACGCAGCTCCTAATGAGCCAGTTGCTGTTTGACGAGCTACTGCTTCCATTCTAAATCACTGCGTTGAATCCATCTGGTAAATGATCATATATCGAGTGTTGTTAATCCTGAAACACCAGTTTATTGTCGAATCATATTTCATACACTGATTGATCACGACTGATGTCGGCAGTCACGATTGATCACAAATGAGAGTGGTTTGAAAGCCTGAAACCTGATATAGTCAGCCTGTCGATGATCAACATATTACACGATGTTCGGTCATTAACTGATGGCGCCTGGTTAGTCCAGCATGAACATGGTATCTTCGCATATCTTAGCCATGCTTTGATACGTCGAATGATAACCATAGGTTCATTTGAAAATGTTCTACAACTTCTTCACTATTTTATGACAATACGAAGCTTCCGTCGATAAACCGCTTCAACTGACGCGCCAATCGAAAGATGCATCATGACTGTGGGATAATGAACAGAATAGAAGAATGAAGTCGCCTTCGCAATGCACAGTACAAATGAAACGCTCGCGGTAGTAATGTAATCGAGCCAGCATGCACATCGCACGAGCTGAAAGGTCGAAGAGGCGATATGTCGCTACGCGATGACGCTGACGATATCTTTGCACGACGCGCTGCAGCATACCACGGCGGCATGCATACTGAGTGAGCGCTCGATGTTGCACATAACGTTAATCGATCACATGCCGTGATGACGCCATAGCTGCCGCCTGCCATCGCCGCATCAGCAGCCAAATGCATGCTGCTGCCAGTTGTTGCTGTCGGTACAGTTTAAGTCGGGGTTAGCGTCACCGGGTACAGCTACTGGCAGTCGTCGGTAATAGTCAGCTTGGTCATGGCTGAGTTCGGCGAATTTTGACAGACATGTTACGATGAAACTGATAGCATAATACGATGACAATATATCGCCATCCGCTGCCACTGATATATGCAAAGGGTTCGATGCTACTGATATATATCGCCTGATATTCATTTCACTGATGAAAGAAAGTATAATGAGTTCGATGCTGCTTTTACAGCAACATATATATGTTATTGTTATCGCATTCATGAGTATATAATGAATATATCAATAACAGAAGAAAGTCAAGTTCTAAATATCTGAGGATCATATATCTCACCGCACTCCATAAATGTCATCAATATTTGATTGAGTACGCTGCTGATTTAAAGATTTCACTATAGTATCAATAATACATCGATACTGTTCATGATAAATCGATATATGATCATATAATTTATGAATCACTGGATCATATATATAAGATATGATATTAAAAAGAGATATCCATATATATTAGGATAAATTTATTACTTTATGATAAGATATATTATGAGTATACTGAAACTGATCACTTATACATCTTCACTGAATGATGTTACTATATAAATCAAAAACCGTTAAGTACATAGAGAGAGACAATAAGAATATGAAGGACTTCAAATATAATGAAAAAGTCAACATAGATTGTATATCCCCATCCTGCATTGCAATATATTAACAGAATACTGTAATATGAGATTCAATCGTCCATACAGACTGAATGCCCAGATATATAAATTTAACTACTGATATCATTAAGTACTGATCGATGCTGCATTATTCAATCATCATAAATGATATTTGAACTGAATATACCTTAAAGGTGAGGATGAGAAATGAAAGACAAATCAGTCTGACTTATAAGAGATATCACACTATTATTGACATTAAAGTGATGCTTCGTTATGATTGACTTTAGATTATTAAATCACGCGTTAACATTCGTATTAATCCTGTTTTTAATTTCTTTTCTTAACTTATAACTTCCATTGTAATTTTAATGCAAACACTTATTGATGATATCCGAAAATAATATAAGAATGCTGTTATCGTCGCAATGAAATATTCATCATCGCAACAAATCGAATTGCATTTAATGGTTGAGAGAAGATATTATACACGCACAAAAGATATACACATATGCTGAGTTGTAATGCCACAAGTACTCATCATAAACTGATCAATAATCATCGATTAATAAAAATATTAAATCGCAACATCACGTCGTATACGTTGACTGATGGGCTTGAGGTTGGGTTCGATATGAAGGGACAATAGATGGCTAGCGATACCAAGAGGGTGATCCTTGCATCGCAAAGATTATGAAATACGCTCTGATATTCTTTATATAATATTGATATTGTTATTGATTGTTCGCTTCACACACCATCATGATATGTTGATTTCGATGGTATAAAATCAACGCAATGAAAATGTCTGCACACTGCGTCGATCCACGGTGGTATGGTAGTAACTCAGCGGTCTTTGTGATTTGGTGTAACGTAGAACTCCCATAGAATGCTTTCAATCACGCCACGCAGAAGAGTTGTTGAGTATTTCATGAGATGCGTTGTTATATATATCAAAAATATTGATCACTAAACTGATTTCAAATCTGAGTGAAGAAACAAATAACATTATTCTATGATATATATAAATATAAGACACGCCCCATCATTGATATCGCTACGCATTATTGATGATTTATTTCTGAGCTTCAAAATCTCATCCGTTAGCTTTCAACTCATACAAAGGCACAAAAGTTTGTTAACAAAAAAAGAAACATGTACGAGTTTTCAACAAACTAAAAAAAACAACGTTCTTATATACAGGGTGGGCCAAAAAAAAATGAGAACATTGCCGTAGACGGTAATACAATTATATCAAGGTTTGTTTAGCTGTACGCTTAGAAAAAAATTGTTGATAAGCAGGGAGGTCACACTGAACATGATTTCTGATTGGCTAAATACTTTGCAAACAAAATCACATGAAACAATACAATTAATTTAATTATATTTTAAAATAATTCGTATGTTATAAGATGTTCTCACTTTTTGTTTGGCCCACCATATATATATATATATATATATATATATATATATATAGTTATATATGTGAACAAAATGAAACTTACATAACATTACTCTCTGCCATAGGACCAACCAATCAGTGAACGGCAGATAAAAAAAAAAACAAAGTAATCATACACATGGGGGCCCACGAAGCGTACAAGTTCAAGAACCTCTGTCTAAGAAGGTGTTTTTCTAAAAATGTATCATCAATGTACATTATCGGTTTACCGACGTAAAGTAAAGTGACAGTAGGTGTATAAACCAAAACAAGAAACAGGATATTCCCCAATTAACCTTTGAAAACGTTGCCCCCCCCCCCATAACGTTAATCAATCAACAAGTGTTCACTTTAAAAGCCCTGGCCGAGGGAACTACACCGTTCTTCAATTCACTAACATCGGCGGTTTAATACCTGGTGCAACAGGACAACAGCCACTGCAAGGGAGCGAAGGGACGAAATAAAAGTTGTAATGATTTGATTCATTGTATTTTTTTTTAAAATTCTTAACCCTTTTTGTTATCATGTGAAAATGAACACACACACACACGCACGCACGCACACACACATACACAAAATGGATTCAGCTGTAGAGGGCTGGGCAGTCGCACTCACACAACGACACACCAAAGCAAATTGTGAACAAAAAAAAAAGAGTGAGTGGATTTAAAACAACAAAAACACTTTCAAATGTAGCCAGCGAGCGGTCATTACAACGTTAACATGAACATAAACAATAGTTTGTCTTCTAAATAAAATAAAAGTAAACAATTTCAACAAGAGTTACACTGAAAAAAAACTTAACATGGATTACATTTATCATTGTTAACAAAACAAAATCACCGGATTAAGGTCCAACAAATGTCACAAGATTGGTTTATATGACATGGAGAGGGTAGGTTTTATATAACAGGTGTGGTGGGCATATGTGACGGCGTGACAGGGTTGATATGACAGGAGGAGTGGGTAGCGCAGGGAGGTGGTTAAGATTTACATGACAGGGTGAGAGTATGCTTACGTGACAGGGTGAGAGTATGCTTACGTGACAGGGTGAGAGTATGCTTACGTGACAGGGTGAGAGTATGCTTATGTGACAGGGTGAGAGTATGTTTATGTGACAGGGTGAGAGTATGTTTATGTGACAGGGTGAGAGTATGTTTATGTGACAGGGTGAGAGTATGTTTATGTGACAGGGTGAGAGTATGTTTATGTGACAGGGTGAGAGTATGCTTATATGACATGTGGGGGATAAATTTATGTAGCAGGCAGATATACAGTGCTGGCTTGGGGAGCGGATATGACAGTATGGGCTAGGTTCTTATTTAAGGAACAAGGTTTGTGTGACAGGATACGATGTGGGGTGCAGAGAGGCAAATGAAAACATCATGTGGTCCACTGATCAGTTGATAAAACATGTTTGTATATTGTTGGTTTGTTGGTATATTGGTTTGTTTGTATATTGTTGGTTTGTTATTGGTTTGTTTGTATATTGTTGGTTTGTTTGTATATTGGTTTTGTTTTGTTTTTTGTTTTTTAAAACGAAAAGTATGCAACAATTATTAATCCCAACAAACAGTTTAACACTAGAAATGTGTGTGCAACATGTGGCCATGAATCAGACATTATTTCCTGCCCACCTGTCATTCTACATGGGAGTCTTCTTTCAACGTAGCCCGATTAACGATTTTGTCATCCATATGTAACCTGTTGGTCTGTGTGTTGATTTGACATCCAACACAACTGCAGGTTGTGTTCAAAATTTTGTAAAGTTTATAATAAATATAATATAATTAAACAGTTTTCCCTTAGCAGCTTGTAAATGGTACGGTGTGTGTGTGTGTGTGTGTGTGTGTATGGTTGGTTTCAGATGTGGAGCATCAAATTTCAGGTCTACTAAATGTCTTGACCACTGGTCACTCAACACTTCCAAACATCTACAGATCATAGCTTATCATTACTAAATACCTGTACAAGATGATATACACAGCATATTAAATGTGAACTTAGTGAACTAGTTTGTATAGTATTAATTGTCTGGATAGCTCATTATGAAAAACAACCTGAGAAAATTTTCTGTTTGACAATAAAAAAAACAGGGGAAAAAAAACAAGACACATATAAAAACCGGGTTTAACATAAGTTTAACATAAGCTTAACATTAAAACGTCTCCTGAGGAAGGTCAGTGGGGCTGACCCGGTGACCGGTGCTACTGGACAAGTAGTGCTGGGTCCCTGGCGACTTGGTGTGATGCAGGCGATGGGAACTGCCCAGGTACCGGTAACTCCTGGCCTCTGAGCCAGGGTGTTTGTCCGTCACCTCGCCGGGCATGAAGGCGTCCTCCTCGGAAGGCAGCTGGACGATACCGCCTTTATGGTCCAGGTAAGGCGAGGGTGCGGCGGTCGCCTCGTTGGCTTTCTTCCCCGCCACCCACTGGGTCGGGGAGAAGGCCGAGGCGAAGTCGTCTATATCCTCGGATTCCTTGCTGCTGGTCGACGTCCGCGGAGCATTGTTGGGGTCGTCGGTGGAGGGCAGGGACTCCACGCTCGCCTGCATCAAATGTCTGCGACCCTGGCTCATCTCTAGGTCCAGGCTTTCTATACTGGACATAGATGAGCAGGTGAGATTCACCAGGTGCTCCTGCGACTCGGACGCCTCCGTGCTGGACAGGGAGCTCTTTCGGGCGTCCGACCCGTCGTCCGGCACCGAGAGGTAGCGCCCCCGCTTGGGCGTGCGCTTGGAGTGCGTCCTCATGTGCCGGGTGATCATGTCCCTCCGGCACGCGGCGTACGGGCACTGGGGGCACCTGTAAGGCTTCTCCCCCGTGTGCGTGCGCTTGTGCGTGTTGAGGTGGTCCGAGCGGCTGAACACCTGCCCGCAGTCCATGCACTCGTAAGGCTTCAGGCCCGTGTGCAGCCTCATGTGCCTGGTCAGCATGTCCGACCTGGAGAAGGACCTATCACAAACTTTACAGTAATGAATTTTGTTGTTGTCCGCCGAGCGAATGGTCTCGGTGGGCAGGTGTTTGGCCATGTGCTTGGCCAGATTGTCATTGGAAGGGAAAACCTGACCACATACTGGACACTGGTAGGCCACGTCGGAATCCGAGAAAGACCGTTTGGAAAAGTTCTCCCACTTGACGTGCGCCACGGTTTTGGATCTCAGGGAGAACTGAATGGGGGAGGTCGGGTACAGGGCGCGCGGGGACACGGCCAGCCTGTTGACCTCCGTCATGGGATTCAGCAGGGGCGTGGTAGAGTGGGACGGATTGACGGCCGGGAAGGTGAAGAACCTAGGGGACATGGGGCTGGGTGAGATGATGTCGGTGTCAGAGTGCGTCCCGGCAGCCTCGTATGAGCTGGGCATGTTGAAGTTAAATATCCTGCCCCCCTCCGGCACAGAGCACAGCGGCGACTGTGGGGACATCAGGCCGTGTGGAGAGAAGTTCATTCGATGTGTCGACCGGAACAACGGAGAGTAGTGAGATTTGGGACCAGGCGAGCTGGTGGGCGTGTCGGACTCGGGCAGTGAAGACGTTCTGTACATGCCGTGGAAAGGCAAGGTCCCTAGGGGACCCCGAGACAGATCCAGTGGCTGCTGTTGATTCCTGGGCTTCACTTTCTTTGAAACCCTAGCCGGCTCCATGAAGACGTCACCTTCGTCGGCACTCAGCTCGTGAGAATCCCCGCGGTAATTCTCGTCAGCCAACGACCGCCTAGGACTTTTAGGCATGGAGCTCTCTTCCTCATCAGGGTCGACGGCGCCGCTCTCTAGCTTGAGCATAGGTTTGAGATCCCCTATAGTATCGCATGATAGAAGCACCTCGCTGCCTTCGAATCCCGTCGACGGCTCCTCTTTGAGGCTGGACACATAGCGCTGGTGCAGTCTCCTCTTGAACTTTGGAGGTTGCAGCTTTTCATCCTGTCCGGCGGCCCTATCTGCGTCGGGGTGAAGGCTGTCAAAATCATCCTCGCCTAGAATCCCCTGCTGCCTATGTAACGGTTTCCTCACAGAAGGAGAGGAAGCGCTCCTCAGCGGCGACGACCTCAGGCTGCCTGGCCTGGGGTCAGCAGAGAAGGGACTCTGCTCCCTGCTGCTGCCGCTGTCGTCGATGACGCTGGAGCCAGTCTCCGAGTCAACCAGGGTGTCATCCACGTCCGTGTCGCCGCTGAGAAACCTGTGCCTGCTGCTCTCGGAGCTCATGTGCCCGTCAGATTCTTTCTGCCCTCCACCTACAGTGTCGCCGGCGACGGAAGAGTCCCCGCTACTTCCGGATGAGACGTACCGCCGCCTCTGGGTGTCGGCGGTCACTCCAGAGAAAGACACGTTTAAGCCTGCCGTCTCCAGAGTAGGAGCCAGGCCCTGCTTACACTGCCCCTGGCTGACATCAGGAAAAACGAAAAGTTGCTTCTGTTTGTGGGCGACCGTCGGGCTCAGCGACGGCGACCGCTCCTGGGTGGGGACCTGAAGCACCATCGATTTGGATGTCTTTGGAGAGGTGTCCCCGGGGGAGCTGGTGACCTGAGTGTCCAGACTCAGGCTATCGCTGACAGTGGCCTGTGAAAGCTTCTGAACTATATGGACCGTGGGGGACAGATTGTCCGGGGTGTTGGGCAGCCATGGCGCAGTCATTTCACTGTCACTCAAAAGCTCTGTCATCTGTATCTCAGGAAGGACCGTACCGCCGGGAACATGACAAAGTGAGACCTTTGAGTCCTGCCAGCCATCATAGACTGGGCATGACCCAGGTGGCTGATACTTCCCTTTCAGACTTTGTGGGCTCTGGTGGTCAGCGGAGCCCTGAGAAACTTGATAAGACCTTTCCATTGTCCACTGTTGTTGATTTTGATGTACGTTTGAATCCCAAGCAACAACTCTCTGTGGCGACTGGACGTTCCTTTGAGACTCTACTCTGTAGTGAGTGAACGTCTGCGATTCTGGTGTTGGACTATGATCACTTGAGTGATGAAAGGGGCTGTATTTCGGACCATACACCTCTGTGCAAGCAACGTCTTCGGTAAATGTGGTTTGCCTAACCGTGTTTGGCAACTGTGGTTGAGCAAAGACATTGTGAGGCTGAATGCCAGCCGACGACGACGACGACGTGTACCTCTGGTCGGAAGCGTCACCACGGGCGTAGAGACCACCGCCCTGTGACGATGACGGCCCTGGCTGTCTGAAGACTGACGAATCTGACACCTGCGCCTTCTTCTCTTTGCTGTCCGGCTTATGCATTGGAGGCGGTGGTCCCAGGCCCACCTGGGCCCCTTCGCCACTAAGCTGGGCGGCTGTTTTGTCCGGCCCTCCTGTGCCGATCCCTGTCCGCTGACCAGAGCCTGGGGTCAGTATGCAACTCTTCCGTTCTGGCCGCTGACTACGGGCTTCTCGTATTTCAGTGGTCAGTGGGGAATGGGTCATGCTAACAACAAAGAGCACACATTACATTTCATGGCTCATCTAAATTGTAGATAGTCCAGGACAAGTACAAAATGTCTTTTTTTTTTAAAGTGTTTCTCTTCGATCCTGTTCTTTACTCCATGAAATTACCGTGTATAATCCGTTGTAAATAATGTATTGTGTACGATTTGAAGGTATTGTGTTCCTCGACTCAAATATCACTGCAGAGTCATCAGGTTTGCTCGCAGCTGCCAAGGAACTCTTTTATCCATGTTATATAGAATATCCCGTTTAAAATACTGGGCTGGAGGTTACTCTAAAAGTGGGGAGGAGGAAATAGCAGCCCTCCCCCTCGTGAGATGATGAACTGGACCAAAGTTGAGGTCGCAGCTATACAAAACACACAACCTAGGGCCCACTTGTTTCCAGACCAGGGAAGAGCGCCAGCTCGCGTGTTTTTGTGCTGTCAGCGTATAGCACATAGTGCTGCTTTGCCATCAGACGACACCTAACTTTACCGACGTCTTGTGCTCCGTCCTCGAATGCCGTGTGGGTGTGAGCCTTTAGGTGAGCACTGTATTCCATCATGAGTGAGCACTGCATTCCATCATGAGTGAGACCTGCATTGCATCATGAGTGAGACCTGCAATGAGAGGGGAAAAAATAAAATAATAATAACGAAAAAAAGTTACTGGTACGCTAATTTCACTCGTTCTGGCTATTAGCCCTATGATGTGTACGCAAGGAAGATTGGTGGGTATCTATGTCTTTTAACACAGTGTCTCTTAAAGCGTGTGGGTGTGTGTGCGCTACACCAAGCTGAGAACATAGCGTAAACGTGAATGGGGGGAGAGCGAAAACAATGAAATGAGGAGAAACCAGAACAGTAGAAACAACATTTATGTATTTATTTTAGACAAGAGGTATTCAGTATTATGAAACAAAAAAAGAATGGCCACATAGAAAATTAAAACCCAAACATAAGAAAAATGCGGCCCGTGGGCCAGGTACGGACAGTTAATCCCGCTGGCGCTCCACAATCCGCTCCACTCGTTCACATAAATACTCCATCTCATGGCCCGGCCCTTCCGCTCGTTCACATAAATACTCCATCTCATGGCCCGGCCCTTCCGCTCGTTCACATAAATACTCCATTTCATGGCCCGGCCCTTCCGCTCGTTCACATAAATACTCCATCTCATGGCCCGGCCCTTCCGCTCGTTCACATAAACACTCCATCTCATGGCCCGGCCCTTCCGCTCGTTCACGTAAATACTCCATCTCATGGCCCGGCCCTTCCGCTCGTTCACATAAATACTCCATCTCATGGCCCGGCCCTTCCGCTCGTTCACATAAATACTCCATCTCATGGCCCGGCCCTTCTTGCTAATGAGCCCAATGTGACGAGCAGTTTAAAAAAAATAATTAACCAACCCTATTATTAACACTACTTGGACAATTTGTGTTGTTCTCCTTTCTACAACCGTGGCTTCAAGAAAAGGGTTCGGATAATAGAACCACGAATGAATTAAGTAATCTAATACATAATCGGCTAGCCTAGCGTACGTGTGTATAACTTCCGCGGCTAAAAATAGTCTCACTCAAGGGGAGTGAACTCTTGCTTGACTAAAAATAGTCTTGGGAATTCCAAGTAGTGCGCAAATTATGTAAAGTTGTAAAGATGGTCAAAGAGATAAAACTCAATTATAAGGAGTCACTCGCCGGTCCGCGTCACGCGGTGTTTCTTTGACTATACGAGTGAGAAAGTACACACACTGTAGGCATCGAATGTACTGTTGGACGTGATTCATGTTTACGACATTAAAAACTGAACAGACCAGAACGAGACTTGAGTGACGTCACGTGTCATTGTTTTACGACTTACTTGTCCGGCCATGTTAAAGACCGACAGTAAAATGATGCTCGGTGCACCGTTTTTACAGGACGATGCACTCAACTTAATCGATGCGCCAGTGCACCAATATACATATATAGTTAATTAATGCACTCACTTTTAATAATGATGTATTGCATAATTTGATAGGACGATATGTTGTAATATATATTCACTTTGAATAACACTTAGATGCATAACACACACACACACACACACAAATATACTCACTTTAACTGATACTCTATCATTATGTAGGGCGGTATACTCACTTTAACTGACTTAACGTATCATTATACACGGCTATATACTCACTTCAAGTGACAGCTCAAAATAAATAACGCTCACGTAGTAATATAACCCGGTACTTCCTCATTTCATAAATTCAGATCTTTTATAAAAAAAATATCAAACATGGAAGCCACCATATTTATTACATGTTTTGTTCACACACACACACACACCCACACACAAAGTATTTTTTTCTTTCACTACGTGGGTGGGGGGGGGGGGGGAATCAAGTTCTGCCACACCCAACCATCAACTAATCGAGTGAAAGGCTCAATACGTCAAATGTTCTCAATTTTTTTTTTTATTTATTTTGTCACGTATATTTAAGTCTAGATAATTGTAGTTAGTAGTTAGAGATACTTTGGAATGTAGGCATGATGTGCAAAAAAAAAAAACAACAACTCGGGATGCCATCAAAGAATGTAAGAGCGAGGTATCAATATAAATAATAGCGGTCTCACGTCTGCATCATATCGAAGGTAGAAATCAAGAATTCAAAATGGCGTCTTGGGGGGACGTCTCGATTCGATAATTTTTTTTTTTTTTTGAAATCTACAGCTTTGAATAATTTCTGTGGTTTTCAAATATGAAACTCAAAGGCCAAAATGTGAAATGATTACATTTAAATATATGTTTGCTTTTTTTTTTTTTTTTTTTGTATTTCTACAACATATTGCATCTTTAAATTGTAATACAGTCATGAAAATATCGGATCTGTCCGAAACCAAAAAAAAAATAGCCTAGCCTACCGATCAAGCCAAAGGGGATATAACTCTGTGCTAAAGTTTTTAGGGTACAGCTAGTTAAAAAAAATAATACTAGGCCTATGATATGACGATAGATAAACACAATACAATACATGTATAAGCAATAGCGTGTATAATTGGTATTGCAGTCAGTAGGTTTGACCAGCCGCCAGGCTAGTGTACACTACAGGTTGTATATATACTAGTTGTAAGTACCCGGCTTTGCCCGGGTTTAAAATAAGGTTTTCTGTTTACCTTCTGTTTTCTCCCTACCCCCTCTCTCGCTTCCTCTCTCTCTCTCCCTCCCTCCCTCCCCATCTCTCCCATCTCCCTCTCTCCCCCTCCTTCTCTCCCACCGTCCATCCTCTCTCCCTCCTCCTTCCCTCTCTCTCCCTCCCTGCCCCCCTCTTTCTCTTTATCTCTTCCTCCCATTTCTTCCATCCTCTCCCTCTCTCCTTCCCTCCCCTCTCTCCCTCCTTTCTCCCCTCCCTCCCCCCTTTCCATCTCTCTCTCTCCCCCTCCCTGTCTCTCCCCCTTCCTCCCTCCCTCATTTCCTCTCTCCCTCCCTGCCCCCCACTCTTTATCTCTCTCTCTCCCTCCCTCCCTTCTCTCTCCCTCCCTCCCCTCTCTCCCTCTCCCCCTGCTCCCTCTCCCATCTCCCTCCTTTTCTCCCCCCTGTCCATCCCCCTCCCTCCTCTTTCCCCCTCCCTCCCTCCTACCCTCCTTTCCTCTCTCTCCTCCTGCCCCCTCTCTCTCTTTCTCTTTCTTTATCTCTCTCTCCCTCCCTCCCTCTCTCTCTTATTATTATGGCTTGACACTTCTTCTAAAATCCTTCTTCATTCCTTTATCTTCCTCAAACTGTACAAATCAGAGAGCATGAAAAAACATCAACAATTCTTTGCATCACAAAGGCACAATACAGCACCAGCGCGCAAGTTCTATTCAATCATAGGGAAATGACGTAACAGAGGAATTTTATTTATGGCGCCGTCGAGATTACTTTAATATAGTAAAATACTAAAATAAAGAAAAATTAATTACAATTAAACTACCCATCGAGATGAAACGAAACCTGTCCTATAACCTTCCCCATGTAATAATGTGTATGCGTAACAAATTTCACGTTATTTGTTTGTCTAGATCTTGAGTTATAAGGGAACAGACAGACAGACAGACAACAAATGCCTCTTATAAGTATATATATATTGCACTATTAGCCTATATATATATTGGCTAATAGTGCACATCACTTGGCTTTTAATGTGACAGACAGCTGAATAGTTAAGGTTATAAAATATACGCCTGAATTGTGGATAATGATTGGAGCTCGGGTTACTGTAATAAAGCTAATGTAAACGAAACGTTTTTAATACATTTTTAAATTTGCTTAGATAAAGAAATTAAAAGTGTAATCTGAAGTGGAGAACATAATTCGAAAGTTAGAAAAACATTTAAAAACAAAAGATGTGCATGCAAATACGGAACAATGTTACAGTTTTTTTGGAGAATCTCCATTACATGCACTGCCGTCTTTACAGCATTCTGCATCCACGCCCAACCCCCCCCTTCCCCCCCCCAACCACGAATAAATCAAAGTGTTGGAGCCCATACAACTACCACTCAAAAGAATGAAATGTATACGACCAATTAGCTTTAGGGGCCCCTTATACTGGTAGTGCCCCAGGAGGTCGAGTGGCTATAAATTTGTTCGGCGTGACTGGGAAAACTTCTGGCATACCCAGTTTGGAATGCGTGGTGCTGACTTTATAGCCATCACTGGAGTAGCGTTCAATGTTGTTATTTTACATCTCCATAGCAACACGATGACGTCCAGCTACCACCACCGCCGCCACTGCTAGTTGAACACGTGGGACATCTAGGTTCAGAACACACAACATACATTAAACGGCAAGCATGCATGTTTATTTCAAAAGTCTCCAAAATAAGGACTGCAAACATGGCCGCCATTTATGTTCGTGCTAACAGTGCAGCACCGAAATATTTTTATATACACAAAGCATAATTACAAATCATGGCGGGAAAAAAAATTAAAAATGACGATACGCATTCTGTGTAATGTATAGTCTCAGTAATGTGTATTCTGTGTAATGTATAGTCTCAGTAATGTGTATTCTGTGTAATGTATAGTCTCAGTAATGTGTATTCTGTGTAATGTATAGTCTCAGTAATGTATATTCCGTGTAATGTATATACCGTGTAGTGTATATTGCATGTAATGTGTATTCCGTGTAATGTGTATTCTGTGGTTCAAACCTTCCTCTCACGAAGGACCACATCGCATGTCCGCCGCTAGGGTCAAAACATGATGGACAGTAACAGTAGCGGCGACCACGAAGACGACAGACCTATTCCGGTTGTTTGTTGTTGTATAGATTACAAAAGTAATGAAATAATAAGAAAAAAAAAGATTTATTAGAAGTCCCACTGACCCCCAAGGGTGAGCGCTTCATGAGCAATATTTGGCCACATCGCCGGTGTAAGTTTTTGCGCAACGACAATTCAAGCGATTTATGGTTAGACCCAAATGGATGGATACCACAGAATTTAAACGATAAAGGATGCGCATCGTCAATCCAAGTTGGATTTTCCCCCGAAAGCCGCCATATTTGTGTTGTGTGGCAATGTGTTTCAATATTTTGGTGCTACATTATTAAAAAGGAAAATACCACAATATTTTTTATTTCAGCCGTTGGTCGAGGAAGTTATAAATAGATCCGCGCCTTCTGTATGAATTACAAACAGTTAAAGAAAAAAGAGACGTTAAAAAAAAAAGGTACTAATACAAACTTGAAAACACATTCATACAGATGTGTGATGTTTCTACAAACACAAAACACCAACACACACGCTAGCCATCAGGATACAAGCTCAAGCATTAATACATGATATATTGTTTGATAAGAATACATACATGGCATATTGTTTGATAAAAATACATACATACATATATATTGTTCAGACCTGGACCAGACTACGGTCTCTACACAATAGCAGCAGCAGACGTAGCCACACAGGACATCTTTAAACTGCCCCAGCCATGTCACAGTCCTATCAGATGCTGGTCTACAGTCCTATCAGATGCTGGTCTACAGTCCTATCAGATGCTGGTCCCCAGGCAGGAAGAGCAGTCCGACCTAACGGAAGTTCGATAACCTCAACAACTGCCTTCCGTACTCTGTGGTTATTGATGAGAGAGAGGGGGGGGAGGGGTGCAATGACCTATTCCTCAGCACGGTTCAGTATTACACTGATGGAGTCATTCATTCATTATAGTTGCATTTATCATCTCATTAAACAGATGGAGAAAGCTAAAACGCAAAGCCCACAGCGTCAGTGTAAAATGTCAATGAGATGGCGGAGAAACTCTGATGAATAGAGGTAGTCGCATTCTGATGGTAGAAAGTTGAGATTTCAGTTTATAAACCTAAGGAGACCATCGGAGTCAGTAGATTCAGACTAAACTTGTTTTATGAACCTACTGCTACCCTATGGGAATATGTTGGTTAGTACAAACGGGAGGCCGACTTCACTTTCTCTCACAATCTAGTAGACTAAGGAGGACATGATCAAACACCGGGCCCGAACCCAGTACATTTCGGTTGGGGGTCGAACTGATATACCACACGACCATTCCGTCCCAATCTCATGGTGCTATAGCACACGACCATTCCGTCCCATTCTCATGGTGCTATAGCACACGACCATTCCGTCCCAGTCTCATGGTGCTTTGTTGTTTTTTGCTTTTTACATTGTCGTCTCGGGTGGGGGGGGGATTGCAATTATGCTATAAATATTTAAAAAGTGTGACTAATTTCAATAACTACCTTGACATTTATACATAGGGTCAATATATGCACATCCAGACAATGAAAGGTTGGTGATTACGTCACTATGTCAATGAAACAACACTGGCATATATACATACGTCAATAACGTGCAGGTATAACAAAAAGGGGGCGGGGTGGTAACTGTGTGATTGAACGAAAGCTGAATTCAGTTGTACAAAATGTCAAAGAAAACAACATATCATACACACATACACATACAAGGAGGTTGGAATTTAGGCTCGGTTCGATGAACTTCCATCACCGTTTACAGGGACGATAGTCATGTAGCACAATTACTTGACATATCCAAAATCTATAAATATAAGTGAACATTCGTACATGTAACCTGTTGGTCCTGCAGTCACCAAAGCCACACACAAAAAATGTTCACTCTGCATACAAGTGTACACAATCTTCATGTGCGAGCTGCGCAACATTCTAATAAAACTGCCACGCGTATCTAATTTGAACTGATCAATCATTTTATAAAGACATGTTATGTATAGATATATATGCCAGTGCGTGGTGTTTATTACTAGTTCTTTTCTTTTTTTTAAACCCCTTGGCTGATGGCTGCGACTTCCTATACAAGAAAGATAACACATTTATGGTCGGGTCTTTCCACAAACTAAATCACGCAAGATAGGAAATCCCCGGTACATTTCACAAGAAGTATGCCATTTGTCCCTATTGTCCCCGTTTTGTCTGTCTGTCTGTCTGTCATCACCCTAGATCTCAACAACCATAAGTCCTAGACCCATGTGCAGCAAAAGTTCATTTCGCGATCTGACCTCTGAGGGCCGTAAAAAGGGGCTTATAAAGTACCGTTTTTTACTATATAAGCTATATTAATAAAGGAGCGCCCTATATCTCAGCAACTATAAGTCCTAGACCCATCATTTTGTAGGTCTTGGCCTGCCATGTGTACATCAAAAGTTAATTTCGCGATAGGACCTCTGAGGGCCGGGTTTCAGGGCTCCTAAGGGGCTTATATATTATATATACACCTGGTACGTTCAATAACCCATTCATTTGGTGCGAAATACTGCAGCACGTAGTTTCACCAAGATTTATTAAGAAACTCATCAAATGAAATAGTAAGCTTGTGTTCTGAGTTTAATTGAAAGTATCAGAGCTATGCAACAATTGACGGAGTTTTCGGACGATTAAATGACTATAATTTCGAATGTTTTCAATTATGAGTCCTATTTCAGTAACCACAAACCACTTGTAGTTAGATTTAAGATACAATAATTTTTTTTCAAATATAAAGAAACGTCTTTATAATTTTTTTTTACATTATATGCATTACACAATTGAATTTATAAACATTTCCAAAATTTACAAATATTTACTGAAAGCTAACAAACGTACTGATACATAACACGAAAATGCGCTAACATGTCCTGTGTCCAGAATGGAACAGGCTTAATTGCTTGTTTGTTATTGTTGTTGTTGCTGGTGCATTATTTAAATGAAGTAGCCGCTAACTCAAACGAAACAATTACTTGTGTTGTCATGGACGTCATTAATTTATGTCCGTGCCATTGTAGCAATAGTAATTCTAGGTTATATCTGGGTTCGTTATCGGGCCAGCGAGCACGGCCCAACTACAACTGAGACCGGCAATGCCACGGAGTGGTCACAAAGGAGGACAGCGGGTCACTGGCGGTCTAGGAACTCGACCCCCCCCCCCCCCGCCCACCACCAGGTTCCCCAGATCAATGATTAAAGCGCATGTTACTACCAGTACAACTTCACTGAAATATTTATACGCGCTGAGGAATGGAAAGAAATCAATGGGTGCATTAAGACGTGCATGCAGTAAAACAAGTGTTGCCTCATGTAACTTCAGTTTTGAGAGAGCACGGACGGAAACTACCGACATGTCGGGTTTAACATTCAATTTCCCTACAGCAGATACATGTTCATGAACTTTATCTCTGCATTATTTTCTCACAACTTAATAGCACAGCGAGTCGTTTGGATTAAACGAAGCTAAACTGGTTAACCCTGTGCTCCTCAACACCCCCTGGCCGGTACCGGTCCGTGGATTCAATGGTACCGGGCCGACCAAGAAACATTAAGTCGTGTCACAGTTATTTGTTGTATATATATTGCTAACTGATGTCTAAAACTACTTATAAAAAAAATTATATGTATATATGTGGATGGATGGATATATATATATATATATATACACATATAGACAGACAGATAGATAGATAGATAGATAGATAGATAGATAGATAGATAGATAGATAGATAGATAGATAGATAGATAGATAGATAGATAGATAGATAGATAGATAGATAGATAGATAGATAGATAGATAGATAGATAGACATATAGATATAGCAAGTAATTCTAAAAGACACACTAGGAAAAATGTTCGTACCCAATATTAAAAGAAAAAGGATAGACCCATAATATAAAGCATACATCAGAAAGTAGATATTGTTGCGAGAATTGATTGTACGTTCTAAAGAGTAGGACATTGTATATGCTGATATCGGCTCGTAGGACGTTTTATACGCTGATATCGGCTCGTAGGACATTTTATACGCTGATATCGGCTCGTAGGACATTTTAAACGCTGATATCGGCTCGTAGGACATTTTATATGCTGATATCGGCTCGTAGGACATTTTATACGCTGATATCGGCTCGCAGGACATTTTATACGCTGATATCGGCTCGTACGACATTTTATACGCTGATATCGGCTCGTAGGACATTGTATATGCTGATATCGGCTCGTAGGACATTTTATACGCTGATATCGGCTCGTAGGACATTTTAGACGCTGATATCGGCTCGTAGGACATTGTATATGCTGGAATCGTCTGTCCTACAGACAGAAAGCGGAAAACGTCGAACAAACTAGACACACTGACCAGCATCCCTTACCTTAAAGCCCCGCACACACACACAACAACGTGTTTCACTTCCCAATCCACGGGCGGAGAGAGGGGCGGAGAGAGAGAGAGAGAGAGAGAAAGAGCGGCCTTATCTAAATGACCGTGTAACTATCTCGAGTGATTGTAACAAAATAGTCATTTGCAACTCTCCCACATCAATACTGCTAAAAAAAAATACAGCGCGTAAAATCTCATTAATTATGTGTGGAGCCCCCCCACACCCCCCACAACCTGCACACAGCCCTCTCACTAACGTTGCCCCCCTCTCATTCCCCCTCCGTGCACTCGCCTCGCTCTCCCATCATCCATTGATCAACTTTTTGTGTGACAGTAAAACGGGCCACCAAAAGCCACAACAAAGTCTACAGTTAAAACATTCGATTACATTTGACAATATAAAATGAAGACATTTTTACGTCATATCCACGAGTTTATGCGAACACGGAATGAAAAGACCGATATGTTGTTGCGTTTAACATTTCATTTCACGCAGACGGATTTCAGTAACTTATTGGGCATAGCCTGTTTAAATACAGAAGTCCTCCCCCTCCCAACACACACATACAAGCATCCCGGTTCAAATCCATAAGCCCAATCCCTCTCCTCAAGTTAGACATACACCGGCTGACTATACCAAACATTCATGTTAAATGTATGGCACACAATTAATTGTTCTCCGTATCAACGTATTGTTTCGCTGTACCGCCTTTCATTTTGAATGGAAAAGTGAGTAAGCGATTGATCATTTTTTTACGACTCAACCACAACCTACCGTTTTAGGACGTGAGAAACAACAGGCGGGTTTACTGCTACAAGCCTTGAAGGGTTGTTTACATTTACGACAAGGCGACATGAATTTAAGGTGGTCCATGGGCCATTTAAGGTTTCTGCTAGTTGTTTTTTCTATCTTTATTTTTTAAGCTACACTAGCCATTTTGGCACATGCATACAACATACCAATTAACGAACAAAGAAATAAAAAAAAATCTAAAAAAATGTATTTAAAAATGGGTAAAAAAAGTGTAATTTTAAGACGTATTTTCAAAAAACCAATTTTTAAAACCTATTGTAGATATCATAAAATAACTTTGCACAAATGTTAAAAAGTGTGTTTCAAACAAACGTCCAATTTTTTTTTTGGAAATATTTTTTTTCTTACCTACCCCCCCCCCCCCGAAAAATTATTTTATTTTTGAGGAAAAGTTGCATTTTGGGGGGGGGGGGTTTAAGTTAAGAAAAAAAAATTATAAAAAAAAATTCTATTTAATATTTCCAAAAAAAAAATTGGACGTTTGTTTGAAACACACTCTTTAACATTTGTGCAAAGTTATTTTATGATATCTACAATAGATTTTAAAAATTGGTTTTTTGAAAATATGTCTTAAAATTACATTTTTTTACCCAAAAAAGTGACAAAATACATTTTTAAATAATTTTTTTTTAGATTTTTTTTTATTTCTTTGTTCATTAACTGGTATGTTGTATGCATGTGCCAAAAATGGCTAGTGTAGCTTAAAAAATAAAAAAAAATAGAAAAAAACAACTAGCAGAAACCTTAAATGGCCCATGGACCACCTTAAATTAAAAAAAAAAATGGGCTCGACATTCAAACTTTAACAAAAAATCTTTAACTCATCAGTTTTAGGGCTTACACATGCCAACTTTAACGGGCCTTCGGGGCAGATGAAGTGTAGAACTCATCAGTTTTAGGGCTTACACTTGCCAACTTTAACGGGCCATCCGGGCAGGTGAAGTGTAGAATTCATCAGTTTTAGGGCTTACACATGCCAACTTTAACGGGCTAATGAGGCAGATGAAGTGTAGAACTCATATTGGGGCAGATGAAGTGTAGAACTCATCAGTTTCTATAGCCTCGACATATGAAGGGGTTGGCCCATTTGGGCTAATGAAATTTATTATTATTTTTTTGCCAACTTTTAAATACAAACGATATTTGCATAACGCTTAGCTGAAATGAGCAGCCATTCTTGAGGCCATGAAACTAAAAGTTATAAGTCGGAGACTAGAATTATCCTGAATAGGGCGCTACACTTCAGCCACGTATTGTCTTGTATTGGAGATAACTAGGTTATTATGGTAGATGTGGACGTATTTATACAATGATAATGATGTGGTTATTCAATTACCTGGACGGCAGGGTAACGCACATTATTCACTCCTTAATCTGAACAGATCTCATATTATAAAATGTATATGTACTACAATAATATCTTGCTTTAAAAAAAATAACAAAAAAACATACAATTTTCAAATTATATTTCCACTATAATATAGTCGCAAAATAATTTTCGCAATGATGAATTAAGAAACTTAAAACTACTATTTCTCGTCTTATTATTAACGCTCAACGTTCGTAGCATTGACTTTTCGACCACCGGTGGTCGACAATTTTTTATATGTTATAATTCTTTATATTTTTACTTTTGGTCAATTTTTTAAATGTTTTATTATATATGTGCAACGCCGACCCTGAGATACAGTGGCAAAGAAAAATCGATTTTTTTATTTTTGTAAAAATGTGGTACTTAGTAAAATAATACAAACTTAGTAAAATATTCCAAGTTTGGGTTAAAAAAAAAGACATAATGCACTAGGAATCTTTGTCGCTGCGGCTCCCTTTTTTTGACTAAATATCAAATAAGGGAGTGCTTCGCGCGTATTTGAGGCCGGGCTGTTTGGTGACTAAGCGTGATTTCTTGGGAAAAGTGAAATTTGGTGATTTTTTTTAATATGAGAGGGGTGACAAAACAGATCAACTTTTAAATAAATTTAATATGCTTAGAAAAACAAATAAATGGTGGAAAACTTTATTTTTTTATTCATTTAAATGTGTTTCCTGTCACTTATAATAATAATATAGAAATGTTAATGATCAATTTTGTCCTGTCTAATATTGTGTGAAAATTATATGTCTTTTTTCACTCTAGAGGCATGAGTCCTTATTTTTTTTCCAATTTCTATAGTATCAATTAAAGTTGAATTTAAAAAAATTATCATAATTTTACGTCCAAATTTATTTATGTGTTGTACAAATGAATAATGTTTATGTAAATAATAAAGATTTTATTTAAATTCTTCATACCTTTTCTTTTATTCTTACTGTTTGTGATGTATTTGTATTTTTAGTTAAAAAAATAATTTAAAAAATCATTTACACTATAATTTTACAAAATTAAAATTTTCTATTATATCAAAAGTTTTATATCATTAAATAGCTAATTCATTTCTAAATTCAATGATGTATAACTTCACTAGGTAGCTTATAACATAATGAAAAATGCCTAGTTTTACAAAACACCCTGCAATCAGCTTAAAAGAATGGCCGAAAATGAACAACAGTTGAGATTTAAAGAAACCCAAAATCACATCCTATCACTATGAAATACAAAGTGTGTCTACTCTAAAATGAATGAACACTTCTTCGAGTTATTGAATGGACACATTAAAAATGTGTTGTTTTTTCTTTTCTCCTGTCTAATTGGCCAGTTATTAGTTGTTTTTATTTGTATAAAACATGCTGCCAATTATGGTCAAGTTAAGCCAGCGAATAGAACACTTATGAATGCGCGCACATCCCACGTAGACTTGCCATCCTAAATCCATTCAAAAATCAGAGGTACTCAACCATCTATATACATAATCGGCTAACATAGACGGTGGACCGTTTGACAGACCTACACACCGTGCGGTGTAAAGGATGTTCATGGCAATAAAAGCCACATGTCTGCACGTTACAAATACACGGCACCGCACGAGTTGATAGAGTACATCGCTAAAAAAGAGTCTGAAGTTGAAGTGAGATTCTACGTCACACGGAGTTAAAAAAAACAGCGCGCGTCAACCGCCAGTATAAAAATAGTATGGGGAATTCCAAAATTATAGAAATTGAAAAGAGACGACTTACTTTCTTGAATAAAAATGAAATGCTGGGGAATTCGAAACACAACAAGGATTTCTTATTAATGAATAAGATTTTTTAATGATATGGTGTAATGTGCGCAAATTATGTAAAGTTGTAATAAAAATGAAATAGAAGAAAATTAGAATAATACATGTTCTAAGAACATTCAGCTATACTAAATGCCCCTTTTTGTAATTTTATACATTGAGACCCACTGTGATTCTGGCATGTCTTGGGTGGAAGGGGGTGGCGGGCGGGGGAGGGAGGGAAGGATGGGTATGGAGCTAAGTTAAAGAGAATTGATAACTTATAAAAAAAAAAGAACTATTGAGACAGAGTCCTTTAAAATATTATGAATGAGTTAAGATTAGTCAATGATATGGTGTTGTGAGCGCATCACCATTTTCAACTCCAACTGTGGCCTAATGGCCGGTCCGGGTACCGGGCCTCTGATCTAGTTAATTTATATTCAAGCTACCAACACACCGTGTGCAAGTTTGTACTTTGTTGGTGAACTAATCTGGATGAAGAGACAATCGTAGATGTAATTACCTTTATCTTGTTAAATGTCACGACATTTTTTAGTTCACTTAATAAACTAGGCCAGACAGGGACGAACTACGGCCCGAGGGCCGAATCTGGCCCCCGTCAAGTTGTTTTATCCGGCCTGCGATCTACTCCTCTCCGGTTTTTTCACATCAATGAAATTAAATTTTTATTAAGATAGAAACACGTCATCCTTCATTACCTAGTAGGCCCATCTCTCAAATGTAAGAATCCATGTCGGTCCGCGGTTTGAACAGTACGCCCACCCCTGGCCTATGCCGACATCGGTCAAATTAGCGAAGTCCGTGACGAAAGTCCGAATGGCCGACCCATAAGGTCAGCGAGAAGCAGCCATTATTTACTTCGGTGAATCTACCATAGACGAAACCACAAACAGACTTGAAACACACACAAACACACACACGAACACACACACAAACACACAGGCAGTTGAGGGGCTGAATAGGGTAAAAAATGAACGCCTCAAAGAGTTAAACGGATCAACGTTGTAATAAAACTCTAACCAGCGTCAACAGAAAACGTGTTGAAAGGTTTCAGACAAACAACAAACAGAAGCCTTCGAATGTTGAGCGATGAATCGGATCATCTGAAAGATGTGAGAACAGAGGGATGCGCCAGATCATCGGATCACAGTCTATTCTTGTAGATAGAATCTACTCTATTAACTTCCTAACACGTTTCTGTGACAGAGTGAGTGCAAATGACTGACTCACGCGGACACACGGGCAGTCAACCGAATATGTATCGCGATGAATTATTAATTTAGAAAGTAAAAAAAAAAATTAACAAAGACGAGACGTAAATGTCAGATTAGATTGGCATTAAAAAAAAAGGGGGGGGGGGGGGAGGGCACGTGTGGGAAGGTCAGGTTGAGTAGACTGGGTATTTCTATGTCCAGTGTCGAAATAGCATCGCTGACGTCACAGTCTCGTACAGCAGGCCAGCGAGAGTGCGAAATACAGAACCCGGCCCGTGGGCGTACATAGAAGAAACAAAATAGAAATAGTGTCATATCATATTGTCTGTTGTACCTTCATACGTCATATGTTCAGTCTTTTGTACCATCATACATCATATGTACCGTCTTTTGTACTATCATAGTCATATGTACCGTATTTTGTACCGGCATAAGTCATATGTGCCGTCATATGTACCGTCTTTTGTACCATCATAGTCATATGTACCGTCAGTTGTACCATCATACGTCATATGTACCGTCTTTTGTATCAGCATACGTCATATGTACTGTCTTTTGTACCAGCATACGTCATATGAACCGTCATACGTCATATGTACCGTCATATGTACTGAGAGGCAACAATAGACTTCAATAACACACCTATCATGTGATGACATATTTGTGAGATGTACTTCTCATTTAGAAAGACTGAGTGGTCAATGTTCGAAACAGGAAAAAAAAATCTTTGTGTAGAAACTATGAAGCCCTGATGAAAGTTAAGGGACGACGTGTTTCTGTGTTGTGTGTGTGTGTGTGTGTGTGTGTGTGTGTGAACTCCCTGTAAGGATGATAATCAAATCTCTTAGATCCTTTAAAACACTAATCGTACGTGTTTTTATGCCGACAGTGCAATAGCAACGGAGGCACCACGGGAGACATACAGAAAAGATATCAACCAAGACCCTGGAGACATTCCCTAAGTTATCACCAAAGATCGGACAAGGTACCCTCAGGTCGACCGGTCGACCACCTAAGCTGCACGACCCTAAGAGGGGTGTTTCTATAGAACCCACGGGATTATGTGGGATGGCGTGTGGCTAGTTCAAAGCCCAATGTTCAATAGGTAATGCGGGTGTGGAGAGGGTGGTGGGGAGTGAGGGGGGGTGTGACGTGAAATCGATAGATTATTTTAAAGAGAATGTAAGATTATTTTTTTCAACCAAAACTTTATATCTTGAATGAGTCATTTGTTTGCCTTCATGTATCATTGACTCCAAACGCTGCTAAATAACATTATTCTTCACACCAGAACTGATCGTTAGCCGTGAGCAAATAGTGTCGCTCACCTACAGCCACACCAAACAGCATGACGCACCAACCTATCAAGTTCTTTTTCAAGACCTGGACACCTACGAACAACTCATTACTCTCCCGTGTTACAATTATAACTCGTGTTATTTTTTTTTGTACCATTCAATTATGGCTGTTTGTTTTTGTTGTTGAAAAACGTATTCTAGAAAGAAATTAACTGCTGGTTGACAGCTTATCATAAAACGCACAAACGGCTATTTTCAGTTGCTAGTTTTTTTTTTTTTTAAACTATGTCATACTGGCACAACAAGTGGTCAAGACTGTGTCATACTGGTACAAGTGGTCAAAAATTGTTATACCGGTAATACAAGTGGTCAAGATTGTATCATACTGGTACAAGTGGTAAAACATTTTCATACCGGTACTACAAGTGGTCAAGAATGTGTCATACTGGTACAAGTGGTCAAAATTGTCATACCGGTACTACAAGTGGTCAAGACTGTGTCATACTGGTACAAGTGGTCGAAAATTTTCATACCGGTACTACAAGTGGTCAAGAATGTGTCATACTGATACAAGTGGTCAAGATTGTGTTATACTGTTACCAGTGGTCGAGTTTGTGTCATACCGGTACAACAAGTGGTCAAGACTGTGTCATACCGGTACTACAAGTGGACAAGAACGAGCCCCAAGAGAGACGATGAAGCAGGTGTAAGGAAACGAACGACCTATAATTCATCGATACGGAACATTAGGCTATTTGCTACACGCGGCCTACACCTCGTACCAAAAATGGCTCTTTTGTACCGGCGATTCAATAGGTTCCATATAAAAAACTTCACCAATTTCTCTTTGATCCTGTGTAACCCGAGATGCGAAAAGTGTTCCCTATCCCCCCTGGCCAAAGTGTTATATAAATAAAATGAATAACACAAACATGACCGAAAAGAGTTCGACATTTTTGCCTTCGCCGTATCTAATTGTAGACTGGACTGACATGAAGTACCGGAAACCAAAAAAAAAAGCCTTAATAAAAGTATGCTATTTGGCAAAACGAATTTGATCCGTCGTGGCGCCATAGAACGGAAAGCCGGAAATATTTTCTTCAAGAGAAAAATCGGGTACTGCGGTGTAAGGATGAGGGGCGTGGCTAAGTAGCCATTATGTGTCCTCGAGAAGAAAAAAAAAAGAGTTCAACAACAACAAAAGGCGGCCAGCCGAAGGTCAGTCAACAGGTAAAAGTGCATCGATCAATGGACTGACCCGATGACCTCCTCTAACCCCCCCCCCTTTACCCGCCCTCTCGTCTTGACCTACTGACGGAGACACAGATTCCTTCCACCGATCCATCTACACCCCCCCCCCCAAACACCCACCCCATGTAGGTAGGTCAGAGCGACATTGAACTCCCGCAGGTGTTGATCGCTGCCCCCCCCCCCAACGTTCTGTATAAATACAAGACCATCATGTGTTTGTTGGGTGCTCATGTGATGGTGTTGTCATAACCTTTCACCTTTCTAGGTTTTTTTTTTTAAAAGGGGGGGGGGGCGAAATACCAGAAAAAAGAAGGACGTAATTACATCTGCTGAGCAACTCCAGTCTATTGTAAAAAAAAAATAAAAAAAACTAAATCTACACTCCATACAGACCTATATAAAACAGAGTCAGACCTGTGTTACAACAAAGATCCGAGCTACAGAAGTAAGGTGTTTTTTTACGATGGGTACCGGAGTTTCCCCTCGCAAACCATTCCTACTCTACTGGTCTATCTTCGGTAGGCCTAACAATTAGGTCGACACGTGATGCATTCCATAAACATGAAGACAAAATAATTTTAAAAAAAAATACTCCCACGGGGTTGTTGGATGACACTTTATCTAGATGCACGCCATGTGAACGGCAGACAACGTTTGCTGGTCACTCGGTTGGTCTCGTGACAGACGACGTTTGTTTTAGACTAGTTATTTTGTTTTTTTTTTATAAAACCTGAGCCGGTTGATGGTGAGGTTGGCTAGCCTCGATCGAAACGCAGCGGGTTCAAACCCCACCGACTATAGCTATTTGCAGGCTTGTCCGTGGGAATGGGATTCCCGCGGGAAGCCCATGAGACGTTTCCCATGAGATGGGACGGGATGGTACAGCCCTCATTGGTGTTTTCCATGTCCCATGGGACACGGCATGGGACAGAGTAGCCGCGTCATAGCGACTTGAGCTATCCCAAATTTGTTAATCTTTTAAAGCTTTTAATTGTGGAAAAGCTTCAGGGATTACCTGGATTAAATGAATTGGTAGAAACAGTCGATCAGCAGGAAATCGATTATGTGCTGAATGACCAGAGTGACTCAGAAAAGAATAAGTGTGTCAGAAAGACACTAAATTGTCGTATTACGGTATTTCGTATTACGATTAAACCTTTTTATAAAATAGTATTGAATATTCAAATTATCAAATTTATTAAATTATGTCGTTTTACATGTTTGTGTATTTAGTCCAATCCAGTAGACACTAAACTTAAAACTTTCAAAAATTTCTTATTTTTATTTCAACGGCATTCCATAACGTTTTCATGGGAATCCCATGGGACGGGACATACATAAATTACCATGGGATGGGATAGGATGGGACTGAAAAATACGTCCCATGGACAAGCCAGGCTATTTGTGCCTCCGGGTAACAAAAAAACAAGCAATTAAGCCTGTTCCATTCTGGACACAGGACGTGTTAGAGCATTTTCGTATTATGTATCAGTACGTATGCTATCCTTCAGTAAATATTTGTAAATTTTGTAAATGTTTATAAATTCAATTGTGTAATGCATATATCTGAAAAAAGATATTAAAAAGACGTTTCTTTATATTTGAAAACAAAATTATTTTCTCTTAAATCTAACTACAAGTGGTTTGTGGTCACTGAAATAGGACTCATAATTGAAACATTCGAAATTGTAGTCATTTAAATTAATCGTCCGAAAACTCCGTCAATTGTTGCATAGCTCTGATACTTTCAATTAAACTCAAAACACAAGCTTACTATTTCATTTGATGAGTTTCTTAATAAATCTTGGTGAAACTACGTGCTGCAGTATTTCGCACCAAATGAATGGGTTATTGAACGTACAAGGTGTATATATAATATATAAGCCCCTTAGGAGCCCTGAAGCCCGGCCCTCAGAGGTCCTATCGCGAAATGGACCTTTGATGTTCACTTGGCAGGCCAAGACCTACAAAATGATATATACATCATGGGTCTAGGACTTATGGTTGTTGAGATATAGGCGCTCTTTATTAATATAGCTTATATAGCAAAAAACGGTACTAAGCCCCCTTTTACGGCCCTCAGAGGTCAGATCGCGAAATGGAAAAAAGTCATTCCTTGGCAGGCCAAGACCTACAAAATGATATATACATCATGGGTCTAGGACTTATGGTTGTTGAGATCTAGGGTGATGACAGACAGACAAAACGGGGACAATAGAGCATTTTTTTTAGAAAATGCTCTAAAAATGTATTATATAAAAAAATATATTAAACAATATAGACTAACCGTAAAAAAAGTTATATTTCTATAATGAACAAAAATATATAATAATTACAGAATTCGATTAATTGTTAAAGAGCCTATCTAGAAATAGGTTGTTGAGTCTATGTAGAAATAGGTTGTTGAGTCTATGTAGAAATAGGATTGTTGAGTAAGTAGTAAAAGCCGGAATCGGGAGAGTTGTGCAGGGCGACGAAATTCGAGGCCAAGGCAGATATATATACAACTAAAGGCAATAGTGAATATCTAGATTCAAAACACCGAACAACCGAGTCCAAGAGGAAATTGAGTTAGATGTAAACAGACCTCAACTTATCTGCAATTCGATATGGTATTTCTGTCAGTCCAGATATGAAATCATGTATGCAACAACAGGTATCATCCCGCGCTGACTCAATAAAACCCATTTTTAAGTGTAACGGGGGCAATGACCTTTTGAACATAAACATAACATAAAGAAAACATATAAAAAAAAACGAACATGTGGAATGATAACAATCAGCGGACAGCATATGCAGGGTAAATTGATGGTGGGGGGGGGGAGTTAACGGTGTAACGTAGATATGTGTGTGTCATGGGGGTTGTTACAATGTAGACAAACGAGAAATAAACGTGATACAAGTCGGTGGTTCTCAGCCGGTGGTACGCGCACACCCAAAGTAATGCGGGGGGGGGGGGGTTACGCAGCGAAATTGGAATTTTTTGTCCCCGTTTTGTCTGTCTGTCTGTCAGTCTGTCTGTCCGTTATCACCCTAGATCTCAACAACCATAAGTCCTAGACCCATGATGTATATATCATTTTGTAGATCTTGGCCTGCCATGTGTGCATCAAAAGTCCATTTCGCGATCTGACCTCTGAGGGCCGAAAAAGGGGGCTTATTAAGTACCGTTTTTTACTATATAAGCTATATAAACAAAGGAGCGCCCAATATCTCAGCAACCATAAGTCCTGGACACATGATGTATATATCATTTTGTAGGTCTTGGCCTGCCATGTGTACATGAAAAGTTCATTTCGCGATAGCTAAACAAAGGGGCGTAATCATTATTTATTTCTGTAACAGTTATTAAACATGAATTACTTCCCTCTCTATTTATACATGAAAATGCTCTTAAACGTCCTGTTTTTACAGGCTTAATTTTTGCTTGTTTTTTTTTTTAAAGCGACAAAGAATGAGGTAGGCACATTCCATTATGAAAATACGTACAGTTACTCACGTGCTTACGTGTGATGGGTACCAGCGGACATAATTTCGCAACCTTTGAGGTACATTCGCGAAAATTGTTGAGGACCGCTGGTGCAAGTGGCGATAGTGAAATCGGAAGGAAGTTGGGCAAATGAAATGGGAAGTAGGTTTCAGTCGCTCATATACACACACGCACACACACACGCACGCACGCACACACACACACACACACAGAGACTAACTACAATTATGGTCTGTGTTAAAATTATGGTCTGTCTGCACGTGTGTTTTTACCAGTGAAGTGACCATTCATCGGATTCGGAATCGAAAGAATTGGTACTTATAGCTGGAGTGGAAACCATAATCGAATCGATAGATTTTTTCAAGCTAATTTTCGATTCCACCTCGATTTCCGGCGACATTTGCATGTACGGTGGTAATAGTATAACGAGCAATGTCTTGGTGAAATGTGTAACGTCAGCTGGGCACATTGTGGTGCACAACATCATTACATCCCCTAGTTTAGTATGGCATCAATACATTCATTAAAAAAAACATCGCGGCATGAAATGGCATCAGTGCACAGCATGACACCAGACAATACAAGATCGCTTCGTCACCTTATATTAGTACTTTGCAGATCTGCCTTGCTTCGAGTTAACGACATATCTGGCGACATATCTGACGACATATCTGGCGACATATCTGACGACATATCTAACGACATATCTGACGACATATCGAACGACATAATTGCCATTGAGTGCGCCTGTATATTCTGTCAAAACATTGTGTCAGTTTGTCTGTATCTCATGTGTAATTCCTGTACATAGACATGTGTGAATGTCAGTCAGTCTCTTTGTATCTCCTGTCAATAGAAGTTTATACGTGTCAGTGCGTGTGTCTGTATCATCTCCTGTCTGGATGTGTGTACGTGAAACTGTGCTATCTCCCATCAAGAGATTCCTGTTTATTGTCATAAGATGTGTTGGCAAATCTGTGTTAATCCGCTTTCAATAAATTTGTCTTTCACGTCATCGCATGTGTGTTTGTGTCAGTATGTATCTCCTGTCAAAAGTTGACAGCATCTTTATAAAACTATGACGTCAGTTATCGGAATCGATGTTTTGGGGAAGTCTCGGAATCGAATCGGCATCATTAAAAAAATGCAGGCATCCGCCCACCAGCAGTTTTTATAGGTGTGAAGTGAAGAACGGCGATCAAAAGATACTAAAATTTTGGTGTGTGTGTGAAGTCCCTGTAGGGATGAGATGCCCTTCTTTCATCCCAACCACGGCCGATAGTGCAATGATCATGGAGGCACCACGGAAGACATAGCGGGGACTTGAACCATGTCCTAAAATATCGATTGGTCCTCACCAGAGATCAAACCAGTGACCCTCAGGTCGACAGTCGAACGCTTTGCCACACGACCATCGGTCCAAGGGAATATTGGTGCAACTGTTAATTAATGTCAACCATCACGAAACGATTGCAGTGGATATAAAAAAAAATATAACATCTCTTCATTTGTTTTCTCTATTTTGCATTAGCACAATGTAAAGATAAACACCTTACAACGGCGTACAGTCAAACGTGGTTATCATTAAACTTCATGAAATATTCCCAAATCAACCAATCAGCTTCTTGGAAAGGGTTGCATTTCACAACACCGTCCAACCAATGGCATTCATCCCTTCCTCCACAATAGCACATTTCACAACACCGTCCAACCAATGGCATTCATCCCTTCCTCCACAATAGCACATTTCACAACACCGTCCAACCAATGGCATTTATCCCTTCCTCCACAATAGCACATTTCAACACACGGCCATTAGAGTAAAGCAGTCCAAGTCTCAACAAAAATACTCACCAATTATTTCAGGGCACGCGCGCTGCTGTTATCCTAATATATGTATATATCCCATGCACCGGCTGTTTGAGTCCTGTAGTTTTGTTTGGCCTAGATTCAGAATGAAATGACCTGGATAAATAATTAAACGCAAACAATTTAGATTGAGTAAGAGTTAAATATCTAAACATATATATATATATATATATATATATATATATATATATATATATATAGTGCAACATAACATTTTAAGAAAGCGCAAGTATAGATATATTGGGTTTAATCGGGGTAGAGGAAGTGTAGAATTCATGTTTCTGTAGTCACGGTATAATTAGGGAGTGTGTGACTACCACAACGCCCTGACGTCTTTACTGCTCAAACATATTTAGGCAGCCATTTAAAGTTGGATGGGTTGGTGTTCGCAAGAATCTAAGAAGATCCAGAGGTTCTAGCCGAGATTCGATCCCAAGACCCCCTAGGTCGCCCAGTCGAGCGCTTTACATCGCGCGCAGTTGTATTATAAATCAATTCTGTTTGTTTTGGTGTAAACAAGTAATTTTATAAAGCGCATAACGTCATGGTTAAACAAAAAACGGTTGTTCTTAAGACACCATTGGTCGATAAACTGAAGTATTCTGGGGGTATGATCTGGATATTTTTCACTAATCCAACCATGGGCAATGAATTGTAATTTTTTTTACACATGAACCAAGTTAAACAGACCTATTTCAATCTCTGGACATCACAATGTAATACTCGGCCAAGTCACTTAGAATTACACTTTAATAATAAGCCTACACATCGAAGACGCGAAGCATCCGGTATTCAAGCTATTCAATACCATAAAAGAGCACACAAACACACACGAACAAACACAGAGTAGGTCTTATCCAGGTTCATGGGGTGGGCCGCCTGGGATCCCACGACACATAACACGTTAGGGTGGAAAACAAAACATGTGAAATGATTCAGAACATTTTTGCCTCCCTCGCCCCATCCCCGGGGCAATACGATAACTTAAATAACATCGCCACACGCGTCAAACTAAAAACACTACGTAGTAAACAAATGACATCGCCACACGCGTCAAACTAAACACACTACGTAGTAAACAAATGGCATCGCCACACGCGTCAAACTAAACACACTACGTAGTAAACAAATGACATCGCCACACGCGTCAAACTAAACACACTACGTAGTAAACAAATGGCATCGCCACACGCGTCAAACTAAACACACTACGTAGTAAACAAATGACATCGCCACACGCGTCAAACTAAACACACTACGTAGTAAACAAATGACATCGCCACACGCGTCAAACTAAACACACTACGTAGTAAACAAATGACATCGCCACACGCGTCAAACTAAACACACTACGTAGTAAACAAATGGCATCGCCACACGCGTCAAACTAAACACACTACGTAGTAAACAAATGACATCGCCACACGCGTCAAACTAAACACACTACGTAGTAAACAAATGACATCGCCACACGCGTCAAACTAAACACACTACGTAGTAAACAAATGACATCGCCACACGCGTCAAACTAAACACACTACGTAGTAAACAAATGACATCGCCACACGCGTCAAACTAAACACACTACGTAGTAAACAAATGGCATCGCCACACGCGTCAAACTAAACACACTACGTAGTAAACAAATGACATCGCCACACGCGTCAAACTAAACACACTACGTAGTAAACAAATGACATCGCCACACGCGTCAAACTAAACACACTACGTAGTAAACAAATGGCATCGCCACACGCGTCAAACTAAACACACTACGTAGTAAACAAATGACATCGCCACACGCGTCAAACTAAACACACTACGTAGTAAACAAATGGCATCGCCACACGCGTCAAACTAAACACACTACGTAGTAAACAAATGACATCGCCACACGCGTCAAACTAAACACACTACGTAGTAAACAAATGACATCGCCACACGCGTCAAACTAAACACACTACGTAGTAAACAAATGACATCGCCACACGCGTCAAACTAAACACACTACGTAGTAAACAAATGACATCGCCACACGCGTCAAACAAAACGCACTACGTAGTAAACAAATGACATCGGTCGTATTATTAGTTAGGGCGGGGGATGCGGGGAGGTGGCGGTGCCGTATGACCGTCCAGACGGGACACACCACAACAGACACTGCGGGCCTTCTTAAATTGCCTCGACGTGGACTGGCAGCACAACGGCAGACATCTCTGTAACACCTGGTCACTCCTCCTCTACTCCATCATTCCCCTTACCACCACCAACCTCACATCCCCCCCACACACACCCTTGCCATCCCCCCCCTACCCTCAATATTTCCCATTTCTCACGAGATGTTGGAGGCCGTAGTAGCTGCCAGATTTTTTTTTATTTTTAATTCTGTGTCGTCTGCTCAAGACTGGCACTGTCGACCTGACGTCATCGCAAACGTTGGCCTAGATTTCTACTGTGGACATAAACACGCGCTGGCAGACACACAACCACATACACACACACACACACTTAGGCACACACGTAAACAAAATACACCACTAGCGCAGCTATCCCTCCTGGCATTGTGGGTGAGCGCGTGTGTGGACAGAGGGAGTGAGAGAGAGAGAGAGAGAGAGAGAGAGAGAGAGGGTGGAAAGAAGAGAGAGAAAAGGAAGATGCTCAATTAACCTGGGCTGACGTCAGTGAATGGGAAGGCGGTAGTGTGAGGAATGCTGGGAGGAGGAGGAGGAGGGAGAGGTCAGGAGATACAAGTAAACAGACAGAAGTATTATCTCTAGTCCTCGTGCTGTCAGCGTACATTCAATGTCCAAGATGGCGTTATAATCAGCAGGGATTAAAATATAGGTAGCTATTGCACCTGTTCAACCTGGGCCTAACGATCTGTCATTATTATTTAACACTCCCCACCCCACCCCCGTAAAAATATAACAGTATGAGGGGAAAAAAATATATTTTAACACGAGTGATGATTATATGGATTAAATGAACATCCTGTCAAGTGTCAAAATAATAGTTTGAAAAATAAAATCAAGGGAAATACAACAAGGTTGCTAATTTAGACCTCAATAATAAAAAAAAAAGTATCATCAATGTGACATCGGTATGAAATTTTCCGCACAAATAATACCGAAATGAAAACCTAAACAAATATTCTCTAGGTTTTAACAACTGAACTTTAAATAAACAGTTTGCGAGAAAGTGTGTGAAATTCATTGCAGAATACCATTTTCACTCGTTTATAATGAAAAAAAAAAAACTCAAGTGAAACTTGATAGAAGATATGAAACGAATACGACTTGGGAATAAGGTTTACATTTGAAGATATGAGGCGAATACGACTTGGGAATAAGGTTTACATTTGAAGATATGAGACGAATACGACTTGGGATAAGGTTTACATTTGAAGATATGAGACGAATACGACTTGGGAATAAGGTTTACATTTGAAGATATGAGACGAATACGACTTGGGATAAATTTTACATTTGAAGATATGAGACGAATACGACTTGGAATAAGGTTTACATTTGAAGATATGAGACGAATACGACTTGGACTTGGGATAAGGTTTACATTTGAAGATATGAGACGAATACTACTCGGGATAAGGTTTACATTTGAAGATATGAGACGAATACGACTTGGGATAAGGTTTACATTTGAAGATATGAGACGAATACGACTTGGGATAAGGTTTGCATTTGAAGATATGAGACGAATACGACTTGGGATAAGGTTTGCATTTGAAGATATGAGACGAATACGACTTGGGATAAGGTTTGCATTTGAAGATATGAGACGAATACGACTTGGGATAAGGTTTACATTTGAAGATATGAGACGAATACGACTTGGGATAAGGTTTACATTTGAAGATATGAGACGAATACGACTTGGAAGAAGGTTTACATTTGAAGATGTGAGACGAATACGACTTGGGATAAGGTTTACATTTGAAGAAGTGAGACGAATACGACTTGGAATAAGGTTTACATTTGAAGATATGAGACGAATACGACTTGGGATAAGGTTATCATTTGAAGATATGAGACGAATACGACTTGGGATAAGGTTTACATTTGAAGATATGAGGCGAATACGACTTGGGAGAAGGTTTACATTTGAAGATATGAGACGAATACGACTTGGGATAAGGTTTACATTTGAAGATATGAGACGAATACGACTTGGGATAAGGTTTGCATTTGAAGATATGAGACGAATACGACTTGGGATAAGGTTTGCATTTGAAGATATGAGACGAATCTGACTTGGGATAAGGTTTGCATTTGAAGATATAGAGACGAATACGACTTGGGATAAGGTTTACATTTGAAGATATGAGACGAATACGACTTGGAAGAAGGTTTACATTTGAAGATGTGAGACGAATACGACTTGGGATAAGGTTTACATTTGAAGAAGTGAGACGAATACGACTTGGAATAAGGTTTACATTTGAAGATATGAGACGAATACGACTTGGGATAAGGTTTACATTTGAAGATATGAGACGAATACGACTTGGGATAAGGTTTACATTTGAAGATATGAGACGAATACGACTTGGAAGAAGGTTTACATTTGAAGATGTGAGACGAATACGACTTGGGATAAGGTTTACATTTGAAGAAGTGAGACGAATACGACTTGGAATAAGGTTTACATTTGAAGATATGAGACGAATACGACTTGGGATAAGGTTATCATTTGAAGATATGAGACGAATACGACTTGGGATAAGGTTTACATTTGAAGATATGAGACGAATACGACTTGGGATAAGGTTTACATTTGAAGATATGAGGCGAATACGACTTGGGAGAAGGTTTACATTTGAAGATATGAGACGAATACGACTTGGGATAAGGTTTACATTTGAAGATATGAGACGAATACGACTTGGGATAAGGTTTGCATTTGAAGATATGAGACGAATACGACTTGGGATAAGGTTTGCATTTGAAGATATGAGACGAATACGACTTGGGATAAGGTTTACATTTGAAGATATGAGACGAATACGACTTGGGATAAGGTTTACATTTGAAGATATGAGACGAATACGACTTGGGATAAGGTTTGCATTTGAAGATATGAGACGAATACGACTTGGGATAAGGTTTGCATTTGAAGATATATGACGAATACGACTTGGGATAAGGTTTACATTTGAAGATATGAGACGAATACGACTTGGGATAAGGTTTACATTTGAAGATATGAGACGAATACGACTTGGGATAAGGTTTACATTTGAAGATATGAGACGAATACGACTTGGAAGAAGGTTTACATTTGAAGATATGAGACGAATACGACTTGGAAGAAGGTTTACATTTGAAGATATGAGACGAATACGACTTGGGATAAGGTTTACATTTGAAGAAGTGAGACGAATACGACTTGGAATAAGGTTTACATTTGAAGATATGAGACGAATACGACTTGGGATAAGGTTTACATTTGAAGATATGAGACGAATACGACTTGGGATAAGGTTTACATTTGAAGATATGAGGCGAATACGACTTGGGAGAAGGTTTACATTTGAAGATATGAGACGAATACAACTTGGGATAAGGTTTACATTTCATTGTACAAAAACCGCCACCGACGTGATGAAAATTTATATCTGCATTTTAGTTTCGTAATTCGTCGTAGCCATTCCTGAGGTGAAACAGTGGACGCTGTTCTATTACTGCAAGCGTGTTTATGAAATTAATTAACAGCAAGAGGCGGAGTTAACGGAGGGGCCCAATGGTCGTAAGCCCTGTGCCATGATTTCTTGAGGGCCCCCCCTAAACCAATATTTTAAGCATGTAGTTCGATTATGCCCAAAGGAATTTACTGCGCTCTTTAATAACAATAACAGAGTGTTCACATTTTAAATATGTATCTAATGGCAGCAATTCTTAAAGTGTGGGGTTTCCAACGAACTCTAGGTGGGTAGCAAAAAATTAAAATGTAGGCTATTCAATTAAAGACTGTCATTTTCTCTAAATTTACTGCCGTCTGCAGGAGTGTCGCAAAAAACCAAAACCAGTTACCATAGTGGGTCGCGAAAGCAAAGTAGGGTCGTGAAAACAAAGTAGGGTCGTGAAAGCAAAGCAGGGTCGTGAAAACAAAGTAAGGTCGTGAAAACAAAGTAGGGTCGTGAAAACAAAGTAGGGTCGCGAAGAGCATTTGAGAATCACTGTCTTAAGCCAACCAAAAAAAAAATACATGACCATCTCTCCTTGGGTTTTTCCGGGAAAAAAAACAGCTTAAGTTTAAAAATAGATACGTGGGGTGAAAAAAAAAAGGGGGGGGGGGGAGATTATGATAGTGAACGCAAGCAATGTGTCTTTTTATATTCTGTTTGTATTTTTAATATTAATCGACATGAGCATTTTTACTGTGTTGAATGCTTGGGCGGTTCGTGTTCCACCATAAAATGTGATTGGATAGTCGGACACGTGACACCGTGAAGCTGGCAGCAGCAACCTGTGTTTGACCTCGCACACACACATTACACAATCAATCGTATCACACACTATGTGTAGCATACGACTGTCAAGTGCGTAACGAAAAAAAAATGTCATTTCTCGGTCTCATACGTGAGGTTCTAACAAGACTCCCCCCTCCCCACCCCCATAAATATATCCATAAATTAGAAACGGGAATCGACATCAAAAGCGCACACAAAAAAACAAAACGACCCGAAATAGAACAGAAATGAGTAACCTAGAATGACCTAGATGGTGTGAGGGGGGAATAAAAATGCCGTAAGTGAAGGCAGACCTACTTACCTGTGGGAACAAAAAAAATTACGAAATGTGCCCGTGAGTATTTGTGTGTACGTGGAAAGTCATATGTTACAGGGGAAACGTATGTACGTATGTGTATTATTTATATATATATATATATATATATATATATATATATATATATATATATATATATATATATATATATATATATATATATATATATATACTATACATCTTCGAGACCGCAGCACAACGATCATGATTAAATTCAAAGGAGTTTGATTTGTTAAGAATGTGTAGGAACAATTTAGCTAGAGAAACATGGGTTTATTTTTTTTTTACAAAAAATTGAACTAATAAAAAAAAAAACATATATGCAATCTAATTATTACAACTGTTCGGTACAAAAAAATAAACAATCTGTACTTATGTTTTTAGCACAACTATTCCGACAAAGTGCAATCCCCAAATTCTATGTCGACAGGATACACTCAAAACACTTTAATACCGAGAGATAACAGAGCCATAAGAACCAACACTACAAAAGACGTTAAGGTAGGTTTATTCATGGATATCTAGATATAACACCTGGATAGACAACCAAACAAAATTTCATTCTAGCCGTGTACGGTTTAGGCTGACGCAAGGGTTCAACAAAGTTGCACTATTATATACATGCTTGCTTGTTTTCGTTCGCCCATTGTTTATTCGGATTTTATTTTGTGTTATTACTGTTGTTTTTCTAAAATTTCTCTTTTTCTCGGTAAAATTTACGTATAATAATTGTTTTGGTTTATAAATCTAATTTTAAATATAATAAATAACTAAGAAAATGGTCAATAAGTGTTCTGCATACGGATGCAAAAGTGGATATGACAGTGTTGAAAAAGCGGAAAGTAAAGGAGTTTCTTTTCATTCGTATCCATTAAACAATGTGGAATTATGTGAAAAATGGATTAGAGCTAATCCTTGCCAAAATTTTCAGCCTGGGAAATATTCAAAAATGTGTTCGCTCCATTTCTTGCCAAGTGATTTTGTTAGTGATGTAAAAGATACAAACATATCTCGATCAAAGAAAAGATGTGAATCCAATAAACCTGTTAGACCAAAAATTAAATTAAAAGAGGATACAGTGCCAAGTATTTTTCAGAATGCACCATCATACTTATCACCTCCAAAGTACCGTAGAACAACAGCTCGTCATCAGCTCGACAAGAAGTTGTTGAAAATCAAATGATGGAGTTGGAAAACTTGTTTAATGAAAATGATGTCATAAACAAGTTATCTTTAGTTGATCTAAAAGAAAAATTAAGTAAAGAGAAAATACCTTCTGGATATCAATTCCATATTCAAAATGAACATTTATATATTTATTTCTTGGAATTTCAGAATAACATTTTGTTTATTAAATCATCAATTTCAATTTCAAAATCATTCGACATATCACTACATCACAAAGGAAAACAATTATCTAAATCATTTTCAAACGATATTTATTCTTCCAATTTGGAAACAATGAGTCAGTTGTTGAATTTGCTTGCTCGTTTAAAATGTTTTGATGAAACTCCATTTCATGAAACCTTTGATGAGATCAAGCAAGAAGCAAAATCAAATTTGAAAAAAATGATGACTTTTTATGAAGATTCAAATCCTGTTTTTCAACAAATACAATTTCTTGTCGATCAGTTGAAATTGGTGGGGGTGAACAAACATGCGAGAACATTCACACCACAAACCATTATGTGGTCATATCTGGTATATGCATCAGGCACTGCATCTTACTCTAAAATATTGGAAAGTGAAGTTTTGAACCTGCCTTCAATAAACACTTTAAAAAAACTAACAAGACGAGTAAATGAAAAAACAGGGCTTGATAACACACGTTACCTCACACTTCGTGTTAGCACATTAAACCAGCTGGAAAGAATGTGCACAATCATAATCGATGAAATATATGTGGCCAAGCGTGTTGAATACTTTTCCGGCAAGTTTCATGGATTGACAGCTGAAGGCGAACAAGCTTCTACTCTACTGTGTTTTATGGTTAAATCTCTTTGTCATAAATTTAGAGATATGGTAGCTCTCTACCCTATCCATAATTTGACTGCTGGCCAAATGCATCAATGTTACACAGAAGTGATGGAAATGGTGCACCGAGCAGGGGTTACTGTAATTGGCATTTCGGTTGACAATGCAGCTGTTAACAGAAAGTTTTATAATCAAGAACTTTGTGGAGGCACGATTAAACCATCTATTGAAAACAAATGGGCTAATCAGCCAATGTTTTTAATTTTCGATGCAGTCCACAATTTAAAAAATATATACAATAACTTTTTGAATCGAGGATCCTTTGTCTTTCCGAAATTTTGCAACAATAACATTGCAGCACCTGATTCATCAGCCGATTTTCAGCACATTGAGGATCTTTACAACTTGGAGCTGAACATGGTTGTTAAAAAAGCATACAAGCTGAATGCGAAAGTACTGAATCCTACAAATATTGAGAAAATGTCTGTCAAACTCTCATCGTCAGTGTTTTGCGAATCGACTGTGAATGCTTTAAAATATTATGTGGAGCATGAAAATAAAGTTGAATGGAGTGCAACAGCTTGGTTTGTGGGTATTATCACCAAACTCTGGGAAGTTTTAAATGTAAAAACTTGTTCGAAGGGGAAAAGAAAAAGAAACTACCACATGGATCCAGTAAAATCTTCCTCTGATTGGAAAATAGAATTTCTCTTAGAATTTCGTGATTTCCTACACAGCTGGCAAAACGCAAAAACAAAAGGACTCAGTCGTGAGACTTATTTGGCTGTTGGTCAAACATGTTCTGCTCTTGCTAATTGTTGCAAATATTTGATGAGTGAGACAGACTTGAAATTCATCCTCCTTGGTCATCTGCAGTCGGACCCCATAGAGTTGAGATTTGGATGGTTACGCCAAATGTCAGGGGGCAATTATTTTGTCTCAGTTCGGCAAGTTGCAGATAGCAACACCAAGATAAAAATGATGTCTCTGTTAAGTCATTCAAAATTGAATATTAGCGAGATCGATGATTTCATTGATGATGTTAAAAGCTTGCCAGCTGGTACGGATGAAAATGTAAATGCAATTTTAGATTGTTTAAAAATTTCGGAAAGCCCTAATGACGATGAAGCATCAACAATATATTATGTTGCAGGAGCAATTGCACATTCCATCATTACTCAGAATAAGTGTACCAGCTGTAGAGAAATATTAGTCGATGAAAAATTTAAAGACATTGACGAATTAAGATTGAAAAAGCTGGATGTTTTTTGAACGATGTCAACAGAGGAGGGCTATTGAAGCCATCTGAGTACACCTTCTCTACTTGCCTACAAAATTGGAAAGTATTCAATTCATTGAAAAGATCAGCAAATAGTCTGAAACTATTTCTAGGGCAAACAAATAAAAAAAAATTGTTTGTTAAAATTGTTGATAGAGTAACAATTGATGAGTCATTGCTGATTGAAGAAAATGTTTGTAATTTCAATCATAATTTAAAAGAACTTATTTCTGTTAAATTTTTTAATTGTTCGTCTAAAAATTATGTTAAGCAATTGAATGAAACGGTTCATGAAAAACCAATGAAAAAACGAAAAATAAATAAATTGACAAAATAAAGATTTTAAATTAAAAAATCTGTTATTAAAAGTTTTCAAACTTTAATTGCGTTTGTGCTTATTTCATAAAAACATAAGTACAAAATATACAAAACTGCTATTAAACATGAAGACTAACGCTAAACACTTGATTGTGTGTCAGCCTAAACCGTATTTTTTTTTAAATATTGGTTGTCCTTCCTGATGCTATATCTAGATTTCCATGGTTTATTACAACCAATGTAACCCAGCGCAAACACAACTTCCGGTTTAAACAAACCCCCTCTATTCTTATAGGCGTCAACGTCGTCACTTTAAATATTTTTTTTCTTCAGATTTTCGGAAAATATGAATCATTGTTTTTGTTGAGTCAATGGAGAGTTGTTTTAAGATGGAGTTGTGTCCAGCGTGTCAAATTAGAAAGGGTTGTCAAGAAACTTACTAAATTGATTAAAGGGAAAAATACATTGTGTGTAATATGAGATCGTTGCTTCGGCAATCATACAATAATTGTATAAATCGTTATAAATATTTTTTTTTTGCTCTTGGCATTGTGTCAACCACAATAAAACATTGCCTCATCGTGTGGAAATCTAAAGACACAATTATGACTGCATTTGAACACACACACACACACACACACGGGCAATCTATTTGATATTTTAAATGCTTCTTGGAACTAAAGCGTTTTCACAAGTATGCGTGTCAATGTAAATAGGTCAGTGAGACATCACAGAGGAGTCGTAGAAATAAAAACATGTACAGAATAACGGACCATTACAACACAATTCGTGACCACCTCCCACTCACCATACCTTCCAGCATCTCCCCCAACACCCCACCACCACCTTAAGCACTTCCAGCCGCCAGGATCCTGTCGGCAGCCAACAGCAGGTACACTGAACAAAGACTTAAGGTGGCACAGACAACCGTATCGCAACAGCGTTCATAATCTTCTCACGCCCCACTCGCCTCCATCATTTACCTGGGGATGTGTGTGTGGGGGGGGGGGCTTTTTCACATCCAGGACTTTCACCCGGACCTGGCGCGTGGGAGGGGCAGCGTGCTGATAAAACTAGGTAATCCCGACATCGGTACAAAAAAAAAATCGGAAAGCCCCCAGATTTTCCCCATCCCTGCACGCGACTATACTGGGCTAACGCAAACAAAAAAAAAACAAAATGAAAACTGCACTTCTTACAGACACACTCACCGTTGTAATAGGTTCTCACTGAATAGGCCAGTCAAACAGGCATCGGATCCACGTATAACATTAGCGGGGGAGGAAGGGGGGGGTGGCAACAGGACATGCTGACCAAGCGAAAGGTTAAAAAAAAATTGGAAAAAAAAGGGGGGGGGGGAACCAGGAGCACCTGGTCTTGAGAGAGAGTAATGCCAGGTGTTAGTCTTTCTATAAAGTGTGTGTAAAGTGTGGACGTACAGTGATAGTATACTTAATGTACTGCATTCGGCCTATGATTGGTGGGCATAGATGTGGGGGAAAAAATGTATTAGGCGCAAACACAAAATAGTTATCACTAAGCGCGTTTGGTGGTTGATTGTTGTTTGGTTTGTTTTTGTCCATTAACGTAGATCTGACAGATTCCAAAAACAATATTGCGGATGCAAATAATCATTGGACCGATACAAGCCAGTGTTACTGTAACAACATGACAAAGAGAAGTTACGTAGCCGCCGGCTACAATAAAGGACGTACAGCGTTTCTCAAGTTGTTCATTTTCAGTCCCTGCTACAAATCTACGGGGAGGGTCGCTCACTGTCGGCCGTTAGGGAGTGGCCAAGTTAAAAATGGGGTGGGTGTGTCCTGGTGTGTTTACGAATGTAAATGTGTCAGTCTGTAAACGGGTTTCGATCATTAGATATAACTAGGTCAAACTAGGAAGTGAATAGCGTGGTAACTCGGTGACTGTGTTACGTCCCATGTTTCACATTTTGCCAATTATCAATTCGGCTGGGTGCGACCGAGTTAAGTCCAAGTGACGATGTGAACGGTAACTTATGAAAGAGATAAACATCAAAAGCGAACTATTTGCGTGTGGGGAAACATTTAAAAGCAAAGATAAATTTATTGCCAACATGTTGATCACTACGCGTGGCCGACTGCTTTTACTTGACTTGAAACACATTTGGGTGATATTGGTACTTCTTCTGATATTTATTGAGATAATTCAACCATAACTGTTTTTTTTCTCTGTCAATCCTTGTTAACACAACAGTGGTCATCTATACTATAATCTTTGATTTTACCCTTCAACATATCAGTGCTAACAGATCAAAGACTTTTAAGCCTCTTCCCGTTAAACTAGACAGATCTGTATTTTCCTTGGCAAAAATTAGCCATTATCATGTGACAACTTTCATCAAATATTGTTCAGACAGACACTTCCAGTACGCCTAATTCAAACTGATTCGAAATGGTCAATTCCCCCCCCCCCACTACACTGATAAATTATAGCAGACAAAAAACGCTCGGTCACGGCTAGCGGTCAGTCAACCTGTTGCGGTCAGTCAACCTGTAGCGACAAATTTACCTATAGCTTTATTTGTGTCACTAAGAGTCACAAATGCACTAGTGGCTGCAACAATAATTATTGACAGAGAAACATAATGTATCATTCTAAATATTACAAACCAGTAACAACAAAAATGTTTCATCTAAATTTGTTTATGATTTTTTCGTATCAGTCAGAAACTGACCGGCCAGTGTGAACAAACATTGGCCGTAGCAACTGGACCAAGTCATGAAGAGGTGTGTGTGGGGGGGGGTAGATAGGTATTTGATAAGGCTTTAAGGCAAAACAAATTGAGATGCACACTACTGGACCTAGACTGTGGTCAATGTGTGCATGTAGACTGTAGTCATTGTGGTAATGACAAAGATAATAATACACTAAAAACATTATTGTAGTCGATTTTCATTGGAAAGTGGACAAGTTAATATATATATATATATATATATATATATATATATATATATATATATATATATATATATATATATATATTAGACTGTGTGTTTTACTAACAATACGACCCTAACTTGTCCACTGCACAATGAAAATTGACTGCAGTAATGTTTTTAGTGTATTGTGTTATCTTTGTTAAAAATGTTTTTTTTTATTACAAATACAAGACAGTGTGTGACTTGGATCGGTTGCTTGATACATGCACTGTTAAAGTCATTGTTAGTTAATATACAATGTTTAAAACAATTCAGTACAACAACAAGAATGTAAAACACAATATAAAAATGAAACAATCAAAACATATAAAAATCAGTCGTAATTAAATAAAAACTTAAACATTTTTTCTAGCAAGAATCAAATAAACAAAACCATCACCTGTTCAATGTAACTGAAACATTTTAAAAGAAATATCCATAAATGTATTTCCTGTAGGGAAACAACAACACCACCACCAGTAGTTTGACTCTTACAGCTAAGACTCCTCAGACACAACACACTGTCGCACCAGTTGCTCGGTACTTATACAGTATACAAGTTTACTATCTTAAAAACACACTACAAGCGACATTTACGGTCAAGTACTTTCTTGATTGCAAGTGGCTGGGCCGGAGGCGGAAACAGTAGACATTAGGAAAAATAAGAGGGAGGGGGGGGGGGAGGGGAAACGATGATGTGCATTGATTCATCATACTTTCTAAAGGTATAGTGCGAGAATTCCCCCCACACCCCTTTCCCGGGGCTTAAGTTTTTCTAAGGTCTGATGGCGTCAAAAAAAAAAAACGAACAAGGGGACCGGCAGTCGAGACTTGAGACAGACTGTGAACTGTTGTGCGGTGGAGGCGGTGACGCCGCTGCAAATGAAACTGAGATTAACATCACTTAGATCTGAGAGTTTCACCCCCCCCCCCCCCAACTCTCTCCTGTGCCAAGAAGTCGTCGTCGTCGGTATGACGGGCCGGCTGTGAGACGTCATATTGCTTACCCCCAAATCAATGGCAGCCCGCACACACACCAGTTACGAAAGCCGTTGGTATTAAATTACCCTCTTGATATTAGTGTAAGTATGTCAGGACTTGGAGAATGGGACGGGGTGACCGGGGGGGGGGGGTCGTTTCAACACTAAAGGGTGAAAGGGTAAAAAAAAATAGTGGAGATGATGGAGGGGAGGGGGAATGTTCCACACGCGACACCCTCCCACATCCCTCCCTCCCTCCCCCCTCGTTACGTGAAATTTGAAAAAAAAAGGTAATCAAACATCGGATGAATCACGTGTAACAACAGCAGTCTCTGTGTGTGTGTGTGTGTGTGTGTGTGTGTGTCTCCCGCGGAATGTCATAACACCAAAACCTCCCAACGACCCTGCGCGGGGTGACTGAGTTCGTCACCTGGAACGACCGGGATCGATCTCTCTCTCTCTCTCTCTCTCTCTCTCTCTCTCTCTCTCTCTCTCTCTCTCCTCTACGACGACGACGGTGTTGAAGTCAGCCCGGTGACATTTAGCACCAAACTTGTCAGTCTAATTGGTTTGGGGGAAAAAAGGGAAGGGGGGGGAGGGGAGAGAAACATTACGTAATCAGCAGTGTAGTGTATTTCTGTCTGTCTTGTACAAACATAATTTTCTTACACAACAGCATTGAAATTTGATTTTTTTTTATTTTAATATGTTCTATAACCCGTCTGTTTACACTTCACTGTGACCCAGATCACGGTGCAGTATTTTGACAGTTATGTAGCAATGCAGCAAATCAACTGTAATTATTAACACACCCGTTTCAGCATTTTTGATTACCAAGATAAACAGTTGTTATTTTTTTCTTAGGAAAGTGGAACAAGCTGTAAAAAAAAACATATATATATAAAAATATAGGTGTTTTTTTTCATAATTTTTAAACGCTGTGGTCAAGCCACAGAGTTACCCCCCCCCCCCAGTCAGGGCTAATTGTACCCCATTCGCTACTTTTTGAGACTATGCGCTACTTTAAACAAAAAATGCCTTCTAATAGAGTCTAAAAAAAACCTACCTGTATATAAATGTGTGTTCAGTTTCGCCTATATGTCGTTGTTTTTCTGTCTCTACAGTCTCTGCGCTGATTTGGCTCAAAATATTCTAGCCACACTTTATTTAGAAGCTTTAATTCAACAACGAGAGAAAGTGGACCCTTAAAATAATATCGGCTAGCTAAGTCGATCACAATAACTGATATATATATATATATATATATATATATATATATAAAATACTTGACAAGTGTTCGACTGAATACTGCAGCCTGTAGAAAGAATAATTACTTCTCAGTGATGTCAAGTAACAGTCAAAGCCATCACATGCAATCCTCCAAGGACCATTGCCAGCACAATTACCTGGAGGAAATGTCGCGATGGTATGTACTGGAGTACAGCCGTACTACTACTACTACTGTCTAGAATGTGGTGTGGTGTATAACAGGCATCGCCCAGATACAGTTTCTATACATAGAGATGACTCAACGGTTTAAACATGGAGGTCAAGGTACACGCGCTATTTTATCCTCAATCGACTACAATAATATAAACGTTGAATGCTTTAATGATAAACAGGTTGCATCGGACAAAAAGTAACTAAAACTCATGGCACTACTTATTTTATAGTTTAAATTTGCTCACAGTTCACAAACAATAAGGGTTAAGACATTCTATAGGGCGGCGGCGGCGGGGGTGGGTGGGGGGGGGAGATGTAATTTCGACAAAAGGCAACAGGATCAGTCCTGACATGCGGTGTCAGAGTCACGTGACACACTTAACTGTTACTTCCAGATTCAACTGTCCAAAAACACGACCATTAAGACACTGACTGGTCGTGCCTAGTCGTGAGGTCTGATAATTGGAACACCGTCTGCCGACCAGACTTTTGTGGAATACACAGACATAACCAGCCGAGGTATAGGCATGTACAGAAAGAGGTAAAACCTTCGGCGCCAACAATGGTCACGAACAAGCTACACGTTGAAGGGTGAAACAAATAATCATTATAAAATAATATCTCATTTAAAAAAAAAAAGAAATTGTTTCCAAATAGGTAAATACAAGAGGACAAGTAGAACTAACAAACTGACAAAGTGTACTGGTCTGAGAAAAAGTGTACTAATCTGAGACAAAAAGTACAATTCTGAGACAAAGTGTACTGTTCTGAGACAAAGTGTACTGTTCTGAGACAAAGTGCACTGTTCTGAGACAAAGTGCACTGTTATGTGACAAATGTCTGGGGAGAAATGGTCATGTGACACCTTTCATCACACCCGGACGCGGATCCGATCTGTACGGTGCAGGTAATGAACGGAATCGATTCAGTGCGAGGTCAGTTGCCTATATTCGTGACCTCTGCAGATTCGATGTGAGCTGCTGAAAAGGGAATTACATAACTGACCTTAACTCGGTCATCGCAGAACAGGAAATCCACACTTGTTGATGGTAACCCAACATACAGGAAAAGAACCACATGAATGACTAACTAAAGGTCACTGTCCTATATATATATACATACATAACTAGACCACCTGTAACCCAATGTGTATAGCCTAACCAAGAAGTAAACTAACATAAACAAAAGATGAGTCATTTCGGGGAAAAAATAAACTACATGCCTGCGCTGACGGGGAAAGACCCAAAAAAAATCTACACACAAAAGATCTAAACCAGGGGTGCACACACAAAGATCTAAACCAGGGGTGCACACACAAAAGATCTAAACCAGGGGTTGCACACACAAAAGATATCAACCCGGTGGGGAAGAAAGAAGATCACCATAAAAACCGTCCCATTAGTAGTTCATAGGATCTAAGAGATTTCATCTCACCCTTACAATGACTTCACACACACACACACACACACACACTTACTCTTTTATCACATCTTTTATACCATTATATCCTTAAATACTCAAATAATGTTTTCCATAATCAACGCATAAACAATCAATTTCAGCAAGTATGACAAAAAGTAAGAGGGTGCGGGGGGGAGGGGGGGAGTAGGCGGCGGCATGCAATATAGTATGCTGACCATTGTCACGTGAAGAGATGAAATATACCAATAAACGAACACACTGATCAGTGACATACTTGATGGGGGGGGGGGGGGTGCACAACACCGCCAGGTGCAGCGAACCGTGACCAGTAATTTAGTCATGGGTGACCCGACTCAATTGCATACACCCACCCTTCCTATGTCACACCACTGCGCAGACACACACACACACACCCACAGCGCCAGTTTTTAAATACCCAGAGTACTTCGGCTAGATGTGTTGTAAACTGAAGCAAAAAAACATAAACTACACACACTAACTACTCAGATGATGATGCATTCGCTTATTTGATGCGTTATATTATATGAAACTACTAGCTTTCCAATAACAATGCTGTAATGAGCTTTGACAAGGTCACCGTGACCTCGTGACGGTTTGCCGCCCCCCCCACCACACACACACATACATACATACATACAAACATACATACATACATACATACAAACATACATACATACATACATACATACAAACATACATGCATACTGACATAGAAACAGTATATGTTGGGCTAAGGGCGTGATGTGGTCACAGTTCATTTGTTTTCAGGTTAGTACAGTTGACGGTATTACGGTTGATGGTATTACAGTTATTGGTATTACAGGTGGCGGTATTTTGGTTGATGGTATTACAGTTGATGGTATTACGGTTGATGGTATTACGGTTGATGGTATTACAGTTGATGGTATTACGGTTGATGGTATTACAGTTGATGGTATTACAGGTGACGGTATTTTGGTTGATGGTATTACAGTTGATGGTATTACAGTTGATGGTATTACAGTTGATGGTATTACGGTTGATGGTATTACAGTTGATGGTATTACGGTTGATGGTATTACAGTTATTGGTTGATGGTATTACATTTGATGGTATTACGGTTGATGGTATTAGTTATTTGGTATTACAGGTGATGGTATTTTGGTGGATGGTATTACAGCTGATGGTTGATGGTATTACATTTGATGGTGGTATGACAGGTGATGGTATTACAGTTGATGGTATTCGAGTATATAACGTGTATTGCCTGTTGGATTCATTATGCAGTTTAAATGGGGTAGCCGGGGGAGGGGGTACGCGAGGCAACAAAGGGGAGAAAACGTCTGGGATACAACAGTACTGACTTAAGGACTGGCCTTGTGGATCTATCAGATATAGAAAAATAAAAAACAAACAGAGGTCATGGTAGGGCCAGGAGATGCCACTGAATAAACCTGCTGACCTAGACTACAAAATGAAAATTTAAAAAAAAATGTACCCAGACAGTTTTAACAGTATCAATAGTAAGGTAGGTCCTATAAATAGAACAGTTTAAAGTCTACTTACTTTGTAGTTGCTGTACTGAACACACACACATACACACACACACAGCTTACACACTGGTCTATGTATTTACTACAACTCCCAAGAATAACACCACAACAAAAACAACACACCCTTGAAGCCACTGGGATGAGAGAGAGAAATACCGTTTCCCCGTACTGGAAGCGGGAATACAACATAAAAAAAAAACACATAGAGGTTAACAATTCCACGTCTGTAGTGCACGGGGGCATCAAAAACTACTGACACCCATGTAGGCGGCTCGCGAGAGCACGTATACACACACACGCACACACACCGTTCCAGGTCCCTGGATAACATCAGCTGACAGACCAAACAAACCGACAGACAGACACACACTCTCTCTCTCTCTCTCTCTCTCCAGATTTGCCTTCAACCGCCCTCACACACTATACGTAGCCAGGAGGAAAGGGTGGGGGGGGGGGAGGGAAGAGGGGAGGCCAAACCAAATCTTTCCACTCGCCTGCGTAACCACCACACGTAACTGAACACATACACACACACACTAAAGAGAGAGGATAAGGGAGGGAATGAACAGAAAAAAAAAAGTTAAAACAACCTGATTTAACCTTTACAGCTGTGGGCGGAAAGGCAACAGTGGCTTTTGATAACACACACAAACACTCTCTCTCTCACACACACACACACACATACATGCATGCAGACTGAGTCATATAAACTGTTGTTGTTTTGTTTTTTTATTTAATACAGTTTATAATGGAAACGTAATAATTTGGGTCAGTTGATGGGTGTGAACCAGATCACTAGGTCGCTCACCTCAAAATAAGACACACATCTAATGTGTGGAAGACATCAAGGCATTTGACATGTGTGTGTATGTGTGTGTGTATGTGTGTGTGTGTGTGTTGATGTAGAATTGTAATTCATAGCTGCAATAGTCTCCCCCCCTCCCCCCCCCCCACAATACGATAATACGAGCCCAATTATTCATCGCCCACGCCCAACTCGCCACACACACACACACACACACACATCCAGTCGGCTGGACATGGCTGGGGAAATTCCCCAAACAGAGCCTCAAGCCCTAACCGGGTTACCCAGATAACAGGACAAATACCAGACTCGAGAGAGAGAGAGAGAGAGAGAGAGAGAGAGAGAGAGAGAGATGGTCATGGAAGGAGATCGGATGGGGGAGGAGGGAGGGGTGCGCCTAGGAGATTGAAAAAAAAAATGATGATGTATTCAATGCACGGAACATTTGTGTCAGACAAGAAGACGTTAAACAATAAGGGGACTTGATCAATGTTAGGATAAATATATTCAGCTGAATTAGTTTACAGGCTGCAACCCCCTTCCCTCCCCACCACCCCCACCCCCAACCTCCCACCCACACACCATAGTTTTTTGAGTTGACAATCTGGAGGAAAGCCACAAAAGGGGAAAAAAAAACAGACCGTACGTCAAACGTCTAGGTATTTTCAATAATGAACACAAGAGAACAACAATATGACGGAGATTATTAGTCCAACCGACTGGCAGTGGGAATATGTTTCAGTGGGCATATGTTTCAGTGGGCATATGTTTCAGTGGGCATATGTTTCAGTGGGCATATGTTTCAGTGGGCATATGTTTCAGTGGGCATATGTTTCAGTGGGCATATGTTTCAGTGGGCATATGTTTCAGTGGGCATATGTTTCAGTGGGCATATGTTTCAGTGGGCATATGTTTCAGTGGGCATATGTTTCAGTGGGCATATGTTTCAGTGGGCATATGTTTCAGTGGGCATATGTTTCAGTGGGCATATGTTTCAGACAATGTTGGGGGGGGGGGGGGTTAGGGAATAATAATTTTGAAAAAACCGACTTGTATTTAGCCATGGACACCGTGGATGATATTAAAACCAACGGTATAATTAGAGCTATTGGCATCAGTGAAAACAACAGTAACTATTGTGTAAAGCAACTGACAGTATTGTCAGTAAGAACGCAAACCGTGTATCGTAAATGACGGCATCGCGTTACAAACGCCTATTGAATATATAGCAGACTTTATCTATGACAATAAATTAACACAAAAAAAAAAACACTGCAAATCCTAAAACTAAGTCATTTGGGAATGCATATAAGATTGTCGGATAGTGATAATAATGGTAATAATACAATGAAAAATAATAATAAAGAAAATATAGGTTGTTTTCTACATTTAAAAAATGGCACATGATTCGTTAAATACTACTAAAGAATATTGATTTTTTTTTTAAATCAAATTTGTAGTTTAAAAATGAATGCAATAATATCTCAAGCACAAAAAAGTATTCAAATACATTTTTTTTAAATAAATATGTTTTCAATGTAAAATAGACAACAAGTGCATTTAGTTTTAATTAAAAAATTTTATCGCCCTTTTTTATTAATTCAGCGGAGGTCACTAATGCAGTCAACAAAAAAAAATGGCTCGGGGGGGGGGACGCCCTTGTAAACACATGCAGGCACTAGTTATGATGAATAACACAGATACCCTTTAGAATAACGTACAGTAAACATATACAGTTGTCAAGAATATATCAAAAAGAGTGTTTCACGAAGAGTACAAATAGGCCAGTCCGAAGTGGTATTAAATTAAAGTTTAAAAAGCACATGGTTTGTGGTAAACATAATAACTGGATTTGAGGTGGGGGGGGGGGTTAAATCACACAGTTGATACAAAATCTCACTTTTTTTTTTTTTTGACACATCGTCTCATCTTGTAAAACACTTTTGATAACTGCACACACTATTAAGGTGGTTTCTGCACGACACAACACTTCCTTGTATTAAGAGGGTCTATTTGTTCATTTATTTATAAAGTCCTCATAGTATTTGTGTAAATCTTCCTTATGTATTAGACCCCGCCCATTTCCTCCTTCTAAGTTTGTCACTTATATTCTGATCATAAGAAAATGGATCACCCCCCCCCCCAACGCAAGGGAGTGATTCGATGGAGGGGGGGGGGCGACGATGCATACAATCTAGGACATATCCAAAAAGTGGGCTTCTAAACGCGGGCCGTTAGGGAAGTCCTGGAGCGCCCCAACCAATAACTTTTTTTTTTTAAAGTATGATGGAAGGTCTGCAAAGGAGGATGCAGGGAAAGTACACAGTAAAACTTTGCATAGGAAGAAGGCTGCAAACTTAGAGTCAATCCAATATCCGCAACTGACTAGCTCCTGGACCAGCACACACACTCTACTGTCTCCAAAACAATCTCTACGGTGTCCAAGCCAATGGCCTGTGACATAAAGTGGCGGTTAAAATCCTGCTCATTGCGTCCTGTTGTTTGGCTGTGCATTCTCTAAGTGTGGCTATTGTGTCCGTAATGCTGTTGTTGTGGTTGTAACTGTTTTCAAACATGTCTGTATACGTCCAACTATTCCTTTTGTTGTTGTTCCTTTTTTATCTTTTAAACATGAAACGACCAATCGAAAATGTTGTTACTTTTTATTTTTTATTTCCATCACTGCTGTCAGTTCCTCTTTCAGACATGTCGGCGTGAATTTACCAATAGAAAGAGCGGACACTTTTTTTTTTGGTAAGGTTATTCGTAAGAAACTGTCGAGACGTCTGAAGGACAAGATACACAAGCATCCTGTCCCTGTACCAAAACAGTATCAGCGGTATGCACGCCATGCCCACTTAATGGGGATCTTGATAGTATACTTAATATGTCGAAGAAGTAACAAGGCGTTAAAGTTTCAAAACAATTAACGACCTTAACTTTCATTTAAAAAAGACGGCAGGATAGGAAAAGGAGGGCATGATAAAGGAGAGAAAGACTCACTGGCGTACAAATAAATAATTGTCATCTTACGGACATATGTGAACGTGGGGTCAGTTCACAGTGTGAAAAAGCCCAATGGTCAATGATTAAAAAAAAATTTCAAGACAAGTTAAAACTCCAGGTTTACCAAAAAAAAAATGTATTCAGACGATAAGAATCAACTGTACGTCATTAGAGTGAGCTTTACTTTTAATAACATACCGCTACTTTATAACAATGAATTTTCGCAATATTTAATCAACAAATAATTTTCTAAAAATTACATTCACATAAATTTGATAAATTTCCACGTAAAAGAATAAACTCATCAATAGGCCTGTTTTATTTTGAACGTATTTTGTTGTTTTGTTTATTGTTTTGTTTATTGTTGTTGTTTTAAAATAAGGTCAGTATGAACACAGAAGCCTTCGAAGCAAATACATCGTACGAAAAAAGTAAATATTTCGCCACAATGGTTGAAAGCTTGTCATAATTCATCCAAAATTATTTATTGCAATAAAATGGAACGGTATTAAAATGTGAATTCGTTTTTATACTAGCGAATTTCGCACGTCAAGGATAACACCCAAAAAATTGCACGAAGATATAGATGTGTATATGTATAAATGTATATATATATATATAAATACATCGCCTGCTATTTAATATCAGCTAGAGCCAAATCCGCACCAATTGATTGACCTGTAAAGCTGCCAAACTGTATCATCCTTCCCTTCCCCTCTCCTCCGTAATAGCGAGCCGGGGACCAATCTCCCCCCACCCCACCCTTGCTCACGCCTATGTAAGAGTAGCACTCGGTGCCATCAGAGCCCCACATGATCACGTTAAAATTATCGATCCAGACGTGCCAGGGTATAGGGTCCTCCCCCACCCTCACACCTCCGGGTGCAGACCTTCACCTTTGTGTACTCATGTTGCTGTTGTTGTTGTTTATTTTAAAACTCTTTCCCCCCGTTGGCACTAAGATAAACAGAAAAGTTCGGGGATTTTATTAAAAAAAAAGATGGACTAAAGTTAATGAGGGGCGGGGTGGGGGGGGGGTATCCCGCGTCTCATTCCGGTTGTTGGGTGCAAACATAAACTATTCAAAACAAGATTAACATAGAGGATTATTTAGTGGAAGACGTTTAGACTTGGTGATGAGGTGCACACGGGGGATATGGGTTCTTTACAGCGGTGGTGGGGGGGGGGGGTCCTCAGCCCGTGGTCGAAAAAATTTATTCAAAGTTTTCCGAGAAAACAAAAAAAAAAGTGTTCAAAAGAACACGATGGTTAGCAACGTTGATGTTTTCATTGCGCGTTTTTGGGTTCAAAATGGCTCGTCAGCCTTGTTGTATTGTGGATGTTATGAAAAATCACATGAAGTGTCCCGTTAGAACAATGAATAAAAAAAAAAGTTGTGCTTCTGGACTTAAAAAAAGATTTAGACCACAGTCTTGCAGGAAAACCGGTTTTAGTAGATCGCTCTCCCCACGCTTCAACTCAAGTCAATTTTCTAAAACTTTTTTTTTTACTCTTTTATCACCCACCTCCCCCAATCCACCTCTTATATGACTGGACATTTCAACAGATAAATACAGCTGGACAGACGAGGTGATCCACAGTCAATGCGACCAGTGGGCATTTGGGAGGGGGGCAAAGTCAATGCCGGACAATTGCATTACCGAGTGGACTAAGGGCCTTATTTTTTTTTTATTTCTTTGGTACATAACTTCAGTTGAGGGAAGATGGCTCATTTGCATAAGGCTTTTCTCGTTCTTCCAACAATGCTCGGTAGGTGGACAAACACAAGAGGCACTATGTAACAACTTTTGCTTCAACACATTGATTTTTTTTTTTAAATGTTGCCTTCACAATAACATTTAGATGAAGGCGCAGGAAAGCCAAAGTCAAAAAGCATCAATTCGATGGTCGGGGGGTGCGAGAGCGGATGGGGGTGGAAGGAATGATGGTGAATTAAGGAAAATAAACTGTCCATTCAACGCTACCGACATAATGAATGAGCCCCCATGACACATGGCGGGGAAATAAACTGTCACAGACGGTTGTAAGATCTGTTTGTAGTAAGGAGTGTGACCACATTTAAAAGTAAGCAATACCAATAGTAACACCAATAAACTCCTTCCACTTTAACCATAACGTTTGTTTTGGTCGATTCCTCGATCCGTTTCCAGCTACGAAAGCCTAACGTTACACGTGAATTTTAAAACAAAGTTACTTCCTAAATCAGAAGGTATCATTTGTATATTAGCTGAACCCTGCAAAACCTTTTGGATTGAAATATACCACAGTTCAACTTTTGAGGTTATCATGAATAAGTCAATGTAACTGTATGGGTACATTTATCGTATCTAAACGCAGGCAAGAGGTCTTTAATTTGTAAACAGGAAACAGTATTCTTACTTTCGATCTACAGCAGACAGACGTGAGACGGAAAATATTTATAGAGAAGAAGATTCAAAGTAAAATACGGCGAATACGGTGAATACTAAACATTACACCGATAAAGAAGCCAGTCGCGATGTAGGTTTAAGTTACTTTTGAGTACATCTGTCGAAAGGTAATTTGTTATTAATGTGGGCGCAGCCAGACGAGGCGGCACAGACAACAGAGCCATTCACGCAGACGTGTGCGTCTACGTACGCGCGAACCTGGTGACCCCGACTTATTTTCTGAAGGGTTCAGAAGGTCGCAGTGACCCGATCTAATTGTATAATCACCAGTAGGAGGTGTGTCTAATTGTACCCAGTGACTTCTGGCGCGGTACACTATTTTTTTGATTCATTATGGTCTGGGCTTTGAGAATTGGTCTAATCAACATTCCAGTAAGAGAACAACACGGCAGATAAAAACGAACACGGGTAGGTGTAGACACAACTTCGGAGCAATGAACGAGAATACGGGTGAAACATGGGATGGGATTTGGGGGGGGGGGGAGGGGTTACAGAATGCGGTTACAGAGCCAGTGAGGCTTTACAACGGCGCATACTATACAGGAGTGATTCTCAACCTTATTGGAGCGGTGGAGTTAGAAATATAGTTACAGTACACACCTTGAGCACAAAGACAACAGAAACATATCATTAATATATATATATATATATTCATTTGGGGGCCCTTGGCCGAGACTTCAAAGATATTTGGGGGCCCTAGACGAGACTTCAAAGGGGCCCTAAAATTTCCCGACTGGGGCCTTCTCAGTACAAAATCGAATAAGAATTAATACTGAAAGGATGATATTTGGAAGTTACCTAGTTTGCCTATCCATACCAACGGCGCTGGCGAAAGCTAACTAAGAGACACAGTCGAGACTCGTCCATGTTGGACATATCATTATAGGTTTCCCGCGAATGTTGGACATCCTACTAATAAAGCAGCTATCTTGTCGTCCGGGGTGCGTGTGGGGAAGCCGTCCTGTAAATAAACGACCCAGAAATAAATAAAACAATAGTATTTGATAAAGTAATCGCGTGACCAGCGGAAACAAAATTCAAAATGGCGTCTTCCGTTGTTTCGATTCGATATTTCTTTTTGAAAAGTCTACAGTTTTAATTAGTTTCTGTGATTTTTTATCATGAAATGTAAAAGTACTAAATATTAAATAATAATAATAATATATAATATCATTCAAATTATTTTAGTTTTTATTACAACAGATAGCATTTTAACGTCGTCAAACGTAAACAATAACTAGGTCACTGGCGAGCGCGTTCGTAAACAAAGTTCTTTTAAAAAGTCAATATAATATAAAAAAAAAAAGAAATTCTGCAAATATCTATACAAATTAAGTCACTGTCTACGTTTGTGAAAACAAAACTTCTGCATCCGAAGGTACACATTTTTTATTAATTTAAATTTATACTATTCGTAAATATTACATTGCTAATATAAAGGTGGGAGGTATATCACAGGGTATTCCCTGTGACAGAGCACCAAATTGATGATCATGTTGAAAGGAAGTGAGACGTAAAACGTAAATTTTGACGTATGAAATGTAGGTCATTTCTGCACATTAGGAAGGTGGCATAAATCAGCACCTAATTTGCCTAATTAAATTAATTAAATTGATTAGGAAGGAGTTTCACATTACACCTAGATTTCCCGGGCAACGCCGGGCTTAATATTCTTATCATTATATGTTTGCCAACACGTTTGTCAGCAGACTTTTGAACTACGGTAGTATAAATGTGTCAAAAACCTCAAGACGTGAAGTCTCTATAAGTAATTCGGGTAAAGGACACGCTGGTCTAAATACTCATTTCAAAGTGATGAGATTCACACAGTAATTAATAAAAGAAAGTACCTATTGGAACTGAACTCAACAAAAGAACGGTTTGCGCGGGATCAATGCACACACGAAAAAAAAAAAAGGAAAGGCAAAAAAAAATATAACAACCTGCATCACAACTATTGACCTGTGACATGACAGTACAACTTTACCACCACCCCCACCATTATAATGTCAGTACTAGTACACGCATATATATGTATATGTATATATATACACATAACAAATGATACTTGTGCAGTGTACAGCAGTATAATGCAACACTAACAGCGCACACACGCGAGCACGCCCATTGTACTTTTAACACAGCGTGACAGATCGACAGGTAGAATAGACCGAGACAGGTAACAAAGACAGGAATGTTGTCGGCGGATGCCGATAATAATGGTTAATTTAATTGCAGGTGTGACTCAAACACCACCACCCCCCCCCCCCCGAGTACCGTAAACAATAAAAAATAAATCAACACACCCACTACTGACTTGGTTGTTTTGCTGTTTCACTGCAGTCATCTTGACCTACTACTACTACTACTACTACTACTACTACTGTGTGTGTGTGTGTGTGTGTGTGTGCGTGCGTGCGTGCGTGCGTGCGTGTGTGTGTGTGTGTGTGTGTGCGAGAGTAAATGTGGGTAAGCAGGTGTGGGGGGCAAGGGTACCCGTTCACTTCTCAGGGGCTCCTGAGCTTGACTCCCATCAATTTTCGATTTTTTTTTTTAAATATTTATTGCATAAGCTGCAACGAAGCTGGGACATTTTGAAGCGGGGGTAAAAAGGGGGGGGGGGATGTCAAAGGGACTCTAGTTATCTGTGTATGTAAATTGCCCTACTAGATATTAGGCAACGCCCACCTTATCATAAAAAAAGAGTCTTTGTGTGTGTGTGTGTGAGAGAGAGTGAGAGTGCCAGTCTTTGAAAGAGTGTAGGTTATTTTAAAAAAAAAATTAGCTATTGGTACGGATTGCCGGTTATGGCCCGCGGGTCTAAAATTGTGCCCACTCCCGATATACTTTGTGTGAGTGGGTGTGATTATCTTACAGGCAGGGCTTGTTTTGAGCAGAGGGGCGTTCAGTACAGAGCCAGATAAAGGAATAAATTCTGTATATGAATTTGCAAATCAATAGGAGAAATAAAAGTTATAACAACAATCTGATGTCTTTGATAATTTCATCCAGCAAATGTATAGTTGTGGGAGGCATTACCACTGTCCAAGACAGCGGTGGGCAAACGTTTATAACCGCGGGCCACAGAGGATTGTTAAAATTTTAAAGAAGGGACGGGCTAGGAGAAGATGGCTGGCGTTTGTTACAGGAGCTAGTAAATCTAATACATAATCGGCTAGCCTGGCGTACGTGTGTATAACTTCCGCGGCTAAAAATAGTCTCACTCAAGGGGAGTGAACTCTTGCTTGGCTAAAAATAGTCTTGGGAATTCCAAGTAGTGCGCAAATTATGCAAAGTTGTAAAGATGGTCAAAGGGACACAACTCAATTATAAGGAGTCACTCGCCGGTCCGGGTACCGGGCCTTCGATCTAGTATTAAATATTTACGTCAATGATGTGAACGAACGGAGATAGGGGTTCGCGGGTTGGATCAGACAGCCAGGCGTGCAGCCAGGCGAGGCCGTCGTTTGCTCACCTATGACCTTGGAATTAAAACACACACACACACACACACACCCTACCTTAATCCCCACCCTCATGTAATGGTGAACAATAAGGAAGTGTTCATACTTTTTATATTTATGGTTCAATGCACTTAATGTATGTACTGACAGCTGGTTTGTATTAAATATCCGATGATAAATAGCTGTGTGAAGTATATGGCATAATTAATAATAAAAAAGTCTGCTCTGTGTCAGCGAATTTTTTAGAAATAAATTACTAGAAAATATTGTAAACAGACGAAACATCGCGTAAAATGCGCGAACAATTATCGACCCGAATGCCGCCCCGGTACAAAAGGAGTATCTGTGACAATGCCCTTGACATGCCCATGACATTGTATGAAAGAAGGTCTATTCTTGTTGATAGGCAAAGAACCGAACTCCCCTGTTCCCCCCATCCCATCTTTCTCTGTCAAATTATAAAATACTAGATCAAAGGACCGGTACCCGGACCGGCGAGTGTTATTTTTAGCCAAGCAAGAGTTAACTCCCCTTGAGTGAGACGAAACTTTTGCCATTCCCCAGTCTATTTTTAGCCGCGGAAGTTATACACACGATCGGTCGGGCGAACGTACGTACGCCAGGCTAGACGATTATGTATTAGATTGTGACAAGAAATTGGGTTTAAGGGCCTTATTTTTTATGAAATTCTCTACAGAGGGACCCCCCCCTTCAAAAAGCCAACGCCTTGGTCTGGTTGGGGGAGGGGTGGGGGGAACGGCGTCTGGCTGGTCATTGTGACACTTAGATCCACAAAGATATCTGATCTCGGTACACAGGGGGAACCGGAGAGTATTTTAAATGCCATATATTGTTTACAATCTCTTGGGGGAGCTACCATCTCCTACCAAGCGCGTCCCCAGCTGGCGGATAGGGGAAAGACCCTTAGATATAAGGGTCAGCCGTGAATACTAAATAAGCGGTCGCGGACCAACTGGTTTGCTGTCATGGAGGGTGAAGTGAGGTGTCCCGTGGTAAGGATACCTTTATAAAAAAATGCCTCAAAAACCCTAAGAAATGATAGCAAAAAGCGAACACAGAGCGCTCAAACTCTAAACCCGGTCAGATGAGGCCGTTAGCTAAGGATAGCAGACATCTAGGAGAGAAAACTCCGAAATTAAATCAACTGCTGCCTTGCAGATGGTCTTGGCTGACCAAAGGCTATGGAAGCAAATCCAGAAAAACAGCAGGCTGAAGACGGAGGCAGTAGGCCTTAATGGCGCAAAACATACAGCCACGCAACCTCGACGAATATGGAGGAAAAAAACCCGCAAAATAGATATGGCGTCCAGCCTGTGGAATCCCGCCGTGCAGGTAGGGGGCCGGGCTCTCCACCTCGAAGGAGCCCACCCAAGCGAGCTGGTGGTTCTTCCTCCTCTGCCTGTAGAGTCAGGAGCAGAGGAAAGGAAGCAAACTCTACTGACTCCAAACAAGATAAACACATACTGACAATCCTCCAATGGAACGCAGGAGGAATACAAAAAAAAAAGGAGGCCCTAAAAGTATTCCTCTAACAACAAAAAGTAGATATTGCCTGCATTCAAGAATCCCACCTAAATAGCAACATACGCTTTTCTATTAGAGGATACACCTGTTATAGACAAGATAGAGACAGCCGACCAAAAGGAGGAGTGATTACTCTAGTTAAGAATGATATCCCAACTACAGATATCAACATACCTCCCTCTAGTGACACAGAATTCTTGGGCACTAAGCTTCTACTCCCAGAAGGAAATATAAACTTATTCAATTGCTACTGTCCACCCGACAAGAATTTGGAACTAGACCGGATACAACTCCCTTATGGTGAAGAAAGCATTGTTGTGGGTGATATGAATAGCCACTCACAAAGCTGGGGGTACCCAGACCTAAATGCCAGAGGAGAAGAAATCGAAGAATGGCAAGGAGAAAATAGGCTGACCTTACTAAATAAACCAGATGACAAGCCATCCTTTTATTCCAGAACTTGGCTAACGTCAACTACCCCAGACATTGCCTTCGCCTCAAATAACATCTCTAAAGGCAGCAAGAGACAAGTTATGGATCAACTGGCAACAAGTGACCACAGACCAATAATAATCACCTTCAAAAGAATACACTGCCCATATAATAACACACTGTACCCCAGATGGAACTACAAGAAAGCTAACTGGGACCTTTTCCAAAATCTCACAGACAACTATTCTGCCCTAATCAATTGCAAAACCAATAAAATCAACTCATCCTACTCTGCACTGTCCAAAGCGATACTAAGAGCAGCAAAAGAATCTATTCCAAAAGGAGCAAGGCAAAACTACATTCCTAACTGGTCTGAACACCTTCAAGAGCTCCATGATAATGCAGCCGAAGCCAGAAACATTGTAGAAAACATGCCCACCATTGAAAACAACATTCATCTCAAGGCAGCAAATGCAACATACCAAAAAGAATACCTAAAGGCAATTAGAAAAAGCTGGCATGAGAAAACAGAAGGCCTAAACTACGACAAAGAAGGACATAAGCTCTGGGACATAGCCAAGTGCCTAAACCAAGAGGAAAACAGGGCAGCCCAAATTGTTTTAGAAACAGACAATAAGGAAATTGACGGGCAAAGAAGCTGCTCAAGAACTTATGACCAACTTTAAAAACGCAGGATCAATAAATATCAGCAAAGAACGGTCCAAAGAAGTCAACGATGAGATCCTCAGAAATGAACAAACTGACCCACCACCCCGACATGAGTGCATGACTAAATCGCTCACGAAAAATGAACTTGAAGATGCCCTAAAAACCCTGAAACCAAAACAGGCCCCAGGACTAGACAAAAATCACAAATGCCATGCTTACCCACTTAGGCCCAAAAACCAAAAAGAAACTATTACAGCTATTCAACACCAGCTGGAAAAGGGAAAATTCCAACCATCTGGAAAAAGCTATCATGGTACCCATCCATAAAAAAGGGAAGCCCCCGAACAAAGCAGACAGCTACCGACCTATAAGCCTAAAAAGCTGTGTATATGCAAATTAATAGAAAAAATTATTAACAAAAGGCTAACCTGGTTTCTAGAAACTAATAGTCTACTAACCCAGGAACAAGGAGGTTTCAGAAGGTACAGATCTACAGAAGACCAAATAGCTTTCATCACATAAGAGATAGAAGACGGATTCCAAGAAAAGAAGCACACAACCATAGTATGGGTGGACCTGGAAAAGGCTTTTGATAAAGTGTGGGAAGAAGGGCTAATTCTAAAATTAATACAAAATAATATCTCCAACAGGATGCTCAACTGGATAAAAGAATATGTGTCGAACCGAAAAGCCACTGTCCGCTTGCATGGATATAGAAGCAACACTGAACTCTTAAAAAACGGCGTTCCCCAGGGAGGGGCTCTGTCTCCCACACTCTTCCTGATGACGACATAAAAGAAACCTTGCCCAGAAAAGTAAAATGCAGCATGTATGCAGATGACCTTGCCCTAATAAGTACTGAAGAATCCGTTGGAACATCTAAATTTAGACTTCAAGACTCACTAAAACAACTAGAAAAATGGACAGAGAGCTGGGGAATGAAAGTCAACGCAAATAAAACTCAATACACAATCTTTACACTTTCAACAAAGCAAAAACAGATAAAGCTTACCTTAAAAAATTCTCCAGTTGAAATAAACAACAACCCAGTCTACTTAGGTGTCACCTTCGACCCTAGACTCACATGGTCTAAACAAATAGAAGTAACTCAGTCCTAAGGGATAAAACGCATAAATCTAATGAAGAAACTAGCTGGCACAGACTGGGAAGCGAACATGTCTGTTCTAAAAAAAACCTACACCAGCTACGTAAGACCCAGCCTGGAATATGGAGCCACTGCCTGGGGAACAGCAGCCAAAACAAGTTTTAAAAAACTGGACAAAGTTCAAAACATTGGGCTACGAATTATGACAGGAGGTATGAGGTCAACGCCAATCACAACCATGGAAAGTATAACATCTCTACAAACTACTGAAGAAAGAAGGGACAACAAAATACTCTCTCAGTACACAAAAATTGTAACACTGGAAAACCACCCGCTTAACAAGAGAGTACAAAAGTCTAACTCCACTCAAAGACTGCAAAGAACAAACTTCATTACAGCAGCCAGAAAATTAAAACAAAAATACAACCTGGATACAGTCTCCCTAAAGAAAACAAAACCTTACAGTGACTTGCCCCCTTGGGACTCCTTCCATCCAATAACCACGAGAGACTCCCTAGCTGGAATAAAGAAAAAATCTAAATACGATACTAACACTCTCTCTGCAACGGCAATGAATGAAATAAATAAACTCTACCCCAGTTCTCTATGGATAAGAGCATTCACAGATAGTTCCTCGCAAACAAACTGCCAAAATGGAGGTGCTGGAATCTATATAGAATTGCCAAATGGAGAAATAATAAAACATAGTATGCCCACTGGGAAAACTTCAGACTCTTTCAAAGCCGAAAAAGAAGCAATTGAAGAAGCTGTCAACATACTCACAAACTCCTCACCAAACAGAAACATAGTCATACTCACAGATGCCAAAAAAATTATACAGTCTCTGCAGGATCCTCACTACACTCAATTAACCCAGCTCAGAACAGCTCTTCATAAATTGACCCAAAACTCAAAGGAAACAGTTCTGCAATGGATACCAGGACACACCAAGGTAGATGGCAACGAGATTGCTGACCAATTGGCAAAATCTGGCAGCAAAGAAATAAAGGTGGATGTCCCTCTGGATGCGGAAGAAATGAAGGGCTGTATAGGTGAACGGATCCAGCAGGAATGGATGAGGAATCCCCCAGATCATGACAAAAACGACCCCTATTATAATCTTCCCAGACAAGCTCAAAATATTATCTTCAGACTCAGAACTGGGCACAACAGACTAAGACAACACATGTTCCGTAGGCTAGGCATTGGAAACAGTGAGGACTGCCCATGTGGGATGTCCCCAGAGAATGCAGAACATGTTCTCCAAACATGCCCCTTACATGACACAGCTCGCAACAGGTTCTGGCCACAGATAACCTCCTTCAAACAAAAACTTTATGGGAGCGAGACGTACCTGGATGCCACCGTGCAGTTCATCATAACTATAGGCCTGGTCGTTTGAAATCATCCATAATCATATATCGAGAACAAAGAAGAAGAAGTTTACAATCTCATCGCATTGAAACATTAGAAAGTTTGTGTTTGTTTGTTGTTTGTTGTTTTGTTTTTTTTTTTTTTTTGGATATTCCAGAAATGTCGACTCAATTTGATGTGTACGAGAGAAGTTCTTTTTTGATCACGTATTCGTTTTTTTTATTTGCAGCGGTCTTTATGTAACAATAATCACGCTATGCTGTCGGTTTGACATCTCGTGTCCCGTGCGTTGGAATCCGTCTTTTTTCTTTGTTTGTCAAACTTTAGTAATAACATTTCGTCATAAAATGTGAACGTATGAATAAATAAAATGATAAGTGTGATAGAATAGCCAAATAATAAAAAATATTTTTTAAAATAATAAAGAGGCTGGAGGGGGGGGGGGTAATTGGCTTTAAGGACATCTGAGTCCTAGTTGTGAAGGTCGCCCCAATGACGTTCGGAGCCTGATCGGAGATAACACCGAGAAAAGCTTCCAATGAAATTCAAACTGAATGCACCGTACGAGTGAATAAATCTCAGTGTTTTTACACCGTACTGGCCACTTCAAAAAAACAACGGACGCTGGTTGACGGGCCAAAACTGCCGTGCGCCACATTTTACTCACACTCTCTGCACAGGAAACTTGTTGCACGTCACCGTTGTGGTGAAAATACACGGCGACAAAAACGACACTTTGCTATAGTGACCGTGGAACATGTATAAAATGGTGGAGTGTAAGACGTGCTCTGCCCCGTGTTGTTATTGTTGTGTATGTATGTGTGTGTGTGTGTGTGTGTGTGTGTGTAATGGACAATCCCACGTTAGAACTAGAGTGGGGGGGGCGCTTCTTAATCAATGAGCCCTGTAAGAAGATATTCTTCCCCATAGGCCAAACGCCGGACAAGTAAATAATCAAACAGCTCGATAGACGGCAAATTAAAAAAAACAAAAAACAATGATAAATGGGCATGTCTTCATAATAATAATAATAATAATAATAATAATAATAATAATAATATAACAACGAAGGAAATATTCAAGACAAGATCAAAGACATCGGTCATTCAAAGATAAAATACAATGTTGTTACTTTATATATATATATATATATATATATATATTTCTGCAGTCCCCTTCCTTTGTCACCACCACAAGCAGGGACTGTACTAGCCATGGGAGGCACCAAGGGAGATATGCAGGGAACTTTATCCACGACCTGAACTAAAAATTTCCCTCGGCAGATCGAACCAGGTCCCCACCTTCATGTTACGGACGAGCACTTTACCTCACAACCATCCGCCCCCCTCCCACCCCATCCGTCGTTATCATGCAATGCTTCAGATCGATTGTTAAGGATCATTCAATCACCGGACAGCAAGATCAACGTGCACCAGCCTCTTCACTCCTCAACCGCAGCGGCAAAAACAACGCAACAACAAGCGCAGGTCTTATCTCCCAGTCTCAATCAAACGTGACCCATTCATTATTAGAGAATAAAAATGTAAATGAGGGGGTGGGTGGGGGGGGGGGCAAGCCATTCCGGTACAGAAGACCCCCACCCCAACGGCCACCTTCCCCGCCGTAACAGCCACCACCACCACGCCGTGGAGCCATGAGTCTAACCGGGTCACACGGTCAATGCTTGTTGGTCGTGTTCCGCGGTGCGCTCATTGTTAGCATCGCGGATTTCATTAACGGCTCGCCAGCTTGAAACAGAAAAAATAAAAAAAAAAAAACAAACGGACAGACGGACGGACAAAAACAAATGCCGGACGATGAGAGAAAAGGCCGCTAAACCGCCGCGGTAGATGGCCGAAACGTTGTGACGTACTACCCACAACTGGACATGACGAGTGAACGCGAGTCAACACTGAAACAAAAAGACACACACACACACACACACACATATATAAACAAAGGATATTGTAACATGTGAACTGATATAGTGTCCGAACGAAGTCAAGGCCTCGCAAATCCAGTGTTTGGCAATTTAAACAAAAAAAAAACAACAACAACAAAGGGCAGAGAATTCTTGTTTAAAAAGCTATTACAACTGACACATTCCTTGCCCGTAAGAGAAAATAAAAGCTTGGGCGTTGAAACACAAAAATAACAAAAGAACGCACACGTGAAAATTATCAACACTGAAATGACGTTGTCATCACGGTACGGTGTATCCCATCTTACGCTGTTATAAAAAGAAAACTACTCTTGAAGGAAACTGTCGAAGAGCTAAAACAACGAACGCAGCAAGCTAAGGACGGTGCGCCACAAGCTGATGTTACATATAAAAATATACACATACTGTATAAACAAAGACTAAGCTGAGGCACACGACTAACCTTTGACCAGGCAAGCATTCTTGGAATTCGAGCCATGCAGCCCTGTGTGTGTGTGTGTGAGCGGCCGGTCGCGATGCCGCCACGGATAGTGAAGTAATCGCTGTGAACGTGAAGTAGTAGTAGTGGCCGAGGAGAGAGGGAGAGAGAGAGGTTTATAATTATACACTGTCATCACAACGTCGCTGGGTTTATATAGGCCATCATCGACACCACCACCACCACCACCCTCTTCACTCACCCACCCACCCCCCACAACATCACCTCCCTCCCATTCGACTTGTCAATGAGAAGAAGTCTGGGAGAAGTGGCGAAGAGGGGGGGGGGGAGGGAGGAAGAGGTGGCTGATTGAAGGGAGGGTGGCAGAAAGTGAAATTAGACGGAATTAAAAAAAAAAAAGTTGCACCGAGTGTTGTTGCTGCGGCGAGTGGTGAAGTAAGACGTTTCATTTCAAATCGTTACAAAGTGTATCTGTTTGTCTGTTTTAAAGAAATCATTGAACGAAAGAAAGTCTTAAAATACTCGCCGAACATTTGCGATCCGAACGCTTTAATAAAAAAAAAAAAGAGCGCTAAATGTCGGATGGCTGCGTCCATTCATCAGACGTATTGTGACAATCGGCCAGACTATATTGTCAGTTAACCATTCAGACTATCATCAAATAGGACATCACAGCAACAACGGCAACAACAAGGTCCATTAGCTCACAATGTAGGTCTTTCAATTATACAAACAAAACAAACACATACATAAAAAGACCGGTGGGGATGGGGTGGGGGGGGAGGCGTCATTATGTAGAACTAGCATCGGGCTCAGAGTTACTAAAAATAGAACACCCCGTACCTAATTGTTCAATGCAACAGCCAAGAGATCAAAATACGGATAAAATGTAAATTAGCGGTCCCCCCCCCCCAACAATCGATTGACCAGTAACCTCATTTTGTGGTGGGGAATGAACTCGTTTACGGACAGGTCGCACACAGCCAGCTCAGTTCAGCAATGTCAGGTAAGATGACAGTGTAATGAGGTCACCGAGAGTGGGTGGGGGAGGGGGTGGGGAGGGGGGGGGGAAGAAAGAGGCCGTCCAGTTCATTAATACTGTAAACTGTTAGTTTACATTCTAACGTCTATCCGGTAGCGATAGTCTGTGTTACTCTCCGGTTATATGTGTTATCGGCACCAGTGTGTGAAGTCTCATAATGTTATTTTAGTGTCCATATTGAATGGACAGCTACATGAGATCTCATTGAGAGGAACATAAAATCATGTAGTCTTCACCGATTAAACAAAAAGTTGCCCGTTGGTAGGCAACTCAAAAATAGCTACTCACAGAGGAAAAATCATTCATTGTGCGCTCAGACGTTTATTATGATACAATAATGGGGGGGGGCGGGGGGATTATTATTAATACAGCGTAAAAAAAAAAACGATGAAACTGTACACAAGACAAATCTATGGCGTCGGACGAGTTGAATCAGATTGGAATCTTCTGTTCAACAATCTAATATAATAATAGCGATTTGCGTTCTGCGTTAAATCGAAAGTAAAGAATTAATACAACAGTATTCCAGTTTAAAATACAACCATGAAAAAGTCGGATCTGTCCGAAACCAAAGATTAACCTAGCCTACCGATCAAGCCTAAGGGGATATAACTCTATGCAAAGGTTTTTGCAGGGTACATCTGGTATAAACAGACTGATTAAACCGCCCACTAGTGTTGTTTTAGTCCCAGGTCATATTTTAGTTTCAGTTTTTATTTCGTTTTTTCTGTAATAATTTCAGTTTTCGTCTAGTTTTAGTCTTGCTGCTAATTTTAGTTTTAGTTTTAGTTCTCGTTGACGTTAAGTCAACATTTTCGTCAACGAAGGTTTTAGTTTTAGTTTTCGTCAACGAAAACAACACTACCGCCCACGTTCAAACTACTTAAAAACATGAACATAAATGACATGCCGTTATTCGGCAGTGAAAGGAAGTTCAAGAAGTGCAATTGTTAAAATTAAACAACTCACTCTAAGTACCGGTTTGTTTACGTTTTGAATTCACCCATATCATAATTAGTTGTTTGTTTGGTTGTTGTTGTTGTTGTTGCAAGTCTAAATAGTTGTAATACTAATAGAATCCTCAGAGTGAAAAGACGCACATCAAAAAGGTTGTTAATACTCGCCCTGGTGTCTGATATCTAGGATGAACAACAGAAATTAAAAAAGACTCCGTTTATTTTTTGTACTTTCATATACACCCAACAGCTGATACAGGGGCGAGTAGCGAGAATCAACGGTGAAATGTTGTTGAAGGTGCGCGAGACATGGAAAGCAGACGACAACAAGAAATTTAAAAAAAAAAAGTTGCACGTATTGACCTTAACGGAACAAATGTAAAAACAAAACGAAAGAAAACAAAACAAAAACAAAAAAAAAGTTTAACGGCATGCCTATGTCATAAACACCAAACAGTTACATTATGCGGTGCTATCAGCACCTCTGGATGCCATCTATCAAAAGAGTTTCACATTCATTGCGTACGGGGGATCTCTTCGATTTGAATGTTATTGGGCGGAACTATGAGAAAAGCTAACACTGTTCAGATCGGTCACTCCATGACGTCAGCCAGTCCGAGTGTAATATCTCAATTACGTCTACCGCGATGCCTTCACATACACACACACACACAGAGATTGAGGTAATTGAAATATATTTCAATTTAAAACCTTTTTTACCAGCTACGTGTACAATTTTCATCCCAGTCCCCCCCCCCCATTTAAAAATAAAAATGAAATAAACCTGTGTTTCGCAATATGGCTTAATTTCATCTCATCACGACTGGCTATCTGCTTAGTAAAAATAACAAAAGATGTGATAAAAGGCGGGAAATCGGGTGCGGAGGCACCTTAGATGAGACAAAATGACGACATAGGAACACGTGTTGTCGTTATATTTAAATGGCGTATCTATTGGCACCCGATCACTGACCTATATATCTACTTAGGACTGTATTTGACACATGCATAAAGCTTATCTGTTCTTTTTTTACATTAGCAAATTATTCATGTGATATTCATTTAGCTTTTCTCGTTTTGTAGTAATAGACACTATTAAAATTTGTTTTCATTGTTAGTATCTCTGGGTGACAAGACTAATTAATTGAATTTACATTGAATCATCATGGAAATAACTCCGTTTTCGAAGAGTTAAAAAAGTTACACTTGATTAATTTGGTGATTTTTTTTATTTTTTTTTTTTTCAGTTTCAACAGACTCAAAGCTAATCTAAAAAAAATGAGATTATCTAAACAATGTAACAATATTAATCCATTTGAACAATTCACTAATGCACTCTTTGTAAATAAAGCGACTTGGGCAAATTTAAAACTAGGGTGCCAATAGCATCAGACCTTTTTTTAAAAAAAAAAAACATTATGATCAGGTTTATCTCCCATTTCATAATGGCGCAACTGCTTTTGGCGACATCCTTCCGGTACAGCCTTTCATTATTTTATTTGTTTTTCAGTCTCCTATTCAACTCTTGCATTGTTCTATCTTCCTTTTACTCTGGTTTTAATTTTATTTCATCGTGATGAAGAGTTCATCTAAAGACGTGGTGCGACCCATTGAAAAGAAAAAAAAAAACCAAATCACATGTGGGCGATAACGCTGGACCACCCTCCTGGGCATGATGGGAAATGGATATCACGGGTTGGTTTCTGCGTAATATGCACGACACAAACAAATTTAACAGAAAAGACGTCAAAGGAGGACTGATTGAGGCAAGCTTTGTTTCTGTTCCATTCACTGCGATGACGAAATACTTACTAAACGTGATGATAAAAAAACCAATATTGAAAATGAGACATAATTGTGTCATCCAGTCATCGGGAGTTTTAGTAACCAATGCGTAGTTTACGGTGAACAATTCCATATCTTTACCGACCTTTTTTTTTTTTACATTTTTTGTTGTTTTTAATGTTGCGACACCTAAATGTGTGCCTACCTGAATTCAACCAATCGCATTTTAATAAGTGGAATGAAGCAAGGTTTGATGGGGACCGAAAGTAGCACAAAATGTTACTGTATTAATCTTTATTCATTACGAATGGCTAAACAATGAAGGGGTTCGGCCATTGTGGTGAATTACTAAAAAAAAAAAAGAAATAGATGCTAATAAGATTATTCAACAATCCAACATTAAAAATTAATTTGCCCGGAACAATGGCGGACACATTTTTTTGAAAAGTGGGCCACAATGGGGGAGGGGGGGTCCCCTAATTTAGAAGGGCGGGCGGACCAAGAACAGGTGGGTTGAGTGATTATACGAGAAAATACAGATGACGTGTAAATGTGACTGGTGTGCAGAGCGCGGGCCGGAACAAAAAGCCTGATGGGGTGGACCAGGCCCGCGGTTTACCCATGTCATGAGTAGGCCGAGCGTGGGGGTGGGGTGGGGGGTCGGTTAGAGATGTGTGCCCCTCCCGTAAACTGAAACGTATTGAGAACCGCCCCTTGGATAATGCAGCAATTGGGAGCCCACTAAAAATCTACGGCCACAAGAGGTTCTAGGAGCTGTGCTCGATACCCCCAACCCCAGTGCCCCCCGGGAAGGGGCTATTAAGAAGTCTTTAATGAGATCAGACTCAATTCCTAAATCTTGAGTTTTATGTTAATACACACACACACACACAAATGGACGAAATAGGAGACGAACGGATAAATCAACTGTGGGAATGATAAAAGATAAACTTACAAGGAAAAGCACGTCATACGAACAAACAAAAAATAAACTACAGCAGAAAGATACGGAGGTACGGGGAGTTTAGTCAAGCAGCAAGGCTTATTGATGAATCAAGCAGAGTGAAAATGTTAGTGGGTTACTACACGAAAATTTCAACAAAACAATTATCAGGTGTGAGGACGAGGAGTCATTCAAATATATATATATATATATATATATATATATATATATATATATATATATACATATATATATATATACATATATATATATATACATATATATATATACATATATATATATATACATATATATGTATATATATATATACATATATATATACATATATATGTATATATATATATACATATATACAGACATTGGCAGGCGTTGCGCAATCAGTACAGAGAAAATGGAAACACGTTCAGCCATTTCATTGGACGAATAGAACTGCAGTTTCACCAACGATGCTGACGACCATCTTGGTCGTATTAAACCAGTACAGCTCGCGTAAAAAAAAAAAATGGATCGTTTCGTCTGTTTGAGCCCGCCCGCGCAGATAGTTTAGGTTCATAAAACACTACACTCATCCAGGCCTGCTGACTCATCTGACCCTGGTGGTGTTTGCCCTGCACTTATTCAACACCTATGGGGTAGAAGAGGCCCTTCTAACCGGTGGCCCACGCCGCTTCCGGTGTCAGCGGCGGCACCAATTTTGTGGCCAATGCCAAGTGTGTCTCCAGTCATCAACATGGGCGTCGCAAAATATCATCGTTTGACTGTGTCATTCGCAACTAACAATCGACTCAGTATGTGTTGCAATAAGCGCTTTTCGTTAGAGAACACACACATACACAGAGACACATTGAGTAATGGGACCAGCTGTCGATTGAGGAAAAACAAACATTGCCTACTGGTCGAGACGTGACGTCATAGCACTGACGTGACCCATCCGGCCATGGCGGAACACCGCATCCTTCTCCCGACTCCCCCCCCCTCCTCTCCGCCGGTTATAATAATATTAATAATAAGATGGATACGTCTATCCGGGACCGCTTGGGGCCGGACTAGCTGACCACAGCACCCTCCACCACCAACAGTATTCCATTTTCTTCACCCCCGACACATCTGTCCAAACGTATTTTTTCTTTTATTGTAACGAAGACTATACCCTTGGGTCTATCGATCTACGCATATTTAGAGGGAAGCTTTGCAGAAGAATGCACACGGTAATAATAATAATGATAGAATGAGAGGCGCCCCCCTATAAATGAGAAAAATGGCCCGGCTCGATTGTAACTAACGACACAAAAATTTCAATAACAGATGAGCTCCTTCCACCCACCCCACCACCTCCAGGACGGACCGTCAACCAACAATGTAATCACCATATTAAAATACTCGCCAGTCTGTCGGTGGTGGTGGTGGTGGACGGACATTAGCAACACACGAATTCACTTATAAATACATTTTTTTTTCATACGATTATTTATTGTATTTTATTTTTACAAGTGAACATTGTGTTGTTATTTTTTTTTTTTTGTTGTTGTTTTGTAAAATGGCAAAACTCTTTTAAAAAAAAGTCGAGTCGGCGAAGCTAATGTTAACGACCTGGGATAAAAAAATGAATTTTTTTTCTGATGTTAGACAATTAAATGACACACAGTTGCTAAAGGAAAATGCAAGGGGGGGGGGGGAGAACGGGTATTTACAGGTTCTTTATAATAATGACAATAACGGGAAGAGGTCAACTCATCCCCCCCCCCATTCGGTGTGTTGAGGCCCCCAGTTAGGATCTGGTCTGGCGTCAAAATCATAACCACAAACGGAGCAGTTTCACAGTGCCATTCATAATACCACTCGACAATGTAAACGGATCTGCAACAGCCCTTGAGACAACACGGGGTGAGTGAAGTCGTGGGGGGGGGGGGGGGGGAGGAAGAATGGGGAGGGGGGGACCTGCATAACGCTGTGACCGGGTACACGACCTCGCTGGCACCGACTCGCCTGTTACACCTTTTTTATGACTGCTATGACCCCATAAAGAGAAGACTTCAATCCACGACCCGGTGTTTGGGTTCATTCTGCGATGACCTGTCTACACCGTCTTTTTAATCAAATGCCGCAAGCAACGGCCATAGGGGCACCAAGGAGGACACACGAGTATCTTGGGGGGGGGGGTGTTCAATTGGGCTCGAACCCACAGCATTGGGCTCTAAACCAAAACCGTCATCATTCAGTAACTCGACAGTGTTGCGGGATTTTCTGCAAATTAGCTACTTTATGAACCAATGCGCTAAAAAAGTGTGTAAGTTATTATATATATATATATATATATCTTTAATGGCAAGCAATGTGAGTGCTAATGTGTGCTGTATTTTATTAATTATGCTTGACACCCGGCACTGTCTGACAACATGAAGACATCAAAAACTACAACCGTTAAATTCAATGCATTATCATTCAACATCAATAAATAAAAAAAAAAATATTTTTTTTTTATAACTCCTCGCTATGTTGGTAAATGTTGGCTCAAACGTCACGTGACCAAAACAATCAAACACCCCCCCCCCCGTCCCCTCCTCCTCGGTTAACAATAAAGAGAAGGAAAAGAAAGAGAAACAAAAAAAAAAACCCCGAGTCAATAACTTGTAGTCCCGAGTCAAGGTCACCACAACTCGACCTCGGGATAAAAAAAAAATAATTCGTTTAGTAGGGCGAGATTCCGATGGGTCCTCTCGTCTGTCTTGTAGGTGTTGGGAGTAGCGTACAGAGTAGAGCGTTCTACAGGTCAGTGCGGGAGGGGGAGGGGGGGCTGGGGGAGAGGGGCGGTGGCGTGCGCAGAGGGGGAGGGTGCGTGTGCCTGCTGTGCGGGGGAGGTGGGAGACGTCAAGCGAGGCGGGCCGTAGGATTGAAGGACTTTATTGGGTCACACGGGGTAATCTGGGGGGGGGGGGGGGTGACAAGACTCACAAAGGGGTAGGTGCTTGTGTGTGTGGGGAGGTGGGGGGCCGAAAGGCAAGACCAACATGCAGATGGCCGGGGGTGGGGGGGTATTGTCACTAAAACAATTAAAACACCAGTTGAAAAGGGCCAATAAATGAAATAGCATACTTTTCAACACGCGGGCTTTCTATTATGTGTGTGCGTGTGTGTGTTTTTAATTACAACCCAGATAGAGCCTAATGATCCGCATGATGTCTGTGTGTGTATGTATATATATATATATATATATATATATATATATATATAAACAATGTTGCTAGGTTACGCTACTTATGTATTTTTTAAGCCCACGCGCTGCAAAAATAAAAATAATGTCTCCGCTCAGCGAACCCGTTTTTTTTCATTTTACTTTACAGAATTTAAAAAGTCATAAAACAAAAACAAAAAAAAAGGGTGCGCGCTACTTCGTGCAGCCATTTTTTTAAGGCTCTGCACTACTGCGGTTCAAAACCTTCCGGTGACAACTGAATTATGCATGTGTTTCTGCGCGGCCGTGTTGTTGAAAGAGATGATATCACCCCGTCCCGGTTGAGCGGTATTAAAAAGGTGTTTTAAGCGTTGGGCGTGCGTGATAATGGCGGAGCAATTGCCCCTGCGGTCTGTGGCCAGCGGTTGCGGGTATTATGGGATGCGCGCTCTCGTCCTAAAAAGTGGAAATTATTCATCAACGTAAAAAATATACTTTGATGAAAAAAAAAAAAGTGTACAAAGGAAAGTATTTCGAAATGGCAAATGTGACAATAATGTGATGAAATATACCAGGGGCGGCCATGTCTGGGGGGCAGGCCCGTAGCGTGTGGGGCGGGCCAGGGGGGAGCCGGGTACCCCCGGCGTTTTGTCTGGCCCCCCCCTGCTTATTAGCTCTACTTAGTAAAATGTATTACCTGCCCCCCTCCTGCTATTGCCTGGCCCCTGCTGTAGAATGCCTGGCCCCTGCTGTAGAATTTTCACGCTACGGGGCTGCCTGGGGGAGGGGTCGATGAGAGCCGCATTCCTGTTTGTCAATTTATCAATGGGAGACGCCAATACCTTAGCGAAAAGCCACTTAATGATGTAATAGCCACAACTGACCACTATTGAAATATTCAGTAAAATAGCACACATTCACGTTGTGAGCGTATTTACAAGTCCCTGTAAGGATTAGATATTTATCTCACTCAGACCTTCAATAGTCCCAATCACTAATGGGACGGGTTTAGGGTGGTCCCCCCCCCTTATTGTTTTTTCTTCCCCACCATAGCCGAGGGGAGTGCAATGGCTGTGGAGGCACCAAAGGGAGACATACGTAGGCAGTTGATTGGACACACCCCCGGTGTTGAGCATGTAACCGACAGCACGCACGCAGGTCGGGCTCACTCACACAGACAAAGCGCTGCCATGCAATGGCGCTGGAGATAAATGTATGGCTATTGGTGAGGGTTTTGTGCACGCGGCGATGTTTCATTCTACTTATAATCTACCAATTAACTCCACTCAGACACTAATGGTGTGTTAGTGTTAAGTAAAAGACCTCGTGTGGAACACGGCCGTTTAAATAGTGGGACACGTTGGATTAGTGAAACATCGGCAGAAGGGTCGCATCAAGCTTAGATGGAAACCCCAAATACTGGCAGTTCATAGGGAGAGGGGGTGGGGGGAGGGGGGGACGAGGGGCCGGGTCACACGACCAAACTGGGCCTTACTGTGGCCCTATACCGGGATAGACAACACTTACAAGTTCGTGTGTATATATATATATAAGAAAACACACAGATCCCTTGATAACATACAACGTGAATCGCTTATGTTGGATATTACTACCAGTTGTATCAGACACACACACACAATACCGGCTGCGATGTTGTACAGTATAAACAGGCAGCTATCGAGTTGCATCTAAAAGTACAAATGTTGACACCTTTCACGGAACTGTCGTGCCATTTACTCAACAACAATAAAACGGAGACGCGGTGACATCAGGGCGTCGAAGCCCACGCCACGCCCACACGCTACCGTTTATGTGCACATAGCAAGGTAAATAGGTGGAATGACCCGATGGGGGGGGGGGGGGGGGGCGGGCGGGTACAGGCTTACAGTATGGCAAGGTAGATAGGTACGCTGATAGAAATTGAAAATTGCACATCAAGGTAGATATGTAGAAATGCTTTACAATAGCATCGACACAGAACTAATGCGTCTTGAACTTCAAAGTGCATCAGGAGTTTGGAGAGGAAAAACAAAAATATAAACTATCAATGTGGTCGGATTGCTAATTTGATCAGCTTTTAGGGGCTATTTGGGGCTTTTCGGCTTGTGGGGAACGAATGTGCCCCCAATCATCTTTCTGTCATGCCACGAACACAGTGGTTCTTAAAGAGTGGATCGCGGGCTCATTTGGAAGCGAGACGCCTAAAAAAAAAGTAAACCAATTACAGCTACAATTAATTTTAAATTTTCTTTCTCTGCTACAAGTGGGTCGCGAAAAAACCAAACAGGTGGTGTCGTAGTGGATCACTGCCACATCACAACCGTGTTTGTTTACGATGTCTCCCCCCCCCCCCCCAGCGCCCCCACCCTCCATCCGATGAAGAACAATTGGCAGACGTGTACAGTGTACATGTGTTAAGAGTTTAACTTCAACTTTCAAAAAAAAATCTATCTCAGGATAAAACTTGACTTTCACGATCGTCAATCCCCTGGGAGTGGGCAATCGTTTTGAACCGTGGGACGCGAGCTATTCTTTAAAATTTAACAAACTGGCTAGACCACGTGCGGATGGATGAAGTGTGTGTAAGAGCTAATAATAGCTCAAATTTATAGAGCCATTTATCAGAGCCAGCGGAGAGAAGCATTAGCCGGGGGGGGGGGCGGGGGACGACAAACGGCCAGAAAGAGACACATTTGGCCCACGGGCTGTGGTTTTGCCCGTGTATTATCGATACAAAAAACAATCCGAGTGCTACAGCTCGTGTCAACGGGTGCAAGTTAACACAATCGTCAGTCAAGACTGTGTATTGTAACCGCCATTCAGTTGTTATTTAAACGTATTCACGGCCGTGTAGAATATCTGTCAATGTTTTGATACAAGTGTTCGTCGTGTTTGTTTGTTTGTGCGTTCTGTAAAGTACAGCTCCAGATTTCGATTAGACTGGTGTGGGCGTCAGAGTGTGTGTGTGTATTAAAAGCGAACAAACAAAAATTCGCTTTATTTTTTTAAAAAAACTAGATGCCTGGGATTAAATTAGACATTGTACTTGCCGTCTCTCTGCGAACAATTTCGAGGCGTCCAAACAAACGAACCGGAACAACATACGATACGTTCACATATAAACACTACGAGCCTACCGCAGTTAAAGATCATATGGCCTGTCGGCAGGGCCGTCACATGTCAGAGGCATCGGCCTTTAAGGTCCCCCATTTATGTCCAGTCATCGTCTGTAAAATGATGAAGCAACAGGTGGTTGCGTGTAATGAGAGAGAGAGAGAGTGTGTGCGTGTGCGTGTGGAGGGGGAGGAGACTGTCATGAGCTCTTCAGTCGACACTCGACAGGTTCCTTGCCCCCCCCCCCCAACCTCATTTGTACAAGTCGAATAGTTTGATTCCATGCCTTAAAAAAATGCCCCAGCTTAAGGTAAAAGACGGCAACGCATTTTTCTCTTTTGTTTGTAACATCATCAATATAGCCCCCATGAATGCATTAGTTACAAAAGCACGACGTGGGCCTAAGCGCTCGTCTACTGCCTGTGACGGGGAGGGGGGCGTGGCAACGTTGTTTTTTTTTAAACGCAAGGCCACAACCAAAAGACTACGGGTGTTGGTGTGAAATTATTATTATTACATGGGCCGGATCAATGGCCCCTGGCGGCCCCGTTCTTGGGCGGCGGGCCGCGGTTCCGCTCATGTCTGGTCTTTGATGATCAATTGATCATACGGTCAGCCTATAACCTCTCTAATCGCCTAGTTCCTATAATTATCCCCTACGCAGAACATTCCAACGGGTCGTGTGTCGATGAGAATCGAACCCACGATCATCGCCACGCCCACCGAGGTCTCTTCCTTACGGCCACCTATTCTCTCCCCCCCCCTCCCTCTCTTTTTCTGCCCACAAATCCCTCATAGTGTTGACCTATATTTGTATCTTTCATTCCGACTGTTGCAGACAATATTACAGAAAAGGAAAAAAAAAAAACAAATACATGTACTAATAAGTCATGAGTTAATAAAAAAAATATAAAAGACGCTGAGTCAATTATATTGTGAATTTATCCCGTGAGTGACAAGCTCAAACTTCCTCACACCACCCACCCCCCCCCCCATCTTGTATATTCCCCCCCCCCCCACCACCCATCACAGACAGAGAGAAAAAGAAAAAAAAAAAAAGAGAAAACTCCAAAATGTCATTCCTTTGACGTCATTCGTATCAAATAGCAGGAAGAAACTGGCCAATGGAAGGCTTTTGAAAATAAAAAATAAAAAAAAAAAAAATTAAAAATCAAATGCACACATAGACACTGACGCGGACAGATGGATTTGTAGCCATTCTCTGGACAGACGATAATAAAATAAAAAAAGTTTTAATATAATGCCAGACTCAACCAACTCGCGTATTGTGGTGGTGGTGGTGGTGGTGGACCCGGGGGGTGGGGGAGGGAGAGAGATCAGGGTGTGTATCAAACTAATCATTATTGGCCACATTGAGTACATTTGACATTTTTTTTTTACAATCTACTATAACAATGGCTGAGGGCGATACACACTTAATTTTATTTCGTCATTGTTGATGTTGAGAAATGTAATTTAAAAAAAATAAAAGCGGTCTGGTGAAAACGGATACATTGTAAACAACTGTTTGGTGTGGGAGTACGTGATTGTAAATAGCTTTTGACACATGGTCATCATCAGTTGACGATGTGTTGAATTAGTCAGTCAAGGTCTCAGCCTTGACCCGAGGGTGGGGGAGGGAGGGGGCGGCGGCGGCTCAGTTTTATTCGTGGCTACTTTTTTTTTTAAATCTGTTGCTAGATTGTGTAGCTAGCACAACGCCCAGACACCTTTACTCCTAACCCGACTCCAGGTACAAGTCAGGCACCCATTTAAATACCGGTGGACTTGAGAACTTTCACTAGGACCTGAAAAAAAAAATCCCAAGGCTTTCAATGAGGTTCGAACCCGGGACACCCTCCGGTAGAGTACTCTACACCCAACGACCACCCGTCCCCCCCGTCCCCGAGTGTTGAATGATTGTTAAGTCATTAAAAAAAAAGTCACATGTTTTTATCCATTAGCTATTACTTTTTTTTTTTTAAATGCACATAAATAAAATAACACTTACATATCAGACGTGCAAATGTATCAAACTATAATGCAGCGACTTCACCCTGTGCAACACGGGGCCATATCAGAATAACATTGAAACCTGTAAAAATATAAGGATTAAAAATCATAACAATGCGTGGGGTGGGATAAAGAACATGATCCAAAACTAAACTACACGATGTGAGTGTTGAGGATCCCAGACGGGCCCCCAGATGTTGAGAACCCCTTTGAGGGTATCCTTGGCTTGTTGCTAAGAGTATGAGGGCTGACTCAATGATGACTCGTATTTATATTTGTGTTTCTGCCACACACAGCCTCACCAACAATTAGACGTATAACAAGTGATGAATAATCAATTCCACAAACGTGTGTACAACACTAAGATTTGTTTATTATACAAAGGCACCTGTCCGTAATAGGAATCTGGCGACTTGTCAAAAGCAAAGATAATTCAAACTGCAGCAAATAATCCAATATAAAATGAATGATGGGAACAAATGCGTTATCGCTAGTTAATTCTCTCTCTCTCTCTGTCTCTCTCTCTCTCACTCAGAGACACAAAAATCGACTCGGTCACTACCAAGACCCTCCGTCGAATCCCCGCGAATCTCTCTTTCATTCTTCATATCACTTTTCCCACGTGACCCTTAGCCAATCAAATATAATATATGTTTATTTCAAACTTTCAAATTAGGGGGTGGGGCCTAGATGAGGGGGTGGGAGAAATACGCCGTATAGACAAAGACCTTAGTAACTGGACATCGAGCGGGTCGCTGTCCCTTTGAAGAAGCCGACCGGAGAATAGTAGTCCGGTGGTCAGAGAATATTCCCAGCGAGGAATGTAACGTGTTTCTGTTACCTCTCTGCCTCGTACGCCTTCCGCTGTCCACCTGGCTGATGACGTAATTACGGGGGGGGTAAAAAGGGGGAAAACTGGAGCACGGGAACGTATATTACTATACATGGTATAATATACACCTTAACGTTAGTAATATTATTAAGTTAAGGGTTGGAGTAAGGGGATAGTTGACATATTAGTCACAACCCGTGACAGTGAGAATAAAAAAAAAATAATTTAATGAAAGTATCTCTCCGCCCTTCAAAAAAAAAAACATTATATTATACGATTTGAGTAAACCGCTCATACAGTTCTGACGGGCGACTTCGGTCCAAGGCATTGATGGCATGGGCCATGTACAAGGCATACTAAAGGTGGGAGGCAACTCGAGGTACAGGGCATACTAAAGGTGGGAGGCAACTCGAGGTACAGGGCATACTAAAGGTGGGAGGCAACTCGAGGTACAGGGCATACTAAAGGTGGGAGGCAACTCGAGGTACAGGGCATACTAAAGGTGGGAGGCAACTCGAGGCATACTAAAGGTGGGAGGCAACTCGAATATTTTTTGTTAAGTCCGCAGCCCGTGAGACGTGGGTCGACATTTTATTTCGCTTTTTTTTTTCGAGGGAGAATCAGGCTGTCGAGAAGGGCCCCCCATTTGTCAAAGTTGGTCAGGGGGCCCTATATTTCCTGTCCAGTTTGCCATAGGGCATACACAGAAACGCAAACTTGCAGAGTGTCTCAAGCAGAGGTGTGACGTGTGACAGTGAGCTTTGCGGTACGAGATGCCCGGCAGTCCTTAGCTTTGTGTTTGTGACTGGCCAACATGTTTTCACGTACCGCCTGGTTAAAACAATTACTCGTCTCCTGTACACAGAGAGTGAGCTTTTAGTGAGTAAAGCCTGCCCTAACACATTTAAAGTGGGCCTGGACAGTGTACTCCGTAAACTTATAATTGATGCAGCAATTCCATAGAACAGAAAATCCAGCCAAACGGAGAGGGAAAAAAAATGGGCTTCAGTGGCGGGGAGCATGAACCGTTGGTGACGTCTATACCTGTACATCTCATTAATATACGGCCCTGGTTACGTCTATACCCTGTACATCTCATTAATCTACGGCCCTGGTGACGTCTAAACCCTGTACATCTCATTAATCTACGGCCCTGGTTACGTCTATGGCCTGTACATATCATTAATTTACGGCCCTGGTGACGTCTATGGCCTGTACATCTCATTAATCTACGGCCCTGGTGACGTCTAAACCCTGTACATCTCATTAATCTACGGCCCTGGTGACGTCTAAACCCTGTACATCTCATTAATCTACGGCCCTGGTGACGTCTAAACCCTGTACATCTCATTAATCTACGGCCCTGGTTACGTCTATGGCCTGTACATCTCATTAATCTACGGCCCTGGTTACGTCTATGACCTGTACATCTCATTAATCTACGGCCCTGGTGACGTCTATACCCTGTACATCTCATTAATCTACAGCCCTGGTTACGTCTATGACCTGTACATCTCTTAATCTACGGCCCTGGTGACGTCTAAACCCTGTACATCTCATTAATCTACGGCCCTGGTGACGTCTAAACCCTGTACATCTCATTAATCTACGGCCCTGGTTACGTCTATGGCCTGTACATCTCATTAATCTACGGCCCTGGTGACGTCTAAACTCTGTACATCTCATTAATCTACGGCCCTGGTGACGTCTAAACCCTGTACATCTCATTAATCTACGGCCCTGGTTACGTCTATGGCCTGTACATATCATTAATTTACGGCCCTGGTGACGTCTAAACCCTGTACAATGTACATCTCATTAATCTACGGCCCTGGTTACGTCTATGACCTGTACATCTCATTAATCTACGGCCCTGGTGACGTCTAAACCCTGTACATCTCATTAATCTACGTCCCCTGGTGACGCCTAAACCCTGTACATCTCATTAATCTACGTCCCCTGGTGACGCCTAAACCCCGTACATCTCATTAATCTACGGCCCTGGTTACGTCTATGACCTGTACATCTCATTAATCTACGGCCCTGGTGACGTCTATACCCTGTACATCTCATTAATCTACGGCCCTGGTTACGTCTATGACCTGTACATCTCATTAATCTACGGCCCTGGTGACGTCTAAACCCTGTACATCTCATTAATCTACGGCCCTGGTTACGTCTATGACCCTGTACATCTCATTAATCTACGGCCCTGGTGACGTCTAAACCCTGTACATCTCATTAATCTACGGCCCTGGTGACGTCTAAACCCTGTACATATCATTAATTTTGTATAATTTCATAGAAACACCACACCCACCCAATGCGACCCGCGGTTTAAAATGTATGCCTTTCGATGAGCTATGACACAGAATAATAATAATAATAACAATACCTGTCAATGGAACACGATTGTTGTAAAAATAGGACATGGCTTACTGCACCCCCCAGTCAGTGGCGTAGCGAGGGGTGGGCAAGGGGAGGGCATAATGCCCCGGGTGCTATTCAGAGGGGCGCCAAATGGTATATTTAAAATATAATATTATATGGTTTTCGAATGGGGGGGGCGCTAAAAAGGTATTGTGCCCCGGGTAGCGAGTTAAGCTCGTTACGCCACTGCCCCCCAGTTTTTTAATGTCAGAATGTGATAAGATTTTAAAATTCGCCATAACCGCCACGAGGTGAAACCAAAATCTTCACGAGGGGCCGCTTCAAGTGAAGATGTGCGGATTTAAGGGGATTAGACGAGATGTTTAAAAGTCATCAAGGTTTATTACAATCGGTGGGAGAGAGAAGAGCACACGGGATGTATAAATTATTCCATCACAATATAACAGGAAAACTCAAACAAAATTTAAAGCAAGAGGTTGTCAATAAAAATAAAAATAGGTTACAGAACACTCAGAGAACATAAAATATTGACAAGAGGAAATAGCGAAAATTGAATGTTTTCTGCACCTGGAACCCCACTTTCAACAGGGCCATCGCTTTGAATAAACTGCTATTAAAATAACGGCTGATGGGGAGGAGGGGCAGCCCCACCCCACCCCACCCCGGAGTTTGTTTTGATTTTTAATTGTGGGGAGTGTGGGCTCAGAAACTTTATGACAGCAGCCTTGCTAGTTTGATGCATTAACTGCAAGCCAGGACACCAGACAAATATATCATTCGGGCCATTTATTATTTATATGCTATGTTTGCCAGTCCTCAGTAATGAAACAATGCCAGAAATGAAAACAGTCCATGTATCTGTCCTGTTTAAAGACTTTCATTGGGAAAAAAAAAACAAAAACAATCTGAGCACACACACACAAAAAAAATCTATTAATAAACAAACCAAAAAAAAAACTGACTGCAGATAAGATAGTAAATTTAAAAGACCAGTCAATCACAAAAGTCATACCTATCCTGCAATGAATGAGAAAGTATGTTTCATTAAGAAGATACAAGTTAATTTAACACAATTTTGAGAGCCAATGTCTCAAAAGGTTAAAAAAAAAAACAGCCAAAAAGAAAAATGGGACAAATTTCATTGACATTGGACTAGGGGTTGTCGGTTTTTAAAAACCGGCGGCGAAAAACCGGTTTTTCGACGAATCTCGAAGCATTCGACAACCGGTTTTTTGGGCTTTAAAAAGTCGGTTTTAGCCTAGCACTTAACAATTAGAAAAAAATGTTGTTACATTCAGATAAATTGCAGATAAATCTGGGAAACGTTGACTTTCCAATGAACTCTCACGTCAGTCTGACCCGTGTACTTGGTCATTGTTAGAAAGTAATTGTTGAGCGATACAAGAGAGAAGGCGTGACCAGTGGTTCAAGGTTAACTTGAGGGGGTAGGGAGGGTATATACACATAGAAAGATATATGTATCCGTTGTTTCCTCGACCTGGAAAGAAGGCTAAACTCATGTCGTTTACTAATTCCACAGTACAACCGATGTTTTTAGCGCAAGAATTTAGTGTTTACTTGCGGGAAGTACACAACTTGAAACTGGCATATCATTGAGACGGGAGAGGGGAGACGGGTATTGGTATCTCCTTAGTTCGTTACTAAACAATAGACAGAGGCGATTTTTTTCAAGTTGACTAAATTTATGTTCCTCATCCAACACCTTCACCACCGCCAACCCCTCTAACCTAAACAAGGCAGCAGGACCGTCGTACAGCCGCTGTAATGACTGGTGTAACTGATACATCTCAGGGATGGGAGTGGGGTAGGTGGGGAGATAATTGTTTGAATGGAGGGTCGAAGAGTGAATTTAGAGTTCAGTGGAGAATTTTTTTTTGAAATGGACATTCAATGTGGCCGTGGCCCGTGGGTCCATAGAGGTACAGAGGTGTTTGTGTACTGTGTCACATATATAGATAACATTAGAAACTTAGAGGATGTGAGAGAGAAATAGAGAGAGAGAGGAAGGGAGGGAGGGAGAGAGAAAAAGACAAAGATAATACCAAGAGTAAAAAAAGAACAGTAATATCTATAGACTATATATAAATAAGTACTATACTGAGGTCTACATCACAACGGCTGATTCTGAACTTGTCTGTGAGCGACAAACCAAACCTCGTGTCTTTGACAGCCACGTATATTTATAGCTTAATATGAATGAAACACGGGAAATAATTAAGTCTCATTCGTGACTGCCAAACAAAGTTTAGCAGTTCAAAGGCCATGATAGAAATATAATAAGTCAATATGCAATTTAAAGGAATATTAATATATGTACCCAGTAGGCAGTAGTAATATCTTTACTGTCATACTGATAATTTTTTTTCTTGTATTATTTTACTTTAAAAAAATTGGTTGACATAATTACATTAAACTTTATTCATTTTCATGCCCGTCAATTAAATACGGCATACATTGAAAATAATCATTGCTAGAATGCTTTAAAAATCGTTTATTTCACTTGTTTTATTGTAAAACCGAAAACCGGTTTTCGCCGGTTTTTTGAGAAATTGACCTTCGACAACCGGTTTTTTTAAAAGTCGGTTTTTGTATAACCCCTACATTGGACACTAGTACACTGAGGTTGTAAAAATATTCACCGGATTCGGTTGGCTTTTACAATATCTCCAAAAATAAGTCTTTGGAGGTTCAAATTTTAACTGATACCAAAATGTTCAAACTTCTCAATTTTTATTATACTGGTGATTTTTAAATCTTTATTTCTTTAAAAACTAGATGACATTATCTAGTATTAATCATTGTTTATTATTCAGATGTAAGTACCAAAATTAAAATACAATGGCCCAATACATAAAAAAGTAGAATCTCAAATGTCCAATCTTGCAGAAATCAACCCTACTTAAAAGAATATAAATAAAAAAAATTTTTTTTTAAAAATAAGCTTTAATTAAAATGTGATTAAAAGATATAAGTATAATTCCTTAGATCAGTGGTCCGCAAACTTATCAGCCAAATAGCCAAATATAAACATTACAACAATTTAAAAAAAAAATTGGGAGCCAAATCTGCTTGTTTAGTAAACTTTTATTACACTAAATAAGTAGTACACTAAATAAGTTGTATACAAAATAAAACTAAATGCCAGAACCGCACCGAAGGAGCCACATGCGGCTCCGGAGCTGCACTTTGCCGACCACTGCCTTAGATCATACAAATATTATTATCAGTTATTACTAAAAAAAAAAAAGTGTCACAAATTTGAGTTTTCTCACAAAATTATTACAGTTCTGATCTTGAGAAACAAGCCACAGAAAATTAAACTCATTCAAAGCTCATGATAATTATGGGCAAAAAAAAAAAAATTTAGTTTCTGGTCATAAAACAGGTGTCTATAAAACTGAATGTATGCAGGACAGAATATTATTATTGACAGAGCTCTGACTATCCAACTACAGAATACCCTTCCAATCCATAAGGCAAAGCTCTTCTATACAATCATAAAGATCGAGTTTCAATAGACCACTGAGACTATAGAAGTTTTTAGAAGGGCTATAGAAGATATGTATAGCACAAGTAAGTGGCGTCTGTTCATACTCCAATCTTAATTAGGTATAAATGATCCCATGTCATAATTCAGAAGACTCATCACTATTTCACACAGTAATAGTAATTAAATTTACAATTGATCACTTTAGAGCACACAATGACATCCAATCAGAAATTAGATTGCCAGATTTATTTACATATAAGATTTTGCATAGAGAATTAAATGATTAAAAATGTAATATTTTTGGACCGGAGATAGAGATGATGTAGGCCGAGAGGCAATTTTATTTTATAGTTAAAAAATATAAGAAAATTGCAGAATATATAAATAATATGCACATGCACACTTTGTGAATTTCAAATGCAACTGACATTAAATATGTATACATGAAAATTTAATCTCGATTCATAATTCATGTGATGACTAATTCAGTAAAAAATATGATTATTATTTAGGCCTATATTATAAAAATTCACCGACCGAGCTATTATAAGGGGCCTATCGGGGTTATTTCAATTCTTTATAGGTTGAGAAGAGCAATTAATTTGAGCTTTAAGATTAAAAGTTAATAAAATAGTGTTTTTATAATATAGCCGCTATAGGTTATAATAAATTATAGCCCTCAATTTATAATAGCCTTAATAAAATAAAAACATTAACGAATTTCTCTTGTAGAAAGATTTTAAAAAGTAAAAGGAACAGGTGTGAAAATTAGACAGACAATTTATCATTATAAGCTTATCATATAACTATTTTGTTTGTTACAAGTCCTTCTGCAGTTTATACACATTGGTCACTAGGTTTGCCCCACTTTGATAACTTTTTATAACCTTTTTTTATAATTTGCACATATCTCAAATCAATGAATGAGTGATTCAAATGTTATTATTATATGAATGAATACAGTGAATGTATGCTACAATGAGTCAACAGCATTATTTGAATTGAAATATGCATAAAAATGTATGATCTGTGTTATAAACCAACCAATGACTAATCATTCTAATAATAATGACTAATAAGTATTATTTTGTGACTGTGAAAAGTGAAAAGAATTAGCATGCAACAGTCGACAGAAACTCAACTTAAGCCAAGAGGCTAACAAGAGATTTATTATTGTTTATCTTAGATGTAATTTTATACTGCGTATAATGTAAGTGTGTATGTGTTTGAGCGTATGCGTAATGTGTTACAGCACAGCGTCTGCGAGCTACACAAACTGCAAGTATTATGCAGCACGTCAAAAGTGACAATGTTGATGTTCAGTGGTTTTCTATACACTAAAAATATATATATATTTAATCAGAAAGATGTTCAAAAATGTCACAAATACTCACCTAATGATGCAGAAAATGTATTGAAAAACAAATAGATTATGATAAATTGCATATTTGTGTAGGTTTTGAGGGATTTGCAGTGTATCAGTCGAATCCAACCATTTGAATTTCGCCCCACCCTCCCACGCACTGATCAGCCATGTTATGGTTGGAGTCTTTTTTGCTTACTGAGTGTGTCAGTGTGGTCGGCTCAAGCAGCCGTAGTTTCGTAAATTTGTTCCAAACAGCAAATGTTCTTTTATTGTTTGTAAAATTGTTTGTTAAATTTCTATAATCTATGTATTATAATAATGCATTTAAAACAAATAAATGTCAAAATAAAATTTGAATAACTGTTCCCCTCCCCCAGACATTTGGTAATCAATATTTTCAGCTTTTTCGTATCTTAGCAATGATTTACGCAACTGGTGACGTCGGTATTGGGATCGTGAGGCTCTGTCTGGGATTCAATCGGTTAAATGTACAATTATATACAAAATTATGATCGCTTTCTTCATTATTTTCAGAAGTTAATTTATATTTAATATTCAACATTCGTTATTGGTTCTCTGACTCACATATTCATTTAACCTACTTTCTTTTTTGTTTGGTAAATACAACGAAAGAGAATATCCACGTCTGACCTAGTTAAAAGATACTAAACCGCAAGACAGCGAGGGTGGATAAGGTCGAAGGTCAGGTCAATTAGGTCGCGACGTAACCAACAAAAAGCTGTGTAAGAGGAAACAGCCAAGTGTTTCGGCCAATGTAGGTGGCACCGATTTTTAAAGTACTTGTTGTAATCATGAAATGAAGTGCTTGGTGCCTAAACAATATTATCCCCGACCGATATTTTTGTGATTAGCTTATGAGAAATTGTTATCGATAATTTTTTTTTGCATGATTTCACCATTGGACAGCAGGAAATGTTCCTTCTATATATATATATATATATATATATATATATATATATATATATATATATATATATATATATATATATATATATATATATATTTAAACTAATAGGTCTATGGCTTAATAAACGTTTTTTTTATCATAAGAAAAATATTTCAATTGCTATTTACAGGTCTTAAATAATGAAATATGCATTATGTATTCTCCAAGCAGCAACTTCAATATAAGAAAAAAAAAATTACCAACACAAAGTCTGGGATAAGGTGGGTGGAGCTTTGGTGGTTTTTTTTTTTCTTTATTTGCTTTACGTTAGCGGTGGGCAACTGATGGTCCGCGGACCACTCGTGGTCCGCATGAAAAATGTTCTAGTTCGCTGAAGAGTTGAAGACAATATACACAAATCGATAACGTGGTTGAGTGAAAACGATAATGGATATTAGTGAAGCACGGGATTAGACATGCAACAATTTAGTAGGCCTACACCGCGGGTATGTGTGTCTGTGTGTGTGAGTGTGTATGTGTTTGTGCCTGTATCCACAGCCATTCTTAAGTTTCAGGGACCCTAGACAAAAGTATATTTGGGGGCCCTGAGCAAAGATAATTTAGGTGCCTTAGGCAAAGATATATTTGAAGTCCCGATTCAAAAATTCATTTTTTGGGGCCCGGGGGGGGATATGCAAAGGTAAATATTTTGGGGGTAGGGGTGGGGGCTGTTCAAAAACCACAGTCATGGACGCCGCTGGTAAAAATTGCTGTCTCCCATTACCTTAGAAAACGACTTAACGACAATGTGTACGTATATTGATCTCACAATCCCTGGCAATGAATCAGAGGCCCCGACAGTGGGCCCCCCAATAGAAACCAGCCACCTGGTTTGCTTATCCTTAAGAACGTTTCTGCTTGTACCAAATACATATAGAAAGATGTGCACCGAGAAGGATCAAACATTTATTTATAGCTGCTCAGCGGTTGATTTGTTGTCGACGGCCATGTTAGATAGACAGGTGGGTAGACAGGTAGATAGACAGGTGGGTAGACACAGGACCACTGACAGAAATTTCGGGCGCCTGGACAGGTCTGTCGCCCCCCCCCCTCGTGATGATAATAATATTTTCAAAAGTTGATTAGCCAGCTCAGTCCGGGCCCCTAAAACTCGTACTACAACTCGCCGGGTCCCTGGGCATTTTGCCCCCCACCCCCTCTCGGCGGCACTTGGTAGACATATAGAATAAATTGATTGATTGATAGATTTATTGATTGAATTGTTTTGAGTATATAATATTGTATGCGCCTATCAACACCCTTATGAAATCATTCAATCGTTACACATACAAACAATTCCTTTCATTAAAATTATGACCACAGAAAGAGATATTGAAACCAGGGGCATAAATTCGTTGCATACAACCTCCATCTTATCTGATAGGTCAGCGGTTGGTCGCGTTCGAATTTTGAGTGGGTCATGGCATGGCAAAATTAAAAAATTCATAATTAACGCATCGAGAGTCTTAGTGACCATAATTACAACTTAATTTCTTTACATCCGACAAAAGTGAAAGTGTGTTTGTCTGCAAAGTAAATAATAAATATCTTTACAACAAATCAATGAATCTTTACTTAATCTTTAATTTACCGTTATTTTATTTTGTTTTGTTTTACAGGATGGTCGCGAAAACAAACTCGTTATCATAGTGGGTGGCGAGGTGTAGAAGTTTGAGAATCGCTGTTGGCCTATAGGTGATGTGTCGGTACACCTAAATACAGTCGTGTAACTAAGTGGGGGCCGTGGAGCGCTCCGTCATTCCCTCGTGTGGTAAAGGGCTCGACTCCTTGGTTCAATCACCGACGAGGACTAATAGAATTTCAGGTCATGGCTTAAGTTACCGTTATATTTGTCCCGTGGTGCCTCCATGATCATTGCACTATCTGTTTTGGTGGGGGATGAAAGAAGGGCACCATACATACAGTGGTATAGCTAGCTGGGGAAGTCCGTCATAGGTGGCTTTTACTTAGTTATTTTCATCACTCTCAAGAGATTTTATTTTCATAAAGTTAATATTTATAGCAGGGAATCGGAACTGCATTGCGTCCATCACAGGCGATATGAACGTTTGTCAAGGCCACTGCATAGAGGAGACACCCACTTTTACAGGAAGTATCAACACACACACACACATCAGAGGTGTGCGGATCTTGAAATTTAGCGTCCGCGTCCGTCCGCGGATTTCTATCAATGATCCGCGTCCGCAGAATCTTACAACATTGTTTCGCAGTCAGTCCGCGCGTCCGCATTGCTGAAATTTAGCTGTTTAAATGACTTGAAATTTTTTATGGTAACGCTAAAGAAGATCTGCGTCAGTCCGCGAGTCCGCAACTTAACCATACGAAGCGTCCGCTGTCCGTCCGCGGATTCGGAAAAGTCTGCGGATCTGATCTACGTCCGCTTATCTCTGACACACATACGAAATAAACCCAGCTTTTCTAAGTTTTAGAAACATATATTTTGAAAGAAAAAAAAAAGTTATTTGGGCTCCAATTTCCCCCCATCAACGTTCTTTAAATCTAGACCTATGATTTCCAAAGTAAGGTATGCGTTTGGTGACGGTGTGCGCCGCACCGGGTTGAGAATACCGGGTAAATAAACACGGCTAAAAGCGATACCGGTGAAATGAGAGGAACCCATGACCGTTAAAACAAAAAGCAAGCTTTTTTTTTTCTTTAGTAGAGGTAAACATCATTACAAAAAAATAGCAAAAAAAGTGGTACATAGATGTCGTAAGTTTGCTCTACTCAGGCTAATCGTATTTACTAATCTCTAGATTCTATATTTAATCCTTAATGTCTTTTAAATACTTTGAAATTACATCTTAACTCTACAGTACGAGTGGTCGTGTGGTAAAGCGATCGACCTGAGGGTCCCTGGTTCGATCTCCGGTGAGGACCAATAGAATTTCAGGTGGTTTGGGGGTTGGGGGGGGGTGAAAGTAGGGCACCATAAAAAAAAACCGTCCAATTAGTATTTTAAAGGATCTAAGAGATTTCATTTCAGCCTTTCAGGGATTTCACATACACACACACACACAAGACATGGTGAAAGAACTTACCAAATGAGACAATGCTTGCAAAATTATTCTATCAGCCAATGTGCTAACACTATCAATTGTTACCACAAAAACTATAAAGTAAAGTTAACTGATGTGTCTCAAAATGGCGGGTCGCAATCTATTTTGAAGTGAATCGCCGCAAATTTTAATAATTAATTCTTACAAAAAATGTCACAATTTTTTCTATTCTCAAAGTGGGTCGCGAAAACCGTGAAGGGGTTCCTTGTGAGAGGCGATTAGCAAAAATTTGAGAACCGCTGTAGAAAAAAAAACCAGATGTCGTTTTGCACCTGTTCATCCGTTCACCTTCTTGTTATCTGCATAAGTACAAACTAAATGCGACTAAATTTTTAAAATAATAACATCAATTAACAGCACAGTGATGAGATTATCATTGCCTAGCTGCCTTTAGAGGGAAAGCTGTATTTTGTCCGCCCCCCTCCCCCCCCCACCCCACCCACCTGGCGATTAAATTTAGAACGCTCACCAGGTCAAAACAACCTTTTAGAATACCCTAATTCCTTCCAGACATTATGATGGTCTCATAAAGAATAACAACAACAAGTGCAAGACGTCAACGCAGCATTCCAATTATTTGTCCGGTTGTTGGAGAGCTCATTGATTTTAACACACAACCACATACACAGACATATATATATATATATATATATATATATATATAGTGGATTCCGCTTAATTTGGACACCGCTTAATTGGGACAGCCGCTTATTTGGGACCAATCTCAAAGAAACCAAACCAAGAAGCCAATAGTAAATTTTTATGTTTAATAGGGACAGCCGCTTAATTGGGACAAAAAGCCTCGGTCCTGATGTGTCCCAATTAAGCGGAATCGACAGTATATCAATCACTATATGTATCCAGCGTCGACAATGATATTTCTATAAAGATGAGATGTATGTTTCCTTTATATCTCGTGTCAAACACAGGGGGCAGTCATTTAGAGCCTCTTTTTTATATCCCCACAGCAGATGAGGCTGCAACGGACAGTCATGTGGGCTCCATTGAGACCAGGTCGTCAGTTAAGTCCAAAAATCCACCTATGGCTAGAATATACGGTATACATTTCAAATTCCTTAACGATTCCTTATTGATATAAGTTTGAAGAAAGAGAAAGAAAACAAGAATTCATTTAAAAGAGAATGGCACAAGTCATCCAAAATTATGCTAAAATTAGCCGACTCCAATACCAATTATAATTGTAATTATGATACACAAAAACAAAAATAAGATTTTTTTTTTCCATTCAGTTAGAAGATTTATTTAAAGTTTTACATTTGCATTGAACCGTATGATGTATCAGAGAATTCGTCATAGGGGTCATTTTTCCTGCATAAATTCCATTCAAACTTTTAACAAGAACTCCGAATTATCTGAAGATCAATTAAAAAAAAATCTGCTTTGACTGCAGAGCCGTAGGTACCTTTTTGTAGGCGCCCTGTGCGTGTTACATTTTTCGGCGCCCTCCTCCAATTCTAAAAAGTGCAAAAAAAAAACATTTATCATTGCTCTTTCGGCACCCTTTTCTAGGGCGGCGCCCTGTACGACTGCACAACCCGCGGTATCTTTCCTAAGCTACTGTTTGACAGCCGCTAGCTACTGTTTGACAGCCGCTAGCTACTGTTTGACAGCCGCTAGCTACTGTTTGGCAGCCGCTAGCTACTTTTTGACAGCCGCTAGCTACTGTTTGACAGCCGCTAGCTACTGTTTGACAGCCGCTAGCTACTGTTTGACAGCCGCTAGCTACTGTTTGACAGCCGCTAGCTACAGTTTGACAGCCGCTAGCTACTGTTTGACAGCCGCTAGCTACTGTTTGACAGCCGCTAGCTACAGTTTGACAGCCGCTGGCTACTTATAGTAGTGACCTTTCTACACCGCAAGCTATAAACCTCGAAACCATCATATAGGGTAACGTATAACTCGAACTCATGGAACTCAACTTTGCTGATCGAGTTCCGTGGCGTAGCGAGTTAAATCGCGCCCATGGCGCAATACCTTTTTAGCCCCCCCCCCCCCACTATTCGAAAACCATATAATATTATATGTACAATATACCATTTGACTCCCCTTTGTGAGTAGCGCCCTGAGCATGATGCCTCCTTGCCCACCCCTCGCTACGCCACTGTCAAGTTCACATCCTTTTCTTCACCAATTCACCCTAAACTATTAAAAATGTTCTGCTGATGGGAAGCGCTTTGTTGAATGAAGAAATGCATCAAAAGATTTAAGACTGCTGCTAATTTAGTGAAGCAGACGCTCGCATCGTGACATCGTGCCAGACTGTCCAGACACCAGAGTTAACATCCTCAAATTTTCATCTTTTTATCCAATGATATTTTCAGCTACAAGAAAATAGAGATGTACGGTTATAAACCAGCGGTCCCATCACTCATAACTAAAAGACCCTAACCCTAAAGGTCCATTGGGACAGATGAAAGTGTAGAATGCATCTGTTTCTGTAACCTCGGCATATGCAGCCGCATTTACATCCCCAACTTAAGCCAGGTGACTCATTTAAAGCTGGGTGGACTAGTGGGACTTTTAACGAACGTTTACCATGGCATGGAGAAGTTTTCTTGGTTCTCACCGAGGATAGAATCCGGAGCTCTCAGGTCAACAGTCGAGTGTTCTACACTACATTTAAACAATCTAAGCCAAAAAAAAATATGGGGGGTGGGCGGCCGCGATATATTGATTGGCGTTCCAAGGGGGCCGTGACTTCAAAAAGTTTGAGAAGCACTGCCCAACACCACTTGGCCATCCGCCGCTCACTTGTATATATCTATATATGGGCCCAGGGTACCCGCGTAATCTTCATCGCTGTGAGGAGCAAATTTTGAGAACCACTATAACAAACAAACAAACAAACTCGTACACACTGGTCCCCCGTGTCATTGTCCTTATTAAAGGATTACATTGATTTGTTTTACATATCGTCTCAGCGACAGCGACAGTAAACAAACCAAAAACACACATACAATAATGTCGAGTCAATGTCCTCACAAATGTCTTCATGAATTTCTTTCTTTTATGACCTACGATATCTCCCTCTCTCTCTCTCTCTCTCTCTCTCTCTCTCTCTCTCTCTCTCTCTTCTGTCTGCCACTTTTTTATGACTATCTTTAATGTAGTGTATGATGTAAGGAATAAGATGAATGTTTAATCTTACCAGATACAATAAATCAGTTTAATCTTCATTCTTTCATCTACTTTTCATGAGACATCAAATGCGGGAGATAGAACTTTTATCATACTGGAAGCGTATCGTTATTTAACAAAAAAGTCTGCAACTAATGACTTTAAAAAATGAAGCTGTCAGAATAGGCGATGGTGCTACTATTATATTTCTTCCTCTGTATATATTACACTATGACTGAATCTCATATAAAACACTGGAAGTCAATTTGTTTTAAACTATGATCGGTTATAAAAACGGACTATACCGATTTTCTTATGCTATGAAATTTAGAACTGTTCATTTTGATGTCACCCCTAAAACGGTGTCACCCGGTGCGGCCCGCACACCGCCTAATGACGCCACTGGCCGGCACACTGCTTATCTATAATGGAAAGGTCTTATAGTGTGCATAACCAAATTGACTAAACTTTGAAAAAAAAAAAATAATTAACGGGTGTCAGCATTACATTACATTCGAATCAACAAACATGTCCAATTTCGATCAAAAAAAGTCAAGAGTCTCAACTGAAAAAGTCGCCATGGTTAACTAACTTGAAGATATTTGTCACTTTAAAGGAGTCATCATGTCTAAAAGTGGGGCGGACGGTCGGGCTCCGGGGACTATATCTTCGGGGGAGGAACGAGGGGTGATTTTTTCAGGTCATGGTTTAAAGGTGGCGCCTCCATGGTTGTCACTACCGAAGAGATGGAAGAAGAACACATTACAAAAACAAACATTCTTATAGATAGCTTATATAGGGGGGGAAGGAGGGGGGGTCTAATCCTAACAGGGACCAGTGATGTTAACAAGGACACAAAGTGCAAGGACCAGGACCAGGACAAGGACACAAAGTACAAGGACAAGGACAAGGACTTGCCTGCCAAGGACCAGGACAAGGACAAGGACTTTGCATACAAGGACTAAAACAAGGATTTCATAAAACAATAAAATCCAGTATTTCTTTAACAACAAAATTTATTTAAATTTCATATATATACATGTAATGTAGTGCATTCAACAAAATCATAATGTTAGTCAATGTCAAGCGTTACACTTGAGGAACACAAGTGCCTCCAATAGTGAATCACTCATACGAGCTCTGTGCGGTCGTAAAAACAATCCACTTTGTGAAAAGACTCGTTCCACTGGAGCTGAACTTAAAGGAGCGCAAAACAGTCTCGCCATCAATGGCTGCAGCAATGAAAATTCCGGTTTCTTATATATGTCTGACAGTTTGCACTCGTCTGCATTAAATGATAATGAATTTATAACTTCCAGGTAATTCTGCAGCTGTTTCTCACTCTTAACAGCTGCATCTTCTACAGTAGTCTCCAACTTGTTTTTATAATGTGAAAAGAGGGAGACTCTGGCTTTTTTCGCAGAAAGTTGACTTTCCGAGGGAGCTGGAGTTGGCTGATGTGGAAATAGAAGATGCTGGTCGGCAAACAGTGAGCTCAGACTGCAGCATTGCTGTAAAAAACAAAAAACCGTTTACAACTATGTACAATTATACACATATGCATTAGGTAAACATTTTGCTTTAATTAAAAATAAATGAGTGACTAGCACTGGCCAAGTGGTTACTAGGAGCAATGAATGAATAACGTTTTGAAAAAAATTGCCATAAACAACGACACAAATTTACAACTCCAGCATTGCACATTAACTGCCAAAAATCATAAAAAATAAAATCATCAACTTACCAATTATTCGATGTCGTAGGTTGTCTCTCACATCTTGAGGTCCTGGGTGGTCAGCAAGCCAGTGAAAAGTAGGGAGCAACCGATATGCCTTTTTACCGATAGTCCGATACCGATATTTTCCCCCAGCATTTGTACCGATACCGATATTTTCTTTTTAGGGGCTGTCCATTATTTATGTCAACAAATTTTTGGCGATTTTTACCTCCCCCCTCCCCCTTGTCAACAACTTGTCAAACTTCCAGAGACCCCCCTATAAAATTACGTCAACATTTGATTACCCCCCCCCCCCCTAAAAAAGGGTGGCTTCCAAAATGTTTATGTGGCAAAATTAGTAGGAATATAGTTAGTTTAATTAACATACTGAATGTTAAGCGAGTGAGTAACACAGAACTACAAACGCTGCTTAATTTTCCTATTTATTAAGTAATTATATTAAATTTAAAAAAGTAACATTGTTGACGTCAACTTTTCTTGACCTCCCCCCCCCCGTCAACAATTGTCAACAATTTTCTGACCCCCCCTCCCCCCTATTTTGTTGACGTAATTAATGGACAGCCCCTTAAGCAACAACAATGCCAAACACGTGTTATTCTCGTGGTGTATGACGTATTTCAACCCATGTTCACATATTTTGTAACACTTCGCCCACGCGTGCCTTCAGATACCGATATTTTTTTAAATCAACAACAATGCCGAATACGTGTCTTTCTCGTGCTAAAGCTAATGACGTATGTCAACCCATGCTTACCCCTTCCCTGTCATATTTCGTGACACTTCGCCCACACGTAAATCTTGTTTCCCCCCCCCCCCCCAACTTCCCATCCCAACAAAAAATACACACAGATGTTCACTAATTGTATCATTCAAGGTCATACATTAGAATTAAGAAATGCCAATCCTATTGTTTCAAGGTCATATCTCTGATGTAGACGTGACAATTTCTGTGTACGGGTTTTTTTTTCCTTTTTTTTTAAATCTTGTCTGATCTGGTTATAGAATTGGGTTATTTACTGATTTTTTTTTATGCAACTCTGTTGTGAAAAAAAAAAACAATGTATCGGCAGCCAAAAAAACGGCCGGTCCGACAGTTAACCCATAGTGCCAATATCGGTCCGACTATCGGTCGCTCCCTACAACAATCGGCCGGTCCGACAGTTAACCCATAGTGCCAATATCGGTCCGACTATCGGTCGCTCCCTACAACAATCGGCCGATCCGATATTAACCGAAAGTGCCAATATCGGTCCGATACCGATACCGATCCGATTATCGGTCGCTCCCTAGTGAAAAGCATATTGCGGGTCTGCTGCAGATGCTAAGATAAAAATGCTGTTGTCAAATGCCAACGACTTTGAAGTTTGTTGACGAGTCAAGTGATTTGTCATATCAAGACGCTTGAACAGCATGAAAAACCTTTCATCCAACTGGCGAAGAAGTTCATTTAGGACAGAATGGTGGTACGTAACTTTATTCAGCTGCTGAGAAAGAAAGCGGCGAAGGCTGAAAATGGTCGGGACCACTCAACTAATTGTAACCATTTTCTCTCCCTGTGCAATATCTGTCGCCTGTGCAAATGGAGCTAGAACATCAACAAGTTCTTGGATTTGTCCATATTCCTTGGCTGTCATTATAAGATTTTCATGTGATGTTTGTCGCAGCAAATCCATCAATTTTGTCTGGTCCAAGTCGACAACTGCTTCCAGCTGTCTATATACACTGTTCCAACGAGTGTCGTTTGTTGCTGGAATTAACTTTACCACGTTTCCACACTTGAAAATGTCCTCAAAAGCCGTTCGAAATAATGCACTTTGATGAACAATATTGGCTAATTTCGAAATTTTTGAGAGTGCTGATCTACAGCTGGTGGTCTTCTCAAGGCCACCTCGCACAACCAGCTGCAGTGAATGACTGAAGCATGCAAGTCGGCTTCCAATTTCAGTCAGTGAATCAGTTTCCTCATCAGGCAAATCCTCCCACAGCTGATCATCATCAACATATGTGTCCACTGGAGGCGTTTCTTCTTCATTCACTATTCGATCGAGTGCTTCACTAATTAATTGACCGGTGTGTGATCCACGAAAAGCTGAGAATGCCAACAGCTGAGAGAATGGATCCCCGTACAGCACACTGTGCACTGTCACACCAAGGTGTGAATGGCACCGACGGTCTGTCCAGATATCAGCAGTCAGTGCCACATCTGTGCAGCCCTTCAGCTTGACCATCAACTTAGCCTTTTGCTCCTCGACTGACTTTGGAATAACTGAATATGACAAAGTTTGCCGACACGGAACCTGGTATCTTGGATCAACAACTTGTAGGAACTGGCGAAACTGGGGGCTGTCAATGGCTGAAATGCAATACCCAAGCCAACAATCAGATTATCAATAATCGATTGGGTGATGACTTTCTGCCGACTGCTGCTGGCACCATATGTTGTTGAACCACCCGCATTTGAATTAGAGGGACTACTTGTGAAATCTGTGATTTGTGACTGATCAGATGTTGTTGGTCGAGACGTTTCTCTTTGGTAAGATTTGTACTTATCCTCGTGACGGTTGGACAGATGTCTGTTGAGTTGAATATAAAAATATAAAATTTAGGCCTAAAAAAGTTCTACACAGGCAACGTGTACCGTATTTTCACGTATATAACGCGCGCGCTATACACGATTTTACAAACAGCGCAACCCTCCTGCGCATTATCTACGTGTGCGCGTTATCTAAGGCGACTACATATATTCTTCAATCAAAATACTTAATGTATATTGTTTTTAATTACTTCTGTTGATAAACTATTGCTACTGTATGCTTGAATTTTGAACATTGTTTGCGATAATACGGTATTTTCCGTATAAGGCGTAATTAAAATTATTAAGAACATGTAGCAAGACTACTAAAATGCGTAATACTACTAATTCAAAAATCTGAAAAAATTACTACTGAGGCTAAACAAAGCACACTTACTTTGTAAATCCTGAAGGCACGTTGATATTGTCTTGAATTATTTTGCGACAAATGCAACATTTTGCGCTCCACTTATTTTTAACCTTATCTTCACTGAAGTCGGTATAGGCAAAAGTAATTACATTTGGTATACGAAGCGGAGCCATTATTTTTTTTATAATTAAATTTAAAAAAAAATCAATTTATATTAATGAGATTAGAAATATGCCGCCAATAATAAACCGGAAACAAAAAGAAAAGGAAGTCTAGAAATGGCAGCACCATAGGTAATATATTATAAATACATGCAGAGTGCATTGCCATAGATTGGCATTGATTTTAAATATAGCACCAGCCTAAGCATAGCAAAAAAATTTTTTTTATTAAAAACCACAAAGCAGGTCCTTGTAATGTTAATAAGGACTGAAAGAGCAAGGACAAGGACAAGGACAAGGATAATGACTTGTCTGCCAAGGACCAGGACAAGGATAAGGACTGAAAAATGGTCCTTAAGGACAAGGACAAGGACAAGGATTAACATCACTGAAGGGACTTCACAGATCATGTCTGAAGTCTTCCGTCAAAATTCTGGGTACAGAATTACTCAGGCGTTGTCAACCTATAAGCTGACCAACAATGATTATGTACAGGCTCAGTTCAGCTGAAAAATTAAAATAAAAAAGTTTCACTAGGGCGTCAAATGAAGTAGACCCGGCACTATATGTACGTATCCACTATCATTGTCAATGTACTACAGTCAAGACCGGCACAATATGTACGTATCCACGATCATTGCCAATGTACTACAGTCAAGACCGGCACAATATGTACGTATCCACTATCATTGTCAATGTACTACAGTCAAGACCGGCACAATATGTACGTATCCACTATCATTGTCAATGTACTACAGTCAAGACCGGCACTATATGTACGTATCCACTATCATTGCCAATGTACTACAGTCAAGACCGGCACTATATGTACGTATCCACTATCATTGCCAATGTACTACAGTCAAGACCGGCACAATATGTACGTATCCACTATCATTGTCAATGTACTACAGTCAAGACCGGCACAATATGTACGTATCCACTATCATTGTCAATGTACTACAGTCAAGACCGGCACTATATGTACGTATCCACTATCATTGCCAATGTACTACAGTCAAGACCGGCACAATATGTACGTATCCACTATCATTGTCAATGTACTACAGTCAAGACCGGCACTATATGTACGTATCCACTATCATTGCCAATGTACTACAGTCAAGACCGGCACTATATGTACGTATCCACTATCATTGCCAATGTACTACAGTCAAGACCGGCACAATATGTACGTATCCACTATCATTGTCAATGTACTACAGTCAAGACCGGCACAATATGTACGTATCCTCTATCATTGTCAATGTACTACAGTCAAGACCGGCACTATATGTACGTATCCACTATCATTGCCAATGTACTACAGTCAAGACCGGCACTATATGTACGTATCCACTATCATTGCCAATGTACTACAGTCAAGACCGGCAATATATGTACGTATCCACTATCATTGCCAATGTACTACAGTCAAGACCGGCACTATATGCACGTATCCACTATCATTGCCAATGTACTACAGTCAAGACCGGCACTATATGTACGTATCCACTATCATTGCCAATGTACTACAGTCAAGACCGGCACTATATGTACGTATACACTATCATTGTCAATGTACTACAGTCAAGATCGGCACTATATGCACGTATCCACTATCATTGTCAATGTACTACAGTCATAAGTCCATGAATGAACAATGACCGTTCTAAACCATTTAAATTTCTATCTTGCGAGTTCCGAATCAGTTCTTACTATATCAATCTTATATAAAATTGATTCCAGAATCCAGTGCCACGTGTCTTTCATAATCTCAATAATGTTAATTTAAAAAAAGCAGTTTGAAAAAAAAAAATGATTTCAATTTGTTTAAGTATAATAAACAATAACGGAAAAAGGAGGGGGGGGGGCAAAACAAAAAAAAACAAACATAAAGGAACGTTTCGGACAAAAGACATTTAAGAGCATTTTCGTGTACGCAGTGGCTACGGTTACGCCGGACGAAATCCGTATTTTTTTCCGGGTTACAGCTCCACGCGTACGGGTTTTGATAAATAGAGAGGGAAGTAATCATGTTGAATAACTGTTACAAAAATAAATAATGATTACGCCCCTTTGATTAGGTTTTATTATTTACATTTAAAATATAAGCAAAAACGGTACCTAAGAAACTCTTATATTCGGCCCTGAGAGGTCAGATCGCAAAATGGACATTTGATGCACACATTGCAGGCCAAGACCTACAAAATGATATATACATCATGGGTCTAGGACTTATGGTTGTTGAGATCTAGGGTGATGACGGACAGACAGACAGACAGACAAAACGGGGACAATAGAGCATTTTTTTTCGAAAATGCTCTAAAAAACAACGCAAATAACCCTCAGGTAGATCGAATTCTAGCGCTATTTGGATTCTGAAACAACTTTCTTTAAAAAAAAAAGGAAGTAGCTCAATTTTTTCTTTGGAAATGGGGGAGGTGGTGGTGGGTCTGTATTCTAAGGTATCACTTAAACGACATTTTCACATTTTCTGTCTCACTGTTTCATTTGGTTCACCATTTGTGTTTTTATTTGTATTTCCTGTATTTTTTTATTTTGTCATACTGGCTTTAGGAGATCATGTTTAATGTAGCTAGCCGCTAATTACCTTCCATTATATATATATATATATATATATATATATATATATACTTGACGTGGCCGTCACTTTCGATGTTCCAAGTGGGTACATGTGTGTGTGTGTATGTCTGTGTGAGTGTGTGTGTGTGTGTGATATATACTTGATGTGACCGGCACTTTGGATGAGTACATGCGTACGGGAGGAGTCTCTGTGAGTGTGTGCGTATGTGTGTCTGTGAGAGGCAGTGCTCGATTTAAGAAAAGACCAGTGCCGTGAATGAAAAAAAAAATCCTGCAGTGCCGGGGGATATGATTTCTTCCCCGACAGGGATATATTAGCTAAAGTAGATCCGGGGATGACAGGTCTCAGTGCCGTGGTGGGGGGGGATATCCTCCAGCATCCCCGGCGCTACATCAAGCCTTGGTGAGAGGACATGAAAAGTAAGACACAAACACACGTACCGAGGTCACATCTTGGTTGGTCACTTGCTACGGTTGGGGGAGGGGAAGGGGGGGGCAAATGACGGATGTGATGGTGGAAATGTTTGTTGACACTTGACAACAACCCCCTCCTCCTTCCCCTCCCCCCCCCCCAAACCGCCACCACTTACGGAGCCGGAGAACACACACACACACACACAGATACACACACACAGACGCACACACACACATGTACCCACTTGGCACAACCAATGTTTTAAGTCAAAATACTTAACATAAGACGTCGGTTTTTTTTTTTTGTTAGAAAATCGATTCTCAAATTGGATGGAGTTGCTTCCTGCGGGCCGCATTCAAAGTTTGTGGTGTATTGCGCGGGCAAACCAGGTGTGGGGTATGGGAATCAATTAAAAGGGGGGGGGGCATTTTTAGTCACAGAAAAAAGTTCAGAGGAACACTTTCTTTTAATACTATAACTCATAAGATCGATTAATGAAATGACTTAATCTGAAGAGTTCCCTTTATCGGAAAAAAATCGATTTCTTTTAATTCCAATGAGTAAACAATTAAAAAAAAATCTAATAAGTTGTTTTTTTTTCTTAATCATAAGATATCTCAGAATGGTCACGTGACTTTGCAATTTTGGACTTAAGGAAAACCGGTATTTTGAGCATTTAAACATTTAATTATACATACATGGCCGTCATGACATATTCGCAAATTTATAAAACACTGACAATGCTTGATAGGTCTACTGCTAAATAAAGATACAGTTTTTTTGTATCATCTATATAAGATTATATTACAACGGTGACCAAATACATCACTTCATTGAGTTGATTTCAGGCCAAATACAACACTTAATTTTGTTAATTACAGGCTTAATACACCACTTCATTGAGTTGATTTCAGGCCAAATACATCACTTAATTTTGTTAATTACAGGCTTAATACATAACTTCATTGAGCCTATAGTAGACAAAATACATAACTTCATTGAGCCTATAGTAGACAAAACACATCACTTCATTGAGTCTATAGTAGACAAAATACATAACTTCATTGAGCCTATAGTAGACAAAATACATCACTTCATTGAGTCTATAGTAGACAAAATACATAACTTCATTGAGCCTATAGTAGACAAAATACATCACTTCATTGAGCCTATAGTAGACAAAATACATAACTTCATTGAGTCTATAGTAGACAAAATACAGATTCATAGACCAGTATACTTGACACGAGTCTAGACCTCAGCAGTCAAAGGCATTCGATAATGTGTGTGTATGTGTGTGAGTGAGTGTGTGTGTGTATGTGTGTGTGTGTTTGTGTGTGAGTGTGTGTGTATGTGTGTGTGAGTGTGTGTGTACCAAGCTAACTTGCTTGTTATGTTTCCTGTGTTCCCAAAAGCAGACCCCCCCCCCGAATGAGGGCAATTCACGGCCGTTCTTAGGAATTTGTGGGCCCCCCTAGACAGAGAATTCGGTATATATTTAGGGGGCCCTAGTCTTAAGTACTTTCAGAGCCCCCAAGCCCCAATGTTGCATTAGATTTAAAAAGAAGGGACTATAAGGGACAGTTTAGCTGTGTGGTCCCCTAACCATCGTCTGGTTTAACCATACACTCTTCAAAATGAGAAATCTACTAAAGGGATGTGTGATTAGTGACGTAACGAAGGTCAGCAGTGCTCACGTGTGTGTGTGTGTGTGTGTGTGCGGACTTTGATATGGTTGTCCTAATTCCGTGTCAAAAACTGCTTAAGTACATCTGATGCCGTCCCTGGCTGATTGAGGTTATTCCACCCTATGGCTAAACTCGCCTACCTCAACTTAAAGCTAATAAGAGTGCATTCTCTAAACACACACACAAACACAAACACGCAAAAGCAATACGTGTACATAACATCTGCTTTGAGATCTAAAAGGGAAAAAAAATCCATTGTGTATCATAACAATATAAGAAATAAATCCCCTACTGTTGTGAGAATTCTTGCTCCAGAATAATTGGCAGTAATGAATGGCCAGCGTCGGAAATTTCCGTTGACACATTTATGTAACACGTGACCAAGAGAAGCATTATGAAAGATGATATCATTGGTCGCCTTCACCAGATACAGGAAACTGATTATTGTCTTTTGTTATGTCTGTGGATAGAAGGCTGCCGTTGTTAGGTGTTATTTTTTTTTTTTTACTCCTTTGTCTTTACGGTGCCCGAGGTCAACGTGACACCCTTAAACAAAAAAAAAAACAATGACAAAACAATATTACTAGTTTTCTATGAGCAATTATTTGTCCATGCAGTTCAATGCTTCGAAAGTTTCCTATAATGACCTTAAAACACTTGACGACATTTGAAGATAATTAATTGAGAAAATATTTTTAAATCATTAATCAAGCATTGCTAGCACCAGCTATCTACTTTATTTACTCTTTTTTATTCACATCGTTATTCGAGTGGAGAAGTAGAACCAATTCACAGCTGTACGAACTGTACGAAGAACCAAATATAACAGCTGAAATTGAAATGAATAGATTGAGGTGGGTAGGGCACATAGAAAGAATGGAAAACAACAGAGGTCCAAAAGAAAAATATAAGGCAACACCCAATGAGAAAAGGCCTAAAGGCAGACCAAGAAGCAGATGGTTGGAGGAAGTGGAGAAAGACATTAAAGTCATAGGAGTGAGAGAGTGGAGGAAGAAGACCATGGATCGGGAAAAGGAAAGAAGAGTAGTATGGCAGGCCAGGGCCCTAAATAGGCTGTAGAGCCAAAGGAAGAAGAAGAATTCGAATCGTTATTAGAGCAATACAATTATTTGGAGGTTTTTTTTTGCGTGGGGAGAGGGGGGCACAGCCATAGGATTAGAGATATATGTTTGGACATCAGACGAAAATACCCGTATTGGGGGGCCTTAAAGCTTCGGATCTGTTAGGAATTTTTACTTGACCGGGTGGGAAGGGGCGAGTGGGTCACTTAATCTGTCTATCCTAAATAATCGCTCTTATTATTATTAAGGATTAAGTATTACCAAATGGCTATGATGTTTCACTAAAGATGATGATGTTTAGCAATCGTGACATTTACGGCATTTATCATAGCTCGGACAGGTCATTTTAAATGGGGTTAACCCAAATAATGTGGGGGGGGGGGGGGGGCTATCATTTCAGGCAATGCACTTTAACTCTTTTTTTTTTTGTATAAATGTTCAGAGGCGTATTAAGCTCGACTGGGGCCGTGGAGCCCCATTAACAAAAGTAGCACGAGGAAATTGAAAATAAAAATAAAATAAAAGTGTAAAACTGACATAATGCCAGACCCTTCTAGAGACGGGGCCCAGTACACGCGCCTGTGAATGTGAAGCTTTGTTACAAATTGCCTTATTATTATCAGTTGCAGCCCGATCTTAAGCTACAGTGAACGTCTAGCTAGTAGTTCTGATGTGGTCAACATGTTAGTAATCCTATATGACACTCCGTGTACTGAAACTATGGGTAGTCGGGTTCCATCCAAGTATTGGTAACTGGCGTGGGTAACGTAGCATAAGATTTGACTGGAGTTTATATTGCAAGTTGACCCTTGGACAGTGAGTCATAGGCTGGTCGCTTAATCTGATGAGGAAACGACTTTTTGATTTATTTTTTTTTTAAAAGTAATTTCTACGTTTACCCCACTATACGAGAAAATAGCAATGAACCTTGAAAGTATTCAGCAGACGAGATCTTCAGTTAAAAAAGTCAGAATTGAGTCCTACAGGAGGACAGGTTGAATATAACAGGAACTGATTGGTTGAAGGCCATCTTCTTAAATACAGTCGATTCCGCTTAATTGGGACACATCGGTACCGAGGCTTTTTGTCACAAATAAGCGGCTGTCCCAATTAAACATACAAATTTACTGTTGGCTTCTTGGTTTGGTTTCTTTGAGATTTGTCCCAAATAAGCGGCTGTCCCAATTAAGCGGTGTCCCAATTAAGCGGAATCCACTGTATTTGTCAGAGTAAGAATTTAACAGTTTTTTAATACGGAGGAAATATCATTCGGTGGAATAGTCTTACGAAACTGTGCAATGGTGGGGGGTGGAGTGGGGGTGATCTGCACACCGAGCCATTGTAAGAATAAGTTTATTCCCCTCCCCCCACCTTTAACGTACACATTAACAAAAACCTACAAATCTTACAAATCTATTATGACATATCATCATATCATATAATCCTGCTCTGTTATATTACGACATATCATCATGTCATATAATCCTGCTCTGTTATATTACGACATATCATCATGTCATATAATCCTGCTCTGTTATATTACGACATATCATCGTATCATATAATCCTGCTCTGTTATATTATGACATATCATCATATCATATAATCCTGCTCTGTTAAAAATTGTTAACAATTTTACAACCGAAAAGTCATTTGTAATATTTTTTTTTATCAATATTTAAAAAAAAAAGAAATAAATGCGCTGACTCCTCCTTCCCATCCTGCCGTTAAAAAAAAATAGATCAAGGTTGTAATTAATGGCACGTGGACAACAGCAGAAATTCGGGTCACTTCCTGTATTGAGCTAATTATCCCTCCCCCACCCCCACACGCCCCCCCCTCCCTCTTTCACGTTGTTTTTTTTTCTTTCTATTTCTCAACTCAGAGCACTCTAATGAACCTCAGCCAGCCATCTCGCCAAGCAGCTGACCTTTGCACTTTTCGTTACGTCATCGGCTCACTAGCCTTGAGAAACGTTTGCAGGTGCCAGTCAATAGCTGGACAAGAAAAAAAAACATGGCGGAGAGGAGGGGGGGTGGAGGGAGAGAGAGGGTAGGCGAAGAAGGTTTAATATTTCACTGTCCGAGTTCAATAAACTCTCCGAGGTCCTCACACTATGATATCAACGTATCGTTATTTTCACGAATAGTTTGTACATTGTATTTAAAGGTCTCCGTAAAAGTAAAAAAAAGTTCCTTTAGTCTAATAGTCCATCCGTCCACCCTCACTGTAAGGAAGAGTTGTTTATCTCTTTTGAGTTTATGAAGGGACAGTTGTGCTAAAGCCCTTTTATAGGCCAGCAGCCTGAGTTCTATTTCCCTTATTCTTAACCGCCCCTCCCCCCATGTTTCTATTGTGTAAATATAAAATAATCAATATTGAAGCGAGTGTGTGAGGGGAGGTTGCTACGACATGGAAACTCTGTCAAATATTCAGGCTGCGCCTCCTCCCTTGCAGCGGTCCTGCCAATTTTTGTGCAGCTTTCACCGAGGCACCAAGGGAGACGTAATTAGTTGACTAGGCGCGCTGAGATTTGAACCAGTAATCCACATTATACAGATAGGGCTCACAATCAAAACGCCACCGAGCCATTTGTCATGTACATATCCAGCCAACACTCAAAATCGGGTATAACTGAAGATCGTTGTGTTGAAAGTCCACCCAGCTTTAAATGGGTACCTGACTTTAAGTTGGGGAAGTAAAGGCGGGGCTGGGCGTTGTGCCAATCACACAATCCCTTCATATGCCGAGGTTACAGAAACAGATGAATCCTAAACATCTGCCCCGATGGGCCACTAGGGCTAAGGGAACTTTTCTGTGTTGAATGTTGCTTACTTAAACATGGAACGACAGTCGTCAGTCTATAAATACGCAGAAACATACAAATCTGACATTTAATTAAAAAAATTTAACGTTTTCATACATATTTTGTTAGTGTTTTTTTGTTTTGTTTCGTTAACTTCGGAGTAATCCAAACATGGCTTTTGCCTCGTTCATCAGACACTATTTGTATCAACATTTAATCTAAACAACAGTTCAATTGTTTAATTTGATGTAATTTTTTTTTTTGCCGTTTGGAAAGAAGTAATAAAATGTTTGAAATGTCTTAGAAAATAAATTAAAAAAAAACAACATTAAACTAATTGCATCTTTCTGACAAAGATCTGATTTGTATCAATCTTATCACGTATAATTATTTTTTTTTCCTTCGTTGACTCGTCCAACTTGTGGCCCATGGGCTTGTTGCAATCCACAACACAAAGGAATGTGACCTTCAAGTCGAGTGGTAAACTTACCAAATGTATAAAATAAACTAAACAGAATAAAAACAACCGTTTTGCTGATGAATATTGTATGAAATGTTGCATCAAAAGTTTGGCAAATATTCGCCCAGATAAAACAAAAATAATTAAAGACACACTTTTTCTTAAGTTAGTTTGACCAGACTGAAACCTCGCAAGAGAAATTGATGAAATAAGACAAATCTGTCCGAAAATATTAGCTATGTCAAAGGTCAAAACCATTGGTCCTTCTACTTCAGCCCTACAAGCAATTTCACAATTAGTATTGATGATGAACATGACATATGAGTGTCATTACTGTATGAACATGATATATGAGTGTCATTACTGTATGAACATGACATATGAGTGTCATTACTGTATGAACATGACATATGAGTGTCATTACTGTATGAACTTGGCATATGAGTGTCGTTATTGTATGAACATGACATATGATTGTCATTACTGTATGAACATGACATTATATAAAAGTGTGAATGTCTATTTTAGACAATTTTCTTTGTACGGTTGAGGAACTGTTCAAGTATAATATATATAAAAGCGATTTGGGCTCTGCGTTAAATCGAAAGTGAAGAATTAATAAAACAGTATTCCAGTTTAAAATACAATCATGAAAAAATCGGATCTGCCCGAAACCAAAAAAAATAACCTAGCCTACCGATCAAGGGGATATAACTATATGCAAAGGTTATGCAGGGTACAGCTAGTAACTACTAATAGAGATCCTGTTTTTGACTTATTTAATATACCAAACGTTACAAATGATTAACACAATGAACGTATATTATGTAAAATACCAATGAATAACTCCATGTCTACTAACTGGATTTTTACCAGTTCTAAACTGAGAGTAAATACATCTCTACAAGGTAAGTTTTTGGAAGAATCGACATTTTCAAGCAGATATTTTCAACAATAGAACACACAGAGACTACCAAATTCAGCCCAGATTTATGTTGAGCCTTACAACTAACGCTGCACAACCAGAAATAAATTCAACATTAAGTGTCTAGAAACCATTAACCAAATACTAAACTAATTTACTATTAGTTTAGTGTCTCTAGCATTAAAATAAACACAATGATTTGTTTAGGTTTCTGTGTTATCCTATCGTCCTCCAAAGCAGACGGCAAGAGCTAAAATACACTTTTGTTTTACAAATAATGTTAACAAATTATTATTTCTAATACATTCGGAGGCGGATCTTATTACGTCGAGCGCAACGGTAACGCCAAAAAAAAAACCACAAAATCCTTGTCACTTTTTGTATGTTAATGTTTCCCTTTGTTTAAAAAGTACAATGTTGACTCCCGCGTACGGTGTCCCAACCTCTGATTTCATGCATACACCTATGGGACAGTTGTCATGGTTTCTAAATGTACGGGAGTTTTTTAACCGATTTGTGGGGCAAAAAAAAAAGGTTTATAGCAAGTTTGGTTTTGAGTTTGGCATCAGTTACTACGAAATCTCCACTACGGCATAGCAACTGAACTGGATGGTTGATACTTTCTATAATAAACATATTTTTTTGTACTTAAAATCTGCGTTTACCCTAAGTTGTGCGCTAATGCGCGCATACATTTCTCGTCGATCGTGCGCACATCCATACTATCAAAACCTAGAAATTTTTTTTTACTAGACAAACATAATATACCATTACATTGTTTGTTTTAACCATTAACCGATGTAGTCGTTTTGTACACACATCAACAGAAATATATCTGTACTGGACACATCAATATATATATATATATATATATATATATAGCCTATATCTGTTTAGCTTTCATACGTCCTTTCTGTGGGCTTATAGAATGGGTGTGTGTGAAGTCACTGTAAGGATGAAATAAAATCTCTTAGATCCTACAAACCACTAATGGGATTGTTGTTTGATGGGATCCTCTTTTCATCCGATAGTGCAATGGCCATGGATGCACCACGGGAGATTTAGCGGGGACTTTAACCATGACCTCAAATAACCATTGGTCTTTACAGGAAATCGAACTTAGCCGCCTTTACTTCCCCTCCCCCAACTTAAAGTCGGATACCCGTTTAAAGCTGGGTGGACTTGTGGGACGAGTTTGCACCAAATTTCACCTGGACTCTCAGGTCGACAGTCGAGTATCTACACCACTCGGCCATCCGTCCCACTGTTTTTTTTTTAATTAAACTAAGAAATTATTAATTTTTTTTTTATTTTCTTTTGAAATTAAAAATAAAATGTTTCATGTAAAAAAAAAAATTCTTTGATTTAGTTTTCTCAATAAATATGTGGTAGTCGAACGTGTATATCTCATTAAATATGTGGTAGTCGAACGTGTATATCTCATTGAGTATGTGGCAGTCGAACGTGTATATCTCAATAAATATGTGGTAGTCGAACGTGTATATCTCAATAAATATGTGGCAGTCGAACGTGTATATCTCATTGAGTATGTGGCAGTCGAACGTGTATATCTCAATAAATATGTGGTAGTCGAACGTGTATATCTCAATGAGTATGTGGTAGTCGAACGTGTGTATCTCAATGAGTATGTGGCAGTCGAACGTGTGTATCTCAATGAGTATGTGGTGGTCGAACGTGTATATCTCATTGAGTATGTGGTAGTCGAACGTGTGTATCTCATTGAGTATGTGGTAGTCGAACGTGCATATCTCAATGAGTATGTGGTAGTCGCACGTGTATATCTCATTGAGTATGTGATAGTCGAACGTGTATATCTCAATGAGTATGTGGTAGTCGAACTTGTATATTTGTTTGTAAGTTTCATAACTTGTGACTCCAGCCAGCACTAGTACAGTTTTGCAGTGACCTTTTTGAACCAGCCGACTGGGTACATTGACAACGAGCAATTGACGAGGAGGCAACACATAAAATTTTGATGGCCGATATCATCAAACAAATAATTCTTTCTTTTTTTTTCTTTCAAGTGTAATATTATAGCCGGTCTCAAAATACAATGAAAAATAAACCCGCACCTGATCGTAAAGCGTTCGCTTTTGTGACATAATGTTGAAGATTTAAATGCCAGATGCTTGCATTGCGCATTCTTTTCAATTGATGTCCTTACCTGAAGGTTCTTTAATGACAGAGTGTGTAGAGGGCAAAAAGATGGTGACGATGAAGAGGGAAGGTGGAAGAGGGAGTAGGGAAGGACGGAATGTGGAAGAGGGAGTAGGGAAGGTGGAAGAGGGAGTAGAGAAGGGCGGAAGAGGGAGTAGGGAAGGTGGAAGAGGGAGTAGGGAAGGTGGAAGAGGGAGTAGGGAAAGTGGAAGAAGGAGTAGGGAAGATGGAAGAAGGAGTAGGGAAGGTGGAAGAGGAAGTATGGATGGTGGAAGAGGGAGAAAGGAAGGAAAGAGAGGGTGTAGGGAAGATGGAAGAGGGAGTAGGGGCAATACAAACATATGTAAAGTGCCCTGAGTCTCAGGAAAGTACCATCGATTTGGAAAAGTTTATTCTCATAAGATATTTCGTTTTTGGGAGAAGAGTGGTCAGAGTTTATCAGGAGCCCCACTTGTCAGAGTTTATCAGGAGCCCCACTTGTCATAGTTTATCAGGAGCCCCACTTGTCATAGTTTATCAGTAGCCCCACTTGTCATAGTTTATCAGGAGCCCCACTTGTCAGAGTTTATCAGGAGCCCCACTTGTCAGAGTTTATCAGGAGCCCCACTTGTCAGAGTTTATCAGCAGCCCCACTTGTTGTCAGAGTTTATCAGGAGCCCCACTTGTCAGAGTTTATCAGTAGCCCCACTTGTCAGAGTTTATCAGGAGCCCCACATGTCAGAGTTTATCAGTAGCCCCACTTGTCAGAGTTTATCAGGAGCCCCACTTGTCAGAGTTTATCAGTAGCCCCACTTGTCAGAGTTTATCAGGAGCCCCAGTTGTCAGAGTTTATCAGGAGCCCCACATGTCAGAGTTTATCAGGAGCCCCAGTTGTCAGAGTTTATCAGGAGCCCCACTTGTCATTTATCAGGAGCCCCACTTGTCAGAGTTTATCAGTAGCCCCACTTGGCAGAGTTTATCAGGAGCCCCACTTGTCAGAGTTTATCAGTAGCTCCACTTGTCATAGTTTATCAGTAGCCCCACTTGGCAGAGTTTATCAGGAGCCCCACTTGTCAGAGTTTATCAGTAGCTCCACTTGTCATAGTTTATCAGTAGCCCCACTTGTCATAGTTTATCAGTAGCCCCACTTGTCAGAGTTTATGAGGAGCCCCACTTGTCAGAGTTTATCAGGAGCCCCAGTTGTCAGAGTTTATCAGGAGCCCCACTTGTCAGAGTTTATCAGGAGCCCCTCTTGTCATTTATCAAGAGCCCCACTTGTCAGAGTTTATCAGGAGCCCCACTTGTCAGAGTTTATCAGGAGCCCCACTTGTCAGAGTTTATCAGGAGCCCCACTTGTCAGAGTTTATCAGGAGCTCCACTTGTCAGAGTTTATCAGGAGCCCCACTTGTCATAGTTTATCAGTAGCCCCACTTGTCAGAGTTTATCAGGAGCCCCACTTGTCAGAGTTTATCAGGAGCCCCACTTGTCATAGTTTATCAGGAGCCCCACTTGTCATAGTTTATCAGGAGCCCCACTTGTCAGAGTTTATCAGGAGCCCCACTTGTCAGAGTTTATCAGGAGCCCCACTTGTCAGAGTTTATCAGCAGCCCCACTTGTTGTCAGAGTTTATCAGGAGCCCCACTTGTCAGAGTTTATCAGTAGCCCCACTTGTCAGAGTTTATCAGGAGCCCCACTTGTCAGAGTTTATCAGGAGCCCCACTTGTCATAGTTTATCAGTAGCCCCACTTGTCAGAGTTTATCAGGAGCCCCACTTGTCAGAGTTTATCAGGAGCCCCACATGTCAGAGTTTATTAGGAGCCCCAGTTGTCAGAGTTTATCAGGAGCCCCACTTGTCAGAGTTTATCGGGTACCCAAGCTGTTAGCATTTGTCAGGGGGCCCCAGTCGTCAGAGTTTTGCGGAGCCACAGCAGTAAGTGTTTTTTTGCAGCCCCGTTGCCAGTGTTTGTCATGGACCCCAGATTTTTTTAAACTGCGTCCCTGTGACTATGATTCTCTTACCGGGAACTATTATTATTCCCACCTGGTTTTTTTTTCTTTCACTTCCTATCCAGCATCCCCGCCCCCTTGACTTATAGGTCGTGCCATGGATCCCAAAGAGCCTCTGCGATGGGCCCAACATAAGTAGCCTTTGTACAGAATCCTCAAACGTACCTTTTTTTACAGGGCCTAAACGTATCTTTACCTAAGGCCTTCATTAGTGACTGATCCCAATGTATTTTCCTAGGGCCTGCCATTAACATGTGCCTAGGGCCTGCCAATAACCTGTGCCAAGGGCCTGCCAATAACCGTGCCTAGGGCCTGCCAATAACCTGTGCCTAGGGCCTGCCAATAACCTGTGCCTAGGGCCTGCCAATAACCTGTGCCTAGGGCCCAACAACGAGACCTACACATTCTAGAAACCATTCATATTAAACAAGACATTGAAGACGAACAACTAAATAGTATTAAATGTATTAGATAGATTTTTTCAGATACATCGAGTGTAATAGATAATAATATACAGAATTATGAGAGGGCTGCACTATCAGGGCCGATTTGACCGATAGCTCCTAAATGGACCCCGCGCCTGGAAGGGCTTCCGCTATTTAAATGATCTAATAAATAGTAAAAGTTGTAATTGTAAAAAGAAAAATTAGAAGAGGGGTCTCGCAATCATCCGATAAATTGGGCCCCGCCATTCGCAAGGCCGGCCCTGTGCAATGTCTTATCGGCCGATCACAAACTATCCCTTCCCCCATTGCTCCTCCCCGCGCAATGCCCCACAGTAAATATATATATTATCTCAGACAGTCCATCCATCTGCTCTTGGTCCTCCCTACATTCTCTGTCAGTGGGTGCATGGGATTCAAACATTTATTTGTTAATGAAATAAGAGATGAAATTGTACATTAGTGTTTGGTTTGCCGCCCCGCCCCCCCCCTTTCCCTTACTTGAAAGGTTGTACATAAATAGTCCATGTATGGATATAACCTATAAACTACTAATGTAACGGTTTTACACATAGTAAAAATTGGCATTGTCGCGACTTCGCGTTTAACACTTTCGCGAATTCCGGACATGCGCGACAGATTCTGGAACCCATGATAACAACTGAGGGGGGGGGGGTGAGAGGTCAGGGACAATACCAAAATATTGGTAGTCAGTCTAGTCACTACAAAAGGATGTCCGTTTTTTACGACCGCGGAGTGCGAGTGAACCAAAGTCTAAGTATTTGTTTTATTACATATATCTACGTATTTTATCTCGTTCATTGGTGTTTATTGTTGTATAGTTTTATAGATGGTCTAGAGGCCTGCACATTTGTTTGAAGAAAATATGAATCCATTACATCAACATTCTTTACATCAACATTCTTTATGGATTCCATAAGAAAATAAGAAGACAGCGAAAATTTGAGAATATGTCAAGTCCGGCATTTTTACTTCTGCAGGCAACTACCACGGTAACAACAGCCCTCCCCGGGCAATATTACCACATCGCCCTCCCGCACACACAAACACACACTCACACACACACACACTTAGGGTTGGTATGGATGTTTTTCTTGTAATGTGACCCTCTCTAAACTGGGTCAATATGGCGTGGGATTTCCTTACGGCCTGACCTCATTAAAAGACTGTCTTTGTGTGTGTGAGTGTGTGTGTGTGTTATGTACATCATGGGGTCGAGATCGATCAGCACAGGACAAAGAACAAAACAACAACAACAATGATGTGATTAAGAGGAGTAGGTGGGCAGACAGTCGTTACGGTTTAGGGGAAGGGCGTACAACGTCAACAGGGCAAATAACAGCGTTGCGTAATAAACCGAGGGAAGTTCGTCAGATGCTGGAGGCGACCATCGTCTTTTTAGTTGTTGTTTTTCGTTAACTTGACACTTTATCATGTCTTGCGTCTCTGAATATTTCTTCGGGCCCCCCTGTGTTTTGTCTGGCCCCCTCTGCTTGGTTGCTCTACGTAGTAACATTTTTTCCCTGCCCCCCCCCCCCGGCTATTGGCCTGGCCCCTGCTGTAGAAATTTCACGCTACGGGGCTTCTTCTGTCCCTGATTATGTCGCAAGTCCCTGATTATGTCGCGTTCCCTTGATTATGTCATGTTTCCATGATTATGTCTTGAATCCATGATTATGTCTTGAATCCATGATTATGTCTTGAATCCATGATTATGTCTTGAGTCCCTGATTATGTCTTGAGTCCCTGATTATGTCTTGAGTCCCTGATTATGTTTTGCGTCCCTGACTTTGTCTTGAGTCACTGAATACGCCTTGTGTCTATTATTATGTCTCTGCAGTAGATGTGATTAAGTCTTGTTTCATGTATCTAATTATGTTTTGTGTCCCTGTTTATGTCTTGTGCATTGTCTCTGTTTTTATTTTTTGGAATGTCTCTGATTTTGTCTTGTCCATTTTCTCTGATTTTGTCTTGTGTAGTTTCTCTGAAGATTACAAACTAAGTAGGATGGTTCTTATAAAAATGTGAAAGTTACCTTAAGAGCTAATAAAAATAATATACATGTGGAAGTCATATTTCAATAGCCACGGCAGATTAAGGGAGTGTGTGGTAAGCCTAACAACCAGCCGATTTTACAACCCCAACATGAGTGAAATATCCATTTAACTCTGGGTTGGCTTGGGGACTTTCACCAACCAGGAAAAAATCCTTCAACAATTTACTTCATCATTCACACAATATCCGGGGGTGCAGCAGTCTTGGAGGCACCTCGACTCGGAGAAGTTGAATGTAAACTGCATCGTGAATTGGGTTGACCGCTCTGACGACTTCAGTAAACTAAGACCATCATTTTAACAAAACAGACATGTCTTTGGTTGAGATGTTCTTTTTTCATGATACTAAACTTAACACGCGTAATCTACAGCTACATGTGTAGTCAGTAGTCAGAGCATGGCAGCGACAAGGGTGAGTGTTTCAAATTCTGACCAATGAACAAGATGTATGTCACACAAGTGCAACTGAGAGAAAATTTTTAGGACCTAAAAATCACTGTAAATTAAAAAAAAAACAACAACTTATATGTGAAGTGTGTACTACGTTCCATTTTTGTGTGCTACGTCCCAGTTTGTATGTTATTTCCCATTTGTGTGCTACGTTCCAGTTTGTGTACTACGTCACAGTTTGTGTGCAACATGCCAGATTGTGTGCTACGTTACGGTTTCTGACTTTCTGTGCTACATCCCAGTTTGTGTACTACATCCCAGTTTGTGTACTACGTCCCAGTTTATGTGAAGCATCCCAGTTTGTGTGCTAAATCCCAGTTTGTGTACTACGTCCCGGTTTATGTGAAGCATCCCAGTTTGTGTGCTAAATCCCAGTTTGTGTACTACGTCCCGGTTTATGTGAAGCATCCCAGTTTTATTATTACTTCAAATCCAGTTTGTGTACTACGTCCCGGTTATGTGAAGCATCCCAGTTTGTGTGCTAAATCCCGGTTGTGTACGTCCCGGTTTATGAAGCATCCCAGTTTGTGTGCTAAATCCCAGTTTGTGTACTACGTCCCGGTTTATGTGAAGCATCCCAGTTTGTGTGCTAAATCCCAGTTTGTGTACTACGTCCCGGTTTATGTGCTACGTTCCAGTTTGTGTACTACGTCCCAGTTTATGTGTTACGTCCCAGTATGTGTGTCCCAGTGTATGTGGAACATCCTAGTTTGTGTGCTAAGTCTCAGTGTGTGTGGTACATCCTAGTTTGTGTGCTATGTATCAGTTTGTGTGGTACATCCTAGTTTGTGTACTACGTCCCAGTTTGTGTACTACGTCCTAGTTTATGTTCTACGTCCCAGTTTATGTGCTACGTCCCAGTTTGTGTACTACGTCCCAGTTTTTTTGTACTACGTCCCAGTTTTTTTGTACTACGCTCAATTTGTGTACTACACTTCAGTTTGTTCTTCAAACATGACAACTTGCTGGTAGACTACCACTTAATATTTTGTTAATTCACATCTATTTACTGGTATGTCTAAAATATTTTTCAAGAGACTCCTCTAACTCTCTAATTATATAGAGACAAAGACATAGACAAAGACATACATATGTAATAGGTGGCACTAGGCAGAGATACCCATATGTAATAGCTGGCACTAGGCAGAGACACCCATATGTAATAGCTGGCACTAGGCAGATACACCCACATGTAATAGCTGGCACTAGGCAGAGACACCCATATGTAATAGCTGGCACTAGGCAGAGACACCCATATGTAATAGCTGGCACTAGGCAGAGACACCCATATGTAATAGCTGGCACTAGGCAGAGACACCCATATGTAAAAGCTAGGGTTCGAAGTCGCGTAACGTTACGCGTAAGTTACCGTAAATTACGCGTAAATTACGGTAACGTAATTTGGAAAATTACGCGTAAATTACGGTAATTTAAAAAATGCATATTTGACGGCCATTTTTAATTGTTTCTGTCGCAATTTGTTGTGTTAACAGTGGCGATTAATTAATTTCAGTGATTAGGAGTACCATCTACATCCGGCCACAAGTATTCGTTTGGTAAAACAGCGTAAACCGCACAGTATATTGTTTGTTTTAATCGTTTTAGTAAACATAATAAAATAAATATTTTCAATAAGGAAGCCAAAGTCTGGTTAAAAATAAGACAAAATCATAAAAATTTTCTACACAATGCCGCCATGAGCTGCGCCTATGGCATGCGGCCGCAAGCCAAACAGGGGAGGTTATAAAATCTAAAAATCAAAAAAAAAAAAAAATAATAATTTTTAAACATTATCTATATGTTCCAAATGTCATGAAACGTATAGAAAACATTTTTCGCTGACATGAAATTTTTTTTATTGTAATCTGGGAAAAACCCAATTTTTTTTAAACATTATCTATAATAATATATGTTCCAAATGTCATGAAACGTATAGAAAATATTTTACTGTGTATAGTGCTTACGTCGATCGCGTCGGCCGTATTACGCTGCGTATTGCACCCACGTCGTCTGTATTTCGCTGCGGATTGCACTAGCGTCGATCGCGTGTGCCGTCTTTAGCTGAGTTCGGCAACCGCGGCGGCCGTATTTCGAGGCGCATTGCACCCGCCCCGCGTTGACCGTATTAGACGGTATTACTCAGCCCAATATGGCCGCCGCTGATGCAGTCAGTACACGACGAAACACGTGGTCGATGCGGACGACGGGCAAATTAACATGACCGGTAAATTACAAGTACAAACCTTTGAAAACATTATTAAAAATACACCTACTAGCAATCAGTGAGCGTGAGCAACAAAAGGAACATACACTTTCAAGTAATTGGGAATTAATGGTACGCGTAATTTAGGCGTAACTTACGCGCGCCAATCTTACACGTAATTTTCGAACCCTAGTAATAGCTGGCACTAGGCAGAGACACCCATATGTAATAGCTGACACTAGGCAGAGACACCCATTGGTATTAGGTACTTGTTTTGACCCATTTAATATAGGTTAAGATAGGACTTTGTACTTTTACAAGGGGTGACGATTTTTTTGGAAGAAGGTAACCTAGGCTTAAATAGTGTGCATATCTTGTTTTATCCGTACGAGCGACGTAGCTGGGAGGTACAGTAAGATTCCTACCATTGTGGACACATTTAAGCTATTATTTTAATTGGTCAAGTTCCATTCTTTTATAAATAAAAAACAAACAAACAAACATCATTTCGTTACATTAATATTAAACATAAATATAGATTTTAAAAAATGTCTTTGTTGTTTGGGCAGTTGGTAAATAGTACAGTAGAGTCTCACCCAACGTTCGAGTAGAATTGAATACCAGCTGCAACTAGGTTGGACATTAGTGTTGTTTTAGTCCCAGGTCATATTTTAGTTTCAGTTTTTATTTCGTTTTTTCTGTAATAATTTTAGTTTTCGTCTAGTATTAGTCTTGCTTCTAATTATAGTTTTAGTTTTAGTTCTCGTTGACGAAAAGTCAACATTTTCGTTAACGAAGGTTTTAGTTTTAGTTTTCGTGAACGAAAGCAACACTATATTTTAGTTTCAGTTTTTATTTCGTTTTTTCTGTAATAATTTCAGTTTTCGTCTAGTTTTAGTCTTGCTTCTAATTTTAGTTTTAGTTTTAGTTCTCGTTGACGAAAAGTCAACATTTTCGTCAACGAAGGTTTTAGTTTTAGTTTTCGTCAACGAAAACAACACTATTGGACATGGCTCAATCTATCTTATTGGGAAAAAAAAGCGCACTCATGAAGCATTTAATTACATTTAAATAAAATTTAACCAATTTTTAACATATAAAATTATTTAAGTCACGTGATGCCATCTCGAACGAGAACATAGAACGATGACCTGTACAGAAACTGACAACAAAGTCTTGTAAAAAAAAAAAAAGAATTTTGAGATTCACCGATAAAGGGAAAGGGAAAAATACAATCAACGTAGAAGAATAAGCTTCATTTGATTGACGCCAGCAGCTATTCACGCTTGGATGAATGCGTTGACGCGTACTAGAATTTAAATTAATATATATATATATATATATATATATATATATATATATATATATATATATATATATATATATATATACATATATCTAGAGGTATATGTTACAATATATATGTATTTATGTATAACGGATTAAGGGAGGGACTTACGTACGTTGTGAGAGAGACACAGTTTTATATGTAGGACGCTGGGGGAAAACCCAAACAGTCCCTACACCCCCCCCCCACACCCCTGCCCCCCACACACATACCATATCACGTAAATTAGAAAGAAATTGGCCAGGTGAGAAGGTGAGGGAGAGGCTAGAGCTGGGGGAGATGTTTCTACTCACACATTTTTTTTTCTCTGCGGCTGACTAACTGGGTGAGCAGAGTACAGCTGTACTAGCACATACCCCCCCCCCCTGGTTCTTGTAGTAGGGAATGTGGGGGGGGGGGGGGTTCACAGCTGGAGCTGAAAAAAAAAAAGAAAAAAAAATTTCTGATGTTATTTATATCAATACACGCATCCGAGTTGCCCGCCCCACCCCACCCCCCACCACCTCTATTCAAAACTTAGCGATTGATTCACTCACGTTTAAGTTTTAATATTAGATCGGGATGTAGGATAAATATGACCGGAATGTTGGATAAATGTGACCGGAATGTAGGAAACATATGATCGGAATGTATGATCGGGATGTAGGATAAATATGACCGGAATGTTGGATAAATGTGACCGGAATGTAGGAAACATATGATCGGAATGTAGGATAAATATGATCGGAATGTAGGATAAATATGACCGGAATTTTGGATAAATATGATCGGAATGTAGCATAAATATGACCGGAATGTTGGATAAATGTGAGCGGAATGTTGGATAAATATGACAGGAATGTTGGATAAATGTGAGAGGAATGTAGGATAAATATGACCGGAATGTTGGATAAATATGATCGGACTGTAGGATAAATATGATCGGAATGTAGGATAAATATGATCGGAATGTAGGATAAATATGACCGGAATGTTGGATAAATGTGAGCGGAATGTAGGTTAAATATGACAGGAATGTACGAAAAATATCACCGGAATGTATTACAAAATAAGACAGGAATGTTGGACCAAATAGGGCTGGAGTGTAGGATAAATATGAGCGAAATGCAGGATAAATATCACCGGAATGTTGGACAAAATAGGACTGGAATGTAGGATGAAAAAAAGGAATTCAATGGAGGATAAAAAAAAGGAATAGTATAGACGACAAAAATAGACACAAAACATATCAACAAATTATTGGACCGCTATTTACGATATAAGGAGGACATAATACGACCAGAATATACGATAAAAAATGATCAGTATGTCGCACAAACATATTCGGTAGGTAGGGCTTAATATGATCAGAGCGTATAGACAATATTTAAATTAAAAATTACGAGCAGGCGGTACATATAGGAACTAATCCTTAAATACATAATCGTCTAACCCGTGTGTCTCCCTCACAGGTAGTTTTCATATCGTGCGGTGTATGCGTTGTAACACTGTGTCTTTCTCACAGGTAGTTTTCATATCGTGCTGTGTATGCGTTGTATTTCTTACATTTCTTTATTATTTCTGTTCATATAGAATTGTGTTCATGGCAATAAAAGCTACACGTTCTTCAGCAGGCTTTTCCACTATGGGATATACATATACTTTGGGCTAAACCATTAAGTGGAGACAATATTAGTCATATTCTTTTAGTTTGAAGAAAATGGGCCAAAGTCTGCTTAAACCATGGTTTATTACTATTACAAATCTATTTTTTTTAAATAAAAAGAAAACATACCAGGTTCAGATCAATCAGACTTCGACCGCTGTCCAAGATTTTCATGTGAATTTTACATGGCTTTGTTGCAACTCGAAGATGATAACTTGTCAGACCATTAACATGGGAGGCACAGGCATGAGAGTTTGATTCCAATGTGACAACAGCTATCCCTTGTCTATCCCTTGTCTATCCCATGTCTATCCCATGTCTTCAACTGACATCGTAACATCAGTGAAGTTGAAAAAGGCGACACCATAATTATAAAAAAGCTTATTGGTCCATTTTGGAGGGGAGGAGGGGGTCAAGAGATAAACAACGGTGCGGGTTCAAATCTCACTGACACCAGCATTGGAACATCAAAGAAAAAAGGGAAATCACGATAAACGATAAAAATAAAGAATATTAAATAAACAGAATAACGTCAAAAAAAAAAAAAAACCAACAATTTATTTTGTCAGATTATGGCAAATGTTCTGCGCAAAGGTCAGTTGAGATTAACTTCATAATCTCTTTCAGAGCAAGTAATGGGTCACTGAGCTTGACCAATGACCCATATGACCCATCAAGTTCTTGACCCAGACCCATCATGACCCATGACCCATTGAATGTTGTTATTTTCAAGATGGCGGCCTTCGCCACAGAAACCATTTTGAAATTAAAAAAAAAATCGCGCGACGACGGGGTTTTTTTTAAAGGGTCGGGCGGAGACTAAGGATGGGTCGTGGGGTCAGGGAACATCCAATTTTGCGATCCATTTGACCCATTGACCCATGACCAATTTGGCCCATTACTTGCTCTGATCCCTTTAATAACAAAGGCCCTTTATTTTGTGTTAGTCTTTATGACCTGCGCCATTGTACACCGTGTAGGATGATAACCAGTTATTGTTTATTTTTTCTAAACCTGTACTGACCAATATAGACAGTTTATTGCTAATACTTACATTCCACTTTGTACTAGTATTCAAGATGGGTTTTTTTTTTTTTTGTTTCAATACAAATAGGTCACAAACACGAGAGTTAAAAATTAAAATAAAAAAAAAAAACAAACAGGAAGAAGTGAAAGAAATTTTATCGCCACACGGTGGGGGCTATCACAAAACAACACTTTTGTTTTACACTCGAAACAAACAAACAAAAACAAAACAAAAAAATAACTACCATCATAAAAAAAAACAAATAAACAAACAACCTTATCATAACACACACACAACAACACCAGCAGAGAAAAGAATTATTGAAATTATATACACGTACTGATAAGCTATCGTATTATTTATTCCCCCCCCCCAACCACCTACTCCTCCTTCCACCCGCATCTTCCGTGTCCCCAACCCTGCCCCACCCACCGGTTTATCACCCTCCTCCCCCCTCATCCCGCTCACACACACACACACACACACACACACACACACACGCAGACTTCCCTCAACGAAACTAGGCTAATCGATCTGCTAGTCAAGGTCAGCTGATGACGTCAGAGACGAGGCGCGCGCACGCACAGCTGCTCAAGCCAAAACAATATGTCTGATCCAGACGCACACGCCATCCCCGCAACTCCCTCTCCCACCGTTCCTCCCTCCTACACCAACTTTACCCCCCTCTCCCCTCTCTCCCCACCACTCTGCCCCACCACTCCTAGCATTTTGCTCGCACCAGAGAGATACAAACAATATTAAAACCAACACATAATTATAGAATTGACAGATTTGACTAATTTCTTTGAGTCCAAAACCATTTTTCGTAAGAATCACGTGACGGTAATGTATACAAGGTTATTGATGTGTCAACACATTGAATATTATACTATTATTACTACATAACCAGTTGTAGCGGTGTTTGATAACTTCCACGATAAAAGAATTATTCTCGCATGGAGCAAAAAGAAAGAACAAAAAAATGATACGGTTATGTACATTACTTTATGACTGAAATTTTAAATGTTTTGATGGTAAATAAAAAAAGAAATATTTGTATAACGGCAGATATCGCCGTAGTTAGTTTCAAATTGATATCTATCTATCTATCTATCCATCTATCTATCTATCTATCTATCTATCTATCTATCTATCTATCTATCTATCTATCTATCTATCTATCTATCTATCTATCTATCTATCTATCTATCTATCTATCTATCTATCTATCTATCTATCTATCTATCTATCTATCTATCTATCTATCTATGTGTCTGTTGTCTGTCTGTCTGTCTCTCTGTCTCTGTCTCTCTATCTCTCATATATATATATATATATATATATATATATATATATATATATATATATATATATATATATATTAGGGTGCATCACCAAAAAAAATTGTTAATAATTGATCTGTCTGCTATTTAAATTTGTTCCATTGATCAATAAAAGCATTGTGTAAAAAAATAAAAAATATTTGACAATATTTAGAGGTCCCCCGGACTTCAACAAAGTTTGCATAATTAAGCGAAAACTAGATAAAACCATTCTTCTTGTAAAGTCTTACAGACTTACATACAAAAAGTGAAGCGCTATATAAATTTTTTATAGTCTTTGGTTTTATAATGTTTGCTAGCTATGATTGATTTTGATAAGCAGTTGTGCTAGAAATAAAATTTAAAATTCACATTTTATTAGCAAAAACAACACTTTTCCTTACCGAATATTGATGACCAAGGCAAGCATTTTAATTTCTTTATTTATATATTTTAATTTCTGATACACACAACCTATAAAATCAGAACATGGAAATGATATGAAAAACAACAATAAAATGTTTACACCTTCTAAGGAAATGCTGGTTGACCCTGAATCAAGTTACTGCTTTCTACGAAAAAGCAAACATTCCAATGGTGACAGAGTTGAGAGCTTGTGAGAAGATTGTTCAGCTTCTTGATGAATACAATAAACTTCGTTCAATTGATAAAAGTCGCTGAAACACACCAGCCACCAAACGTAAACTGGAACAAATGAAATCTATGTTGGTAACAACTTTTCAACTGTGGCCGCCAAATGTCGAGACTATTATAAAAAATGCAGAAGATCTAGCATTCTTGAGGTCTATGAAAGGAGACAGGTCTTCCAGCTTTGGATCATTTGACAAAACACTTGCAAAAAAAGTCGCTCGACGCCATTCACGAGATGTCGCAACATTGGAACGTCAGAAACGCGCAAGAGAAGAAAATGCAGCAAGTTCAACGATATCAGTGCCTTCCAGCGAGGGTAGCAGTGACGAACCCGATGATTCTACTTCTAAATCTGAAGATAATATGGAGTTTGTTGATAACTGTTTGGATGACATAATGCCATTGCAAAAGCGAAGAAAGCCAACAGGAGCTTTGGTATTTGTACCTCCAGATGTTTTAAGCCGACCAAGTATTGTGTCTATAGCGACAAGATTAAAGAATACACCAACACAGCAGGCAGCTTTCACACAGGGCCTTAATAGCGAGTCTGGGGGTGATGTATCAATGGTGGCTTCTTCCTATGCCACTGCAGATCGTTCACGTCGCAAAGTTGTAAGTGAGATATATACAAAGATCCACGACTCCTGGGAACCACCCAAACTCTGCACTCTCCACTGGGATGGCAAACTGACACCTTCTCTAAAAAAATCATCGTGTCACTGAGGAACGCATAACAGTTGTTGTCGGTGATGCAAAGCAATTGAGACTTCTAGGAGTGCCAAATTATGCCAAGGCTTAAAGAAACCCGTTGGTGAAATAATTGCAGAATTAACCATGAAGCTAATGACAGAGTGGCATTGTAATGATTGTATCATTAATATGACATTCAACACAACAAGATCAAACACTGGTCATCAGACTGCTGCCTGCATTGCCATACAAAATATGCTGCAACGTGCTCTTCTGTGGTCAGGTTGTCGACATCACATTGGTGAATTTATCCTCTCGCATGTGTTTGCAGACATGAAAATATATGTTTCCAAATCCCCGGATATAACTTTGTTCACCAAGCTGCGAAGTAATTGGGAGTTGGTGGCACATGATTGGTCTCACGTTTGTAGTTCGTTTACGTTAGCTGATCATGATCTGAAGGCTCAAGAGCGACTGACGATAATGAGAGATGCAGTAATTGCACATGCCAACTCTAGTAAACAAACCGAATTCTTGCGAGACGACTACCACGAATTCCTTAATCTGTCCCTTGTTTACCTGAATGCTATAAATAAGGAGGTTAGCTTTAAAAGACCAGGTGCCCTGCATAAAGCACGATGGATGGCAAAGCTGATATATTGCCTCAAGATTGTACTGTGTGAGAAACAAATTAAATTATTGCCTCCAGGTACTATTACCACACGTGATCAAGTGCCAAAGATTCGTGCATTTGCTACATTTGTAACACATGTTTATGTTGTGTGGTGGCTCACTTGCAAAAAGAGTGTGGATGCACCATGGAATGATCTACAGCTCAACAAGCGACTTTTGGATTACAACGATGTCAACAGAGACATATCCAAGTCAGCAATCCGTGCCCTGAATTGGCATCTGTGGTACCTCATTGCTAAAATGATCCCACTTGCTCTGTTCAGCAATGAATTACCTGTGTTGGAAAAGCGAGCTCTAGCAGATGCTCTGCTAAGGCTTCGACCGGTGGTTGCCCTCCAAACTCCACAGAATCGATTTGGAAATGGTTGGGGAAAACCACGATTCCAATCAATTGATTCTTAAACTCGGTTGTGTGATCTGGCTGGAGTTGACTCGTGGTTTACTATATACAGACTTCAACTGGACACAGGATTCCTCCAACTGCATGTTGATGATTGGTGTCAAACAGCTTCTTACATTGCCAGTGCAGAAAATGTTGCTGCTATTAACGTTGTTAACGATTGTGCCGAGAGAGGAGTGAAACTGGCATCTGACTTTGTTGAAGCAGCGCGAATGGATGAACATTTTCAAAACATTCTTCAAGTGGTAGAAATGGACCGCAAAAACATCTTAAATGTGCGTAAACCTTACAAACGCGCAACAAAGTGAAACTGAATTAAATGCAAAAGTAATAAATAATTTAATACTTTAATGTAATTTTTATATAGGCTACAATAAACTTTTTTTTTCTTTACATGTTTTGTGATTTCTTGGGCGGGGGGGGGGGAGGGGGGACCTCTAAATCAAAACTGATTTGAAAAATATTTTACACAAGTTATTATTAATGATATTAGAACAAATCAAAAACAAACAATCAATTTTTTCCTCTATTGTGGTGATGCACCCTAATATATATATATATATATATATATATATATATATATATATATATATATATATATATGTATTATTCATTTCCAGAGTGCGTTAAATCGAAAGCGGAAAACAAGAATTCAAAATGGCGTCATCCCCGTGTCTCGATTCAATATTTGTTTTTTTTTTGAAAAAAATTACAGTTTTCAATAGTTTCTGTGCTTTTAATTATGAAATGTAAAAGTCTCCAATATTAAAAATTAATAATTAGCATATAAATTATTGTAGTTTTTATTACAACAGAGCATTTCAACATCGTCAAACGTAAACAATAGTAATAATCGAAAATCTCCGACGTCGGCGACGATAAGACTAGTGACCGCGTTTTCGTATCTAATTTCGTATATAAAGTTCTTTTTTAAAAGTCGATATAATATTAAAAAAAAAGAAATTCTACTAATTTCTGTACAAATTAAGTTCTCAGCTTTTATAATATTTATTTTTTTTTAAATACATACGGCTTTGAATTATTTTAAATTACAAAATAATAATTTAGACCTAAAATTAGGTCAAAGGAAGTGATAACATAACCGAGCAATGTTTCTCTAATAGTAGATTAACATTGTAGCTTAGTTTCAGTGACGTGGTGGCAGAATGGTTAAAGCAGCTAGGGGTTGACTTTTTATGCCGACTATCCAGGTTCGATTCCCCCCAGAGACATATTTTTCAATTGTTTTTTTTTTCAGAATGTATCCATTTAGTTGTTTTAATGAAAAGTAACTAATTAGATCTCTTTGACATTTTTAGAGCATTTTCGAAAAAAAATGCTCTATTGTCCCCGTTTTATCTGTCTGTCTGTCTGTCATCACCCTAGATCTCAACAACCATAAGTCCTAGACCCATGATGTATATATCATTTTGTAGTTCTTGGCCTGCCATGTGTGCAGCAAAAGTTCATTTCGCGATCTGACCTCTCAGGGCCGGGCTTCAGGGCTCCTAAGGGGCTTATATATTATATATACACCTTGTACATTCAATAAAGCATTCATTTGGTGCGAAATACTGCAGCACGTAGTTTCATCAAGATTTATTAAGAAACTCATCAAATGAAATAGTAAGCTTGTGTTCTGAGTTTAATTGAAAGTATCAGAGCTATGCAACAATTGACGGAGTTTTCGGAAGATTAAATGACTATAATTTCGAATGTTTTCAATTATGAGTCCTATTTCAGTAACCACAAACCACTTGTAGTTAGATTTAAGAGACAATAATATTTTTTCAAAAATAAAGAAACGTCTTTATAATTTTTTTTTACAGATATATGCATTACACAATTGAATTTATAAACATTTCCAAAATTTACAAATATTTACTGAAAGCTAACAAACGTACTGATACATAACACGAAAATGCGCTAACACGTCCTGTGTCCAGAATGGAACAGGCTTAATTGCTTGTTTTTATTGAAATAATGTTTCCTTTAGGATTTTTTAAGAAAAAGAAACAACAACTAATTAGGTTTTTAACTATTTCATAACTTAAAAAAAACAAAATACCAAAATAATTTGAAAATATGTATCAAATATGAACACAGAGGTGTAACTAGGGTGGGGGGGGAGAGGGGGGGTCCAAAATCGAAAGTCCCACCGGACTCCAGCTTGAGGGGAGCCCCCAAAATTATTTTTTACATTAAATATTAAGTACATAATTTTATGTCATGTTATCGAATGTCAAAATGCAGTGCCCCCAAATCCTAGGTTCGGCAATGGCTTTACAGTAGTCTACCTTCCAGCGAAGGCTTTGCAGGGTACAGCTAGTATATATATAATTAACTGTATCAGTACAGCCAGTTACCAGTACAGGCAGTTACCAGTGCATGTAGTTACCAGTAGAGGCAGTTGCCAGTACAGGCAGTCATCAGTACAGGTAGTTACCAGTACAGGTAGTTACCAGTACAGGCAGTCACCAGTACAGGCAGTCATCAGTACAGGCAGTCACCAGTAAAGGCAGTCATCAGTACAGGCAGTCACCAGTACAGGCAGTCACCAGTATAGGCAGTCATCAGTACAGGCAGTCACCAGTACAGGCAGTCACCAGTACAGGCAGTCATCAGTACAGGCAGTCACCAGTACAGGCAGTCACCAGTATAGGCAGTCACCAGTACAGGCAGTCATCAGTACAGGCAGTTACCAGTACAGGCAGTCACCAGTATAGGCAGTCACCAGTACAGGCAGTCATCAGTACAGGCAGTTACCAGTACAGGCAGTTACCAGTACAGGCAGTCATCAGTACAGGCAGTTACCAGTACAGGCAGTCACCAGTACAGGCAGTCACCAGTACAGGCAGTCACCAGTACAGGCAGTCATCAGTACAGGTAGTCATCAGTACAGGCAGTTACCAGTACAGGCAGTCACCATTACAGGCAGTCACCAGTAGAGGCAGTCATCAGTACAGGCAGTCATCAGTACAGGCAGTCATCAGTACAGGCAGTTACCAGTACAGGCAGTCATCAGCACAGACAGTCATCAGTACAGGCAGTCATCAGTACAGGCAGTTACTAATATAGGCAGTTACCAGTACAGGCTCACCAAAATATGAGACCAGTCCGTAGCATTTCTTGTAAAAATAGTAACCAGCTCTTGAGTGGCAAGAAGGTTCAGAAAAATTATACTTATAAATGAAAACCGATTCAACTTAATTATTTTTAATTGAATTAGACAAAATAAAAGTCCAGACAGAGGTCCATAAGCACTCGCAAACTTGACCTGTCCATTTGAACGGCTCTGTTTAAAACAAACAAACATGGCGGCTTAAAGAATTGAACGGAGTGTAGTTTATCTCTCAACGTATTTACATGCCGCAACTTTATATTCGGCACAGCCAAAAATTAACTTTTTTAAAACAAAAAAAAAAAGTTTTTGGGGATAGGTTTATGATAAATATCTACTTATGTTTTACAATTTAAAAAAAAAAAATTCATATCGCCCACAAATATAAATATGGGTAGGAGTTTCCTTAACCCATGACTTCAAAATATAATGTGGTAGAAAAAATAAATAAACAAAAACAGTTCATCTCCCCAGCCCTCGCCCACCCCCTCACTATAAACTTTCCCTGCCAGTGGGCGCTATTGTTGCCACACATTTGATTTCATAATTTTCTGTTTTTTTTTTAAAATCTGAAACAATAAAAAGACAAGAGATTTGGTTGGCCACGGTGTATTGGCCAATATCTGGGAGGTCAAAGGTGAATGACCATCTGTGTAAAAAAAAAAAAAAAACACAAAAAGAAAATACAGTCAAGAAAGTAAATACATTGTTTATATCAATTTTCATGCAGATGCCAGAATAACATGTCGTTTGGGTGTCAAATCGGAAATCCCCACCACCCCCATCCCCTCGCCTGACGCCCCTAACGGATCAACACTGTGGACACCAAATAACTTTTAACACCATATTACCCACCCATCTGACCCTAAAAAACAAGTTTCAAAAATCCAGGCCAAAACATTTAAACATGTTTTCCTGCTATGTCAGCATAGAGGGGGTTAAAGCACAATTTGTATTGTTTTGTTTTGTTTGAACTGGATGTAAACAAAATCATACTCAAACTAGCACCAACACCCATATACTTAATAGTACTAACACCCATACACTCACTAGTACTAACACCCATACAGAGAGAGAGAGTGGAATAAAAAAAGATGACAAACACAAAGACAGCAGCTTCCCCCAAAGCTGATGAAAACAACTCTGTCCCAATCCCATAAATGATGACGTCAATGTCAGCCTAGAAGTTGGTAAGAGTGCGGGAGAGTTCAAGCTGCCGTAGTAGTGGGGGAGAGAAAAGAGGAGTGGTCGGTGGGTGGGGTTGGGGGAGGAAGGGAGAAAGCGCCAGAGTGTCAATTTTGTCTTGTCAATAATTAAATGGGTCACAGATGAAATGGAATGTTGTTATGATTTTAATACAGTCTGAGACATTCACTCCCCTCCCCCCTCCTCTTTCACTGTTTGAATCTGCAAATCTCAGCTGATTCTCTCTCTCTCTCTCTCTCTCTCTCTCTCTCCTCTCTCTCTCTCTCTCTCTCTCTCTTTCTTTCTCTCTCTCTCTCTCTCTCTCTCTCTCTCTCTCTCCTCTCTCTCTCTCTCTGTGTCTCTCTCTCTCTCTCTCTCACTCTCTCTCTCTCTGTCTCTCCATATTTTTCGTAATTAGCCGAGTGCATTAATGTTGTGGTACTCACACTGTTGCCATTCGTAACCCATGAAGTAACATGTTTGGTTTTCACGACCCACCTATAAAGAAAGAAAAAAAAATTCTAAAATTAGTTTGGATAAAGTAATTCAATAAATGTTTGGCGACCTGCTCCAAAATTAACCTTTTTTTTTTGTTTTAAAGAGATCCCCTGCACTAATGTTTTGTGTGTGTGTGTGTGTGTTTGTGTGTATGTGTGTGTGTGTGTGTCGGCTAGGTATCTGTGAATGTGTGTACAGCATTTTAAGCTGGGGTTCTTTTTGTTCTGTGGAGGGGTGTGTGGAGGGTGGCCATGAGCAGACATTGATCGTAGAAACTGAGACTATTGACCCCAGGACCTATCAAGACCGTAATAACTTTACACTTGATTGTACATCTGTATTGGCATGGGACCCTTCGGTAGTAGTTAGGGGGAAGGGAGGTGGGGGTTACCTAGATACCAATCCATAAGAACATTTCTGTGGGTGTCCCTCAGTGCTATGGTCATGGATAGACAAACCTGTCTGCCTAGCCCGCCACCCCCCCCCTCCCCTCACCACTCCGACCTACTATCAAAGGTACCCCTTCTGGTATTAATTTCAATTTAATCTGGGTTAGAAGGTCACGAAATGATTTCTGGATGTCTCTGCCTGAGACATTCGCGGGGGGGGGGGGGAAGGAGGGGGGGGATGGTCGTGTGGTGGTAAACCGCTCGACTGTAGACCTGAAGGTACCTGATTTAAGTCCCCCCCCCCCTCACTATGTCTCCCGTGCTGCCTCCATGGCCATTTCACTATCAGCTTTGGTGGAGATGAAAGATGCAAAAACCGTCCCATCGGTTGTTCATAGGATCTAAGAGATTACATCTCATCCTTACAGGGACTTCACACACCTAAGACCTTCAAAGACTTTAGATCAATAAAATATTGAGATATGTATGTGTATATGTGCAGGACATGTGAGTCTGTATCTGTATCACATATTGTGTAGGTCAGCAGTACTAAACATGTATCAATACTTTTTTTTTTACTTACCGGTAAATACAACTGCAACCTCTATTTTACGACTTACTACGTTATAAACAAGAAGTAATGAAAGATAGAATGAAGACTCTCTGTTTAAAAAAAAGTAATTCTACAATGTGTTGAAAATCTACCATTTTAAGTTGAATGCTCTTCCTTGTATTCACTGTCCTGTAAATAACTCAGAAAGGATTAATCCATACTTACCTGGCACAGGAGGTACCATGATCAATAAGGTCAATAAGATGCCTCCTTTGCCAGGCTATCCTGGTCTTGGAGACATACCACGGTCTGAGGGGAAAAGATCATTGGGGGTTCTCAGAGTCAGGAAAAAAAACCTTTTGAGACGGTGGTAGTACTGTGGTCAATGAGGACTATCCGAGACTGTAGTATTCACAGCTGGCGGTGGTGACGGATGTGGTTGGCACACAATACCCTTCTACTCTATCCCACTCAAGCACACTTTCGGGGGGAGGGGAGTTCAGGCACATTTACACCCTCCCCTCTGTCCGAGTCGCTGGAAAAAACCCCTTGCCTTGCCATTCTGGCCAATCGGCAGCACACACCCCCTGCTGGTCTGGCCAGCCTGGGAAAGTCTTAAAACCCTTTTTTCTGCCATCCCGGCATATGATAGTGGGCACACTCACCCCGCCGCTCTGAAGGCATGACAGACATGCATCAGCGCCGCCAACAATGCTGGTGTGGTAGGCACACTACACCCTATCAAGCTGGCAATGGCGGCGTATAAAAAATAGGACTTTCACATTACGTGGATGATTAAGCTTTGGGTTTTTTTTAGAAATAAAATCTGAATGAAAAGTTATCAATTCGCTTCAAAAGATAAAGCCATAAACATATTTTAAAATTCACAAGTTCATCCTATGAGTTAGGTTTTCTAGAAATATATATTTATATACTACTGATGTTAAAATATAATAACATCTATTAAAATAATAGCGATTTGGGTTCTGAGTTAAATCGAAAGTAAAGAATTAATACGACAGTATTCCAGTTTAAAATAGTCATGAGAAATTCGGATCTGCCCGAAACCAACAAATAACCACCTAGCCTACCGATCAAGTCTAAGGGGATATGACTCTATGACAATCTAATTTAAAAAAAAAACGTGCTCTCCCATCAAACATGGAATTCCAAATAATGTTTTCTGGTAAACTTTGACTCTATGAGCCAGGTCTTAATTTTAGAAAGTTATCTCAAAATTCATGGACCTGTTGTTACAACAAAAAACAACCTTTTTTTTTAAAGATTGTAATTGGTGACTTACTAGTCTCATTGATTAGTACAAGTACAATTTATATCGGTTTAATATATTTTTAGGTACGGTGCCCTATTGTCAGAGTTCTTCATGGGGCCCAAGGTTTTCTGTCTGGGTCCATTTTGGGGGGATGATGTAGCGACAGAGACTGCCAGACTTGAGTCTATAGGATAAAAAGAAAACAATTCCCATTCCTACATGGACATTTAAATATGTCAGAAAAACGTTTATTTCAAAAAAATTTAAATTGTCGTCAATCTTTAATTTTGTTAAATGGAGACTAGGGAGTGGGTGAAGGGAGGCGGGGAGGGGGTGGTAAAAATAAAGAAAACAAATTACCGGTATAGAGAAATACTTTCATGAAATCTGAGATTTTAACTCATTGCTTGAGCTAACTTTTTAATATACTGTAAATATCTTTTTTTTTTTTTAAAGAAATATGACTAGCTGATATATTAATCAATTGATAAAGATCTTACTTCATTTACTTTTATTATTCTTATGTTTCAAATTAAATTGTTGTCTAGTTCATATCGAGTTTAAATCAAGTTTTCGACCACAATTTGGGCAGAATTTCATTTATGTCTCGGTGAATTAGTGTCGCCGTTTTATTTTCATTTTCGCTCATTTAACTACATAATTAATGTTAATTTATTTATGCATCTAATTACTAGTAAACCTGTTGAAGAAAAAGAGTGTTTTTTTTTACATCATCCTCCTATGACTGTGTTCAATAACGTGAGTATTCCGTTGAGGTCACAAGTTGAGATTTTATAAGACAGCAAAATTTGAAAAAAAAAAATTTAACCTTAAAGTTTCATAACTTTAAAAAAATAAAAGATAACTATACTGTTAATTGAGGTATCAAAATTCTTAGAATGCTCAGTTCTTTTCATTGAAACAGAAAAAAATTGAAATATAAGTCTGAAGAATAGGTTCATACTAAGACTCCTTATAGTGATATATTTCCACTTAAAGTAGTTTTCTAAGCAAGGGAGCTAGGTCATATATTTAAGGCTGATTTCAAATTTGAGGATTATCTCCCCTGTATTAATATGTGTCGAATGACATTTTTCACGTCATTTATAGGCGAGTTAGGTTACTAGTCAGTAGCGTAACTAGGGTACTGCGTAAAAAAGGGGCGCCGAAAAAGCGTTGTTAAATGTTTTTGCACTTTTCAGATTTGGAGGAGGACGCTACAATAGCCAGCTATGGCCCTGGTACTTTGTACAAGCAAAAGTATTCGAATATAACATTTTTTTGAAGTACATGTACTTGTTCTCATAGTTACACCTTGGGTACACGTAAAATTGCATGATCAGTGCTGATTTACCTACAAAAACTTGTTTAAATGTAAGTGAACTCATTCAGGGGTGTCACCAGCTAAGTTTGGTAAAATGATAATCCTTTACAGACAGGTGTCCCTCTGATTAAACACACCCTCCTGTTGCTAAATAATTTTAAAATACATTATTGTACTAGACGGGGAAACTAAGTCGTGTGCTCCTGGCCAGTGGCGTAGCGAGGGGGGGCAAGGGGGCATCATGCCACGGGCGCTACTCACAAAGGTGCGCCAAATGGTCCGCAAAATTAATAATATTATATGGTTTTGGAATGGGGGGGGGGGGCGATAAAAAGGTTTTGTGCGCCGGGCTAGAGTTAAGCTGGCTACGCCTGATGCACTTCCTTACAGCAGCCCTGAGTTAAGCTCGCTACGCCACTGATCCTGATGCACTCCCTTACTGCTACCCTGCTAAGATTATAGTGTGCTTGATATGACCTCATTTCACAGGTGCTTACACTGACCTTATTTAAATGTGCATGCAATGACCGCATTTGTACTTTGATTGTATTGACCTTATTTCACAGGAACTTGTATTTAGCACATTGAGCTCAGCAGTAAATGGTTTTGAAAATCACAGTTGGGTGGGTTGCAGTTGGGTGGGTCGCAGTTGGGTGGGTCGCAGTTGGGTGGGTCGCAGTTGGGTGGGTCACAGTTGGGTGGGTCGCAGTTGGGTGGGTCACAGTTGGGTGGGTCGCAGTTGGGTGGGGCACAGTGGGGTTGGGCACAGTTGGGTGGGTCGCAGTTGGGTGGGTCTCAGTTGGGTGGGTCGCAGTTGAGTGGGTCACAGTTGGGTGGGTGACCGTTGGGTGGGTCGCAGTTGAGTGAGTGACCGTTGGGTGGGTCGCAGTTGAGTGGGTGACCGTTGGGTGGGTGACCGTTGGGTGGGTCGCAGTTGGGTGGGTCGCAAGACGATTTTAATTGGTTCGCCGTGAAAAAAAAATGAAACGATTTCTCATTCAGGAACACACTCGAGTTAGTTTCGACCGATCATTCAAAACAGGTTTCTCAGTGTGTCACTGATAGCAAATGTTTAAGAAACACTGCAATACGTCCATAATAAAACTGTATTGTAGAGTTAACTACAAAACATTAAGTTTTGTATTCAAAAAAAGAAACCAAATGGCACTACATTTTGAGCAGGTTGCATATTTTAATATTTCAATAAAAAACGTATTCACGGTGTACTTTTATATCACATGATGATTAAATATATAATGAAACAAAAATAGTTGCATGGTTATGACATAAAGTAGGTAATAAATAGTACATCGCGTAAGTTACTCGAAGTTACATCATCAACAGCAAATCACATCAATAAGTTATAAAAAGAAAAAAAATGAAAGACAATGCAAAAGAGATTACAGTGACCCACAGAACAAGAATAAATAAATGTTTGCTGATTGTCTTTAAATTTGAAAGTTGAATATTATACTCATTATTATTCCACGAACAAAAACAATATGAATTATTATTTAAACAGAAGTAATGAGCTAATATTTCAATTAACTATATATGTCTAATATTTCAATTATCTATATATGTCTATATTTCCAGTATCCATATATGTCTAATATTTCAAGTATCTATAAAAGTGCTCACTCGTAACATTAAAAAATGAGAGCTAGTTTTTTTTTTTGTTTTAAGTTAGTGAGGATAAAAATAAAAGAAAGAACACACACACACACAAATAATACTTACTTCAATTTTAAGAATTCTTTTTTATACATTTAATTTACAATTCAAGTATCAGAAGTATTTTCTTTGTACCACTACCTATTATATACAGGCATGCCGAGAGGGGGGGGGGTCAGGAGGGTCATTGCCAGGGGGCCCGCATCTGTAAAGGGGACCCGGCCGCCCCGACTTTGTCAATTTTTTCACGATTTATGGTTTATTAAGGGGCCCGCAATGATGTCCTGCCCTGGGGCCCTTGTTGGCTCTCGGCGCCCTGATTATATATTTCCTTGTGGCATTTCTATTGATTTTTCACTTCTTACGTCGTTAACAAATAGCTATATATACAAGCTGTGAGATTAAAGCATTACTTTGCAAAATAGTTTTATGTTAAGGGTGTATAACAAGAAGATATTTAATCTCTGTTTTTAGAATTGAAAATGTCCGATATTCCTCAATCTCATGGAATGTTAGAAATACATCTAGGTATTTAAATAGCGGATAATATTATTTTTTTCTAGCCATAGAGAATTTAAGTGTTAAGATATATTTCAACTCGTTGTGATCAATTTTCTTATTAGAAATTATCATAGTTACATAAAATACCCAAAGCTACAGTTCACTATGATTGGCATGATTATTTAGTACGTCTAATAGGTATATATATATGATATATGGACATACAGATCAAAAGTTTCGGAACATAAAACATACTAGCTTCAATGATTTAATAATTTGATAGGAATGAGCGAATAAATGGAACAAGAGATTAACACTTGGTAATGAGTTTTGTTCGTACACACAAGTTGATTTTTCAGTTTCTTTGTATACACAAGTTGATTTTCAGTTTCTTTGTACACACAAGTTGATTTTCAGTTTCTTTGTATACACAAGTTGATTTTCAGTTTCTTTGTACACACAAGTTCATTTTCAGTTTCTTTGTATACACAAGTTGATTTTCAGTTTTAATGCCATTATTGAGTGATAGTAAGTCATATAATTCATTCATTAAATTAATCTTTTTTGTTTACAAGTAAAATCTTTATGATTTAAAAATATTGGTTAAACAAATAACAAAACATTATTGTCAGAATAATTTGAAAAGTGATTAATCAAAACAGACACACAAACTTTATAAAATTTTTAAATATTAATTTACTTCTCTGTCTTGCTCAATGTATTTTAAGATACGACACACAAATAAACAACTCTTTTTAAAATCTATGTTATGATGTAATTTGAAAAGTAAAGTGTTAACTCAGCAAACAGACACTTTTTAAAATCTGTTATAATGTAATTTGAAAAAAGTGTTAACTCAAAAAAAAAAGACACTTTCAAACTAAATTTGTTAATTACATTAGTTGATATTTTAGTTTGTCAAATCTTTCAAACATTCTATTTTTATTTGCATTCAACAAATAATGAGTTCTCCCTGTATATGACTTAACAAATAATGAGTTCTCCCTCTATATGAATTAACAAATAATGAGTTCTCCCTGTAAATGAATTGAGAAATAAATAAATAAATACGTTTCAGACAATTTAAATTCAAGACTGCAATGAAATGAAACGATCAAATGAAACTAAATAGATCGTTAGCAAAAAAGGCTAAGAATGTTAAGAAATAATAATTCATGAAGAACAATAATCAGCCTGAATTCGAAAACAATTATTTCAATTTAAAATATAAAAAAAAAAAAATATAAGATGTAAATAAATACACGTACTTTAAGTCAACTCAGACACTTTTTTAAAATTAATAATAATAAAAAAAAAACAACCAATAATCTGATTCTATTCATCAGTCACACTCATATATCAGCTGTTTATATCTTGATTGAACAAGAGACCAGAAATGACAAGTATAGATGTATCACAACCGTATGAAAAGTAATGTATCACAACTACATAGCAATAGTGACGTGGTTAGTACAGCTAACACTAGATCTTTTAATAACAATGCACAACACAAGCTGATTTATTATTTGAAACAAAGGTAAGCAGGCCTCGTCTGAACCGTTCTCATTGATAGGTACATTTTGCATAGAACCCCCGCTGCTGGAGAACTCCTCGAAAGCATTCATTCATATTAAATTAAAGAGGGCCCCAGTGCCGAACCTAGGGATTTGGGGCCCCGGGGGCGGGACTTGGTTTCTTTAGGGGCCCCTGCATTCTGACCTTTGACGCCATGACATGAGATAATGTACTTAATATTTAATGTAAAAAAAAAATAAAAATTTTGGGCCTTCCCCCTTCTCAAGCTAGGGCCCGGAGGGACTTTCGAATTTGCACCCCCACCCTAGGTACGCCTCTGAATGGCCCCTAAAGGTACGTTTGTTCAGGGCTCCTCAAATGTCTTTTATCAGTCTCTGGCTAGACCCCCTTCTCCCTCTCAACAAAGACATATATCTTGGATGACTGGCCTAACTAGTAGCTGTTAGCTTTCAGATTGTTTCACATTGTCTTAGGCTGACGGAAAGTTCCATGACCTCTGGTCAGAAAGATCCATTATCGGTGACCTCAATCATCTTTTTCTATCACAGGAGTCTCCCCCCCCCACCCCCACCCCGGGACAAGCTTATTATCAATTTAAATAGACGATGTGCACTCTTTATAATTTGTGTCCTGTGTTCAAAGCTACAAAAGGAAAGAAAAAAGTCAATGATGTCTGATATTTAAATGACAGTATCTGACACACAGATAGAACGATTCTTTACTACAACCGAGTAATAAATATTAAAGACTAATAACAATAACCTGTTATGTGCTTGTGTATCTGTAAGTTATTCCCCTTGAGAAGAATTTTCTTCGTTTTCACTATAACTACACCCATCTCAAATAAAGAAATTATATGTGGCAGCCACAGCTCTTGATTGGGTTGATCGCCAAGAGAAAAACTAATTCATTTACGTAGTTGCAAAACATGAATTAAAAAATGAATAAAACAATTCACAAAAAGATACTTTAGTTTGCTTTTTGTAGCATTGTTGCCTAAAACTCTAGGGCGCATGTTTTCATCAAGACTCGAACCCCCCACTCTTATAAGCGCTCGTCTTGCCTAATCCATACATAGCACTGGAACCGCTGCCAACGCTAGAATCGAACCCGACACTACTGCTGACTCGACCAGCGCCGGACAGCCGGCTGAAGAATAGAATCCCTCGTCTGGAACTGTCTCCGTCCTGAGCGAACGTCCTACCTGGATTGTAGCCGGACGAGTGCGAAGAGGAGAAGAACCCTTCCTCGTCCTGATGGTACAGGTGCGATGGAATCGGTGCGGTCCTAGCCTCGGGCGCACTCGTGGGCACATTTAGGGTCGACACCGCCGGCTGCTTCTCTTGGTCTTTGGCGGCGTCCGGCGACAGGGACACGGCCCTGGAGTGCTTCGAGTGGTGGGACGAAGAGGCGTACTTCTTTTTCGATTGCGGCTTTACCGAAGGGTTCCCAAACATGAAGTCCAGGGACTCCGGCCGCCTCTGCCGGTGATGGTGGTAATGCTGGTGATGGTGGTGGAGATGGCCGTAGTGAGGCCTCAAGGGAGGCGTGTCCTCCTGCGTGACGTTTATCCTCGTCATTATGGCCGGCGACGGCGACAACGGTTTGATGGAAGCGTGGCTGTTCTTCCTGGAATCTTTCGGTTTAAAAATATCGCTCCCGCTGGACGGGAGAGACCTCGCTCCTCCGGAATAATGGGGCACTTCAAGCCCCTCCAGGGCGAATCCGTGATCCTGGGCCACGAGCTCCGTCGTCGGGGAGTGAGGGGAGGCGAGAAGGTCTATGCGCAGCGACGGGCGCCTCTTCCCTAAATGTTTCAAGCTGGCCGCCCCGATGGTTTCGTCACGGGAGAGGCGGGGGCGGATCATGTCGATGACCACGGGCTGGTCGCAGTGGTTGAGCAGCCCGACGAAGGGCGAGGGCATCGCCACGCTTGAGGCCACGTCGACGCTTTCCCTGCGCCTTGACGCCGTGCCGCCGCCCCCGCCGCTGCTGTTGTTGTTGTTGGGAGGGGGGTAGGTGTGGTAGCTGGACTTGAAGGGGTAGTTGATGCGCTCGCCGGTGGTCATGTTGAAGTAGACGTCCTCGAAGTCGGTCTGTGTGACCGCGTCTTGACTGCCCGAAGTGTCCGATTGGCCTGTGAGAAATATAAACAGTATAACTTGTTATAATATGAACTGACCTAATGAAACGCTAAAGCTTGACCAACAACATAGGCGTGTCGAGGAGAGGAGGGAGCAGCTGGGGGGGGGGGTCGTCCGCCCAGGATAGCACTGAATACATGGTAGTTTTTTTTTATGACCAAATTAACACTTAATACAAAATGTATTGACACATACTACTTCTATTATCGTCGTGGAAGAGATGGGCGATCTACTCACGCAACGCCGATGACTTTCTCTCTTTTTTTGTTTTTTAGAGATTACAAACGAAAATACAAAAACAAAAATTTAGTTTCCATTTTATTACATAATGCATAGTTTAGAATTTAAACATATTATTTTATTGCGCAATTTTTACATTCAGATTAAATGACTCGTTTTTTTTTTTTAAATATTCTTTTGTCACAGAAAAAAGTATGATCTGTTTGAGGTCACGCCAAAGGTATTGTTGTAACTCTCTTTCTACTGACCCTCCAGACTGTGTCATTTTATCACCTGGGCAGGTGTATAAAATAAAGAGATGGGGGGGGGGTGAAACACGTGTCGTTCCCCTCCCCCTCCTCACGTGTCCTGGTTTGAGGGGGCGGGGATCTACTTTGGACTCTTTGATTTGATATAAATTAGTGACCAGAGTGAAAGGACAGGAAGTTATTTTTAGAACAGCGAGTTTGTTACCCGAGACGTAACACGTTCAACTCGCCTGTAGTGATTTCTCCATGTGAATCTATTAGTTTAGCTTAGTTTAGTTGTAGATTAAATGTTTAGTGAATTTGTAGTAATGAATAAAAGTATAATGTAGTTATTGAACCCACGTGTCTTGAGTCATTCTATATCAAAAGTTATAACAGTATCAATTGCATTCTCAAATAAAATGCCTTTGTCAATTTTTTTTTAGACTAAAAGCAAAACCAATTTCGTATTCAAACTTATCTCACCACTTACCAGAGCCACCTCCACCATCATCCACCCCTCCACCGACTCTGAACACCTTGAACAAACGGTCAGTGGCGATGTTGTCAGCCACCGAGGGCGTCAGGACAGTAAACGGGGTCTGGGTGTCGGAGCCGCTGGCTGCGTCTTTGGGTGCATGCGTTGCCGGGTGTGAGTCTCCCGGACTTAAATCTGGACTGTGCTTGCGGCCGTTGGTCGATGACGTGTCGCTGTTCACGTTGCAAGACTTGCTAGTGGATATACCTGAAGAAAATTTACACATACATACGAGTAATTGTCTTAGTTTGATTTAACAAACGCAGCGATTTCGTACCGTCGTTTGATTTTCGTTTATTTGATAAATCTAGACATGCACAGAAATTTGCCAAACATTTTATCTTGTTCCAGGACTAGCCAGTGTTACTTAATGATTCCATTTAAATGTATTGTTTGTAGTCATATTTTTTAGCTCAACTTGTCACCTGGTTAACTGTTAAGTTTAATCTGGAAATGTCTAGAAATAATTTATATTGCTTGAGGCAATGTTTGAAATATTCCTTATGACTTTAAAGATAAGTGAATGAAACGGACGCAATAAATCTGGAGTTTTTCTAACGTGTATGTATATCAGAACCGTTCTTATGTTTTGGGGGGATGCCTACACTAATTTAACATTCGGTGGCACTAGGCAATTACACTGTCAGGTTCACCCCTTAAAGATCTTGAGCCTCTGATATTCTTTGACGAGTTGCGCCCCTCTACCCCCTCCCCCCTACTGTAATATCATTTAATTCAGGGGCTCTGACAAGAGCCCAAATTCAACAGACATTTTTGTTGAGATTTGACAAAATAAAGTTTCTAGCATGGGACCCCCTTTATCTGTTAGTGGGCCTAGGCAGCTGACAAGTTGGCCTCGTGACCAGTTGGCCTGTTGACCAGTTGGCCTGTTGACCAGTTGGCCTGTTGACCAGTTGGCCTGTTGACCAGTTGGCCTGTCCATTAAAAAGAATCCGCAAGTCATTTTCAGAGACAATGATGAGCCATTACATTTTGAGGGGCCATATCTCCCAGGGCATGAAAACAAAAATCACTAATCAACAAACGGCGGTTTTTTTTTTTGGGGGGGGGGGGAATAGAAAGGTGGCCAATGGTTGAGCCACCGAGGCTCATCTGTGGCCAGAAGAATCATAGTTAACAGATTGAATAAACATAAAGACACAAAAGTAAATATAAACACATATAGAAACATAATATATGCTTCCAAATATACTTTACCGCTAAATATAGACGATAGTTTATATAATCAGAGGAGGATTTAAAGGTGGGCACACATGCGCCCGCCCTGTGCCCAAAATTTGAAACCCCCCTCGCCCCTACCGTTGAAAAAAACAACAACACAGCAACATGTCAATGATGCTTGAATCACATCAAGTATTTCCCCGTCTCCCTTCTTTAAGTGGGGGGCCCAAAGCTGTCTTCTGCGTCTCCGGCCTTAATCATTGTTTGGAAATAAACAATACGCTTTTATTAACCACATCAACGTAATCATGTAATTATTTACCAGTAAGTTATAGTTTCCTTTAAAAAAGTCTATAAAAACTTTCCAAGTCTACCAATCTATGGGATTGTGTGACTGGTGCAAGGTCGAACCGTCTTTACTTTCCCCAACAAATGTCGGTTGACATCGTTGGTACTCGAGAAAACTCACCGAACTCACCGAGGTTGGAACTCGAGACCAACCGGTTGGCAGTCGAACGATCTACCACACTGCCAGAGCGTCCGTTAAATTATGACGCCGTATTGCCAAATGATTTCAAGAACTACAATCAACTATTTCAGATACGAAGTTTTTTTGTTTTAGACGTCAACAGTTTGAGCGGTCCTTCAAGCCTGAGCGTGTGCTCACCTTCAACATACTCGCCGCCAATCTCCCAGCCTTTGTGATCCTCGTCTCTTTCATCTGGCGGGCCCGCCACATCCACGTAGGAGCCCGTGTTCCTCAACGGGAATGTCTCGCCTTCAGAGTAGCCACACCCACCTTCGTCTGATGGCGTCACTTCCCGGCTGTAGTTGCGACCGTGTCTGGTGGACATAAGTAGACAATGATCAGGTATTTAAACAATGTTTATTTTTATATCTACTATATTTATGTAATATTTATATCTTAGTCCACTCCAAAATGTATGAGCAATATATATTTTGTCCATTCCATAACTTATGTATGTAATTTATATCTTTATCCATTCCGTTATTAATACAACATTTATATCTTTGTCCATTCTATTATTTATCTGGTATTTATATTTTTGCTCATATTTTTCGCCCCCTCATTTACACTGATCTATACAAGTTCTTAAGTTAAAAATATTTGCTGTATTTTATGTATTTTTTGTCCCATATAAACTTGATGCATGTCATATGTTCCCTGTAATTTTTACTTATTATGTGTAACTAGTGCTCTTTACTTTCTTGTCCCTTTTTTGTTTTCGCTTTCATATGTTCGCTCAAGTTTTCAAATGTTCGCTCATCTTTTCATATGTTTGCTCATGTTTTCATATGTTTGCTCATGTTTTCATATGTTTGCTCATGTTTTCATATGTTTGCTTATGTTTTCATATGTTTGCTCATGGTTTCATATGTTTGCTCATGCTTTCAAATGTTTGCTCATGTTTTCATATGTTCGCTCAAGTTTTCAAATGTTTTCTCATGTTTTCATATGTTTGCTCATGTTTTCAAATGTTTGCTCATGTTTTCATATGTTTGCTCATATTTTCAAATGTTTGCTCATGTTTTCATATGTTCGCTCATGTTTTCATATGTTTGCTCATGTTTTCATATGTTTGCTCATGTTTTCAAATGTTTGCTCATGTTTTCATATGTTCGCTTATGTTTTCATATGTTTGCTCATGTTTTCATATGTTTATTTTAACAAATCCAATTAAAATGTGAACACGTTTACCATTCGCTAAAATAACATCACAAAATTTCGTTTGCCAGTCTAAGTCTACATTTTAACACAATGCAAGCATTTACATTAAAATAGAAAAAAAATGTTCAGTATAGGCCCACCTGATGGACGTACCACAACTGGACAGGTCAGAAGATGAAGGTGAAGTGTTCCATACGTCACCTATAATAGGTTTACCTGAAAGAAATACAGTGAAATAGTTTAATATGTATTGAGTCCGAATACGACACGAATAAACGAAAATATAAAAGATAAGTCTGGTCTTGTCGTGGTTTGAACTCTTGCCTTCTGCATGCAAATCGATCTCTCAATTATAGCATCATATCATCGGAATAAAAGGAATTTCTAATATCAATCAGTTTTCTGAGTTTTATTTTGTTTACGTTGAATCAATTTTTTATCACACGGTATTTAATGTTTATTTTCATCTTGCTTCAACAGAGAAGTATTAGTTTTGGAAATGGAGGGGGGGGGGTGATGTTAATTTTTATTTAAATTTTTTTTTCGGTCAGTCTGACCTCTTTTAAATTTGAGTCCAATGCCAGAGATCATGCTGATCCTCTGTCGCCCAGGGCACAGCTTCATTATTGTTCTCTGTTCCTTCACTCGAGCCTGCTTCATCTTCGTCTTCTGGTGGAACTGTAATAGGCATTTTATTTTCAATCAAGTCAGTCATGGACATAAATATATCATTAATGAAATACTATTTTTAACTGTTTAGTTTTGTCGACATAACACAATTTTTTGTGAACCTTGAACATTGTAAATGAGACATTGAAAATAAAGTTTAATATCACATTGATTACACAGCCCAACAAAAAAAATTGTTTTGTGAATTGCCAAGAATGTTTGAATGAATTTATAGCAATTCATGGGTGCTGATTTCAAAACTGCCACTGCTTTTGCTGAATTGGCTCTAGTTTCTGAGATATTGGACACCCTTGAAAATATGATTGTACCCTTTGTGTAAAACAAATGCAATACGTTTGGTGTATGTTGTTTAATTAAACCATACCAAGTTATAACTTGGTTTTTTTTTCTATTTTATCTCTGCTTTCTAAAGACATCATGAGTTCATCACGAAGATGCTGCAAAAATAATCAGAATGTATGCTGTTACATCTCTGGACAATAAATGATTGAAAAGCAAAGAAGAAATATAACCGACTTTATGCAGCAGGCATATTTGGCTTATTTCGGTGTGAAGCTGGGAGACCAAGACATGTCTTGGGTTCCCCATAATGTCTGCAAAAACTGTGTGGAGAGCCTACGGCAGTGGACAAATGGTGAGAAGAAAAGTCTAAGTTTCGGTGTACCAATGGTATGGCGAGAGACGAAAGACCATTTTGGTGATTGTTATTTTTGTATTGTGAATGTTAAAGGCTTCAATCGCCACAAGAAATCTAAGTGGGATTATCCTGATCTTGAATCTGCAAGGAGACCCATTCCACGTAGCAGTGAAGTTCCTATTCTGGAGTTTTTGGCAGGTGAAAACAGTGGAAGCGATTATGAAGGTTCTTCAACACCTCAACCATTCAGCCAAGAAGAATTCAATGACCTAATACGAGACCTAAATCTGTCCAAGCAAGCATCTGAGCTTTTAGCGTCCAGGCTCAATGAAAGAAATTTTCTCAAACTAGAAGTTAAAATAACATTTTATCTGAAAAGAGAAGAGTTTCTTCTTCCATATTTCAGCCAAGAGGAAGATCTTGTTTACTGTAATGACATCCCTGGACTCTGCTCCAAATGGGACTACAGGACTACCATTCCGACGACTGACGTTTTTTATAGACAGTTCCATCAGAAGCTTGAAATGCGTTCTGTTACACAATGGTAACAGTTATGCATCTCTTCCCATTGCTCACTCAACAACACTTAAAAAGAGTATGAAAATATCAAAACAGTATTGCAGAAAGTCCGTTATTATGAGCATCAGTGGTCAATTTGTGTTGATCTAAAAATGGTAAACTTCTTGCTAGGGTAGCAGTCAGGATACACAAAATACCCATGCTTTATGTGCCTTTGGGGTAGGTAGCAGGGCAAGGCAAGATCATTGGACAAGAGTGACATGGCCTGCAAGGAAAACCATGACTGTAGGTAAAGAAAATATCATAAAAAAGCCACTGGTTGACAAAAGTAAGATCATTCTCCCACTGCTTCATATCAAATTAGGTTTAATGAAACAATTTGTTAAGGCTTTGGACAAATCTGGCAATTGCTTCAAGTATATTTGCAGATCATTCCCCGGATTGAGCATGGAGAAGCTGAAAGATGGGATTTTTGACGGTCCTCATATTCGGAAACTCATCAACGATCGAAATCACCTTGAAGCTTCTTCATGGAACAGTTTTGTTTCAGTTGTCAGGAACTTCTTAGGTAATAACAGAGCAGAGAATTACGAAGAACTGGTGCAAGATATGCTAGCTAACTTCAGAAACAGTGGAACAAATATGAACATCAAGGTACATTACCTGCACAGTCATTTAGGCAAATGTCCAGGTGACCTTGGGGACTTCAGTGAGGAACAAGGCGAGAGGTTCCATCAGGATATGAGGGTGATGGAGGAGAGATATCAAGGAAGATGGGACATACATATGATATATGGACCCAACGACACACACACAAAGGGGAGTCAAGCAAATAGCGATTTGCTAATGCATTACCATAGACAATTAACATATTAATTAGCTAATTAATTAGACATAATTAGTTTTTCAAATGAAAATTTTTTCTTCTATAACACTATTACACATATTTTTGAACAAATTTCTGCATGACTGTTAACAGTTTCTCTACTATTTGTTAGTATACTATTATACTTCATGCAATTCTTGACAAATTCCAAACACGGTGCATACATTATTTAATTAATTTTAATTATCTCGTAAAATAGAGCCAATCTGGCAAAAGCACTTACATATTCTAAATCAGCATAGTTGACTTTGTATAAAATGATTCAAATATCACTGGCAATGAATTCACTGTTTACCAGTGTTATAAATAGGGAAAACAAAAAAAACAGACAACAATTTCCTAATGAAGCAGGTATTATAAAGGCTTTTTGTTTGCTTTATATTTATGCCCCTCCATCCTGTAAACACTATTTTTAAAGTTAAGTACCTGAGTCAAACAAGTTATAAAAACTAACCATGAAAGTTCTAAACCAGAAAAGTAAATGTGTACTCACATACATATAGAAGTCGTCACTCACACTATAGAAGTCGTAACTCACACTATAAAAGTCGTCACTCACACTATAAAAGTCGTCACTCACCCTATAGAAGTCGTCACTCACACTATAGAAGTCGTCACTCACACTATAAAAGTCGTCACTCACACTATAAAAGTCGTAACTCACCCTATAGAAGTCGTAACCTAACCAACACAGTACTGTCATCACAATGCTAGCATAGGGCAGCCAGACAATCTTCTCAGGGATGAGCAGTGTACTTTCATTCACTCGTGGGACAGGGTAGAAGCTGGTGCTGTCTTGAAGAAAGTCGGAATAGTTCATGCTGTTCAGTTCTTTAATCTTCTAATGTAAGTAACCTGACCGGTGCACCAGCTGTTCAATCACAACAAACATTTTGTTTGCAAAACTTATTTCAATATTTGATTTTTTTTCATTCCATCAGCTGAAAATAAAAATGAAAATGTTTATTAAAGTATTTGTTTTTTAAAGAATATTAATAATACTTAGAACTTACATCAATTTTAATCCGCCATTTTTATAATCCAAAAATATATATGATCATTATAAAAGTGGCAATAATTCTCCAGGTAGTTTCTGGCCTGAAGCATCAGCCATACCCAGTCTTTTGAAAATTGATATTAACATAATTATTTTTCAGAAATATCATAGATGAACAAATGAAGTTCCTTACTTCAGTAGCTCAAGTAAACAACTATATTTAAATTAGATCATGTCAGTTTCCGGGGCCTTTGTCCATTGGTTCCTGTGGCCCCAAAAATTATATCTACTTGCGGCCCCAATACTTATCCACCAACGGCCCCAATAGTTATCCACCAACGGCCCCAATAGTTATCCACCAACGGCCCCAATAGTTATCCACCAACGGCCCCAATAGTTATCCACCAACGGCCCCAATAGTTATCTACCAGCGGGTCCAATAGTTATCTACCAACTGCCCCAATAGTTATCTACTATCAAGGCCATAATGTTGAACCTATTAGACGACTCACGATGTGAAATCTCCTGACCAATTGATGGACCCGTTGGTCAACAAACCGTTAAACAAAATATGCGATGTGCAGGAAACTGTATCTGGTTATTTCAGCTACAATGTCACAACGTATCATTTTTTTTTCCAGGTTGCCAAATGTATTTAATAAAGGGTGCAGTGTGGTAGAAGACTAAACTGCTACCCAAAAGGTACCAAGTTTGATCCCGGTGAGTGCCAGGTCATTTCTCGATGTGCCTAAGTCCAGCGAGCTTATAAATGGAAATTAAGGACAGCTGGGCATTGTACTAGCCACACAATCCGATAGAATAGCCAATGGCTACATAAACAGATGAATTCTACTTATTCTAAACGAGATGGTCGGTATTGGCGTAATAAGGAAACGACCCCAATGTCATATTCGTTATGAATAGTCCTTGTATACAAAGATTTAAAGTATTTCTACCATTCGTTATGAATAGTCATTATCGAAGGGAAATCAAAATTATTTATACCATTCATTATGAAGAGATATTATGCAAAGATATCGAATCCTGGGACATTCGTGACCTCTGCCCCACCCTCGCCTGGGACAGCAAAGGTAAAAACAGCGCCACCACCCAGCTGATATGTCACAACTAAATTGACCCACAGTACCTCATTATTATTATTATTATTTGGTTGTGTGTGTCTTACGTTTCTGCCGAAGAAAAGCATTGCGCTTTGATGTGAGTTTAACATGTCAAAATTAAATCCAATATTATTTCAAAATACGTTGCAAATGATTTATTTAAAAAAAAATGATTTTCCAAGAAAACAAGATCGTATTTAGGTGCTGGTATAACCTTATCGCACTGGAGAAAGTTTAACAGACAGTTTGAGGATTGTGTTCACTTTTGAGTTTGTGTATTGTGAGAAAACAACATAAATAATTAAAATATAAAAAAAAAACTACAATTACACAATTCTAAAAAAAAAAAACAACAAAAAAAAACAACAACGAATAGTTGCATTTATAGTATGTACGAGGGAATCTGTAATGTTGGGCATTGCTGGTCTACAGTATGAAGAATATACATACACTAGCTGTACCCTGCAAAACCTTTGCATAGAGTTATATCCCCTTAGGCTTGATCAGGCTCGGTTATTTTTGGTTTCGGGCAGATCCGATTTTCTCATGATTGTATTTTAAACTGCAATACTGTTGTATTAATTCTTTACTTTCGATTTAACACAGAACCCAAATGGCTATTATTTTATTTGTTAGGGATGACAGGAGTTAAATGGAGCTAACTAGATAGGCATCGCTAAGCTAGATTATGACTGACCTGCATACAAGGTTTAGGATGAACATGTCCTAAATTGAGTTAGAAGATTTACAGCCACAGATAGTGAAACGAATTTAAAGGTTGAGATCAAATGTATTGAATCTTTATGGATGTGCCAGGATGTCATCAGTAAATGTGAATATAGTGTTTGCCTAATGCCATCTACTAAAGTTATAAGAAAGGTCATCTTGGCGAATGGGTCAGCCAGGGAACTTGTTTATGGGTACACGCGAAAATATGGAGGTGCAGTCTCATTATGGTTTGTAAGGTTATTTTCCCATGGCAATAAAAATTATATATATATATATATATATATATATATATATATACATATATACATTATTTAATATACATATAAAGAGAGGGAGAAAGAGAGAAATAAATAGAAAGATAGAGAAACATGGAGAGCGAGAGAGAAAAGAGAGACAGAGAGAGAGAGAGAGAGAGAGAGAGAGAAAGAAAAATAGAGAGAGAGAAATAGAGAGAGAAAGAAAGAAAAATAGAGAGAGAGAGAGAGAAAAAGGAGAGAGAGAGAAAACAGAGAAAGAGATAAAGAGTGAGAGAGAGAAAAAAAGAGAGAGAAAGATAGATACAGAGATTTAAAGAGAGATTTATTATTTCTGGCATCCACATAAAGTTTAAAATAAATATTTATATATCATCTAATCCATAATAAAACAACATATTTTAAAAGTACTTTCTAATCCATAATAAAACAACATATTTTAAAAGTACTTTCTAATCCATAATAAAACAACATATTTTAAAAGTACTTTCTAATCCATAATAAAACAACATATTTTAAAAGTACTTTTTTTTTGTTGTTATCTTTTATTTTATTTTATACTTTTTAGTGTCCAAAGTATTTATGTTGTTTTTTGTCTGTTTGTAAAGTTTAATATAAATTCGAAAGTTGTGTTCAAAGTGTGATAACGGAAGACTAAACAAATCAGTTCTTTTATATTTTCCTTTTACGTAATTTGTTAAAGAATTTCACTTGTTTTTGATGATCAAGTTTAGATACAATATCAAAAACTAGCATGACAAACAAAAACTAGCACGGCAAACAAAAACTGGCATGGCAAACAAAAACTATCATGGCAAACAAAAACTAGCATGGCAAACAAAAACTATCATGGCAAACAAAAACTATCATGGCAAACAAAAAGTAGCATGGCAAACCAAAACTAGCATGGCAAACAAAAAGTAGCATGGTAAACCAAAACTAGCATGGCAAACAAAAAGTAACATGGCAAACAAAAACTAGCATGGCAAACAGAAAGAAAACAATCTTCAGGCCTCAACATATTTATGAACCCGTGCTAAACTTGAGAAACCATAATCTCTTTTCGCTGTTTCTATCTTTATATAAACATTACAGAAAAAAAAATGTAATATCTACGGGCTCCAAAACAAATTGAATTCATTGACACGGATGTTTTAAAATAGAGTCTTGTCATCTAGAACAGTGGTCCCCAACCTTTTTCTCGCCAAGTACAGGTCAGCGTTGGATATTTTCACCGCGGCCCACTGAAGGGTTGGGGGGGGGTCATTATTTCTCGTCCATGGAAAGTCGCACAATCACGAGAAAAATAAATATAAAGGAAAGAGTTTAGTTTCTTGGGCGGCCCAGTAACAATCGGTACCGGTCCGCGGCCCGGGGGGTTGGGGGACCACTGATCTAGAATACCCAGGTGTTCAATTGGGATTCGAGAAGTTGGTGATCAATAAAATCAAACTTACGATAACATCCGTTTACACACACACAGAGTGACTGTAATAAAAGCCTATAAAACAGCATTCGCAAGAGTGCACAAGCGAAATATTGTTTTTTTTTTTTAATTTTTTGACCAATATTTCCAATTTTTATAGTTTACAAAATTATTTCCTTTAACCCTTTTTTTTTAAAAAAAAGATAAAACCCAACACTATCAGGCAGCTGTTTCTCTTCTAGGCAAGTCTTTCTCGAGTCTCGCACGTGTTGCGCACGTGTGTTGCGCACGTTATACCTCTAAGACATACCTGCATGAAATATTCGTAATGACTACTCAACAGAAATTTGGCTGCAAGTCCTTAAAATAGAATTCTGTAGTGTCAAAACCGGTTTTATTTTAAAAACCCTATATTATATTTACAAGTTTTTTTTGTCCACATAACTTTCTCACGCTATTAAACATGTTGTGTTTTGCTTTAAAAATGTAACCTTTAACCTACTTCCTGTATTTCTTAAGACTCTCGACACCATAACGATGTTGCGTGCAAAAAGATCACTGGTGTGAGCCATCTCGTGTACTTTGTCTTACCTTAGCAATTGATGAACATAGGGGGTTGCATAAGAGAGCTTTGTCTTGTAGTTTAACCGATGTACTCTCATTTTGACCCCGTGTCTGAGAAAGTCAAGAAATGAAAAAAAAAACCAACTTCGGTTCTGAAGACTAGACTTGCAATATTGACAGTAAATACTTGTTTAATATGTCAAATGGATGCAGGGACGTCGCTAAAAATCTGGAGCCCCTGAAACTGGGGCCCCTGACAAACTATGAAACTGGGGCTCATGACAAACTAAGATACTAGGGCCCCTGTCAAACTATGAAACTGGGACCCCTTACAAACTATGAAACTGTGGCTCCTGACAAACGTTAAAACTGGGGCTCCTGACATACTATGAAACTGGTCTCCTGACATACTATGAAACTGGTCTCCTGTCAAACTAAGAAACTGGGGCTCCTGACAAACTATGATACTGGGGCCCCTGTCAAACTATGAAAATGGGGCTCCTGACAAACTATGATACTGGGGCCCCTGTCAAACTATGATACTGGGGCTCCTAACAAACTATGAAACTGGGGCTCCTGACAAACTATGAAAATGGGGCTTCTGACAAACTATGAAACTTGGGCCCCTCTCCTATTAAAAAATAAATAAATTATTTGTAATAAAATTCGTAAGCTACACTCACTCTCAAGTGTCAGGGTTACTGACAAGTGTTTGGATTATGCACCCCTCCCCTCCCAATCGATTGAACTGAATAAGATGCAACATGCAGGGCCAACGAAGTAGTAATGCTAATCGAACACATGTGAGGGGGCTCTGACCGTAGGGAACAGCATTCTGCATTTTAACGGCTTTGTGGGTGGCTTTGACTAGAGGGACCCCACTTGGAGTTTGTTCGATTCTCTACAATATGATAGTAAACAATCGATCAATTTAGATACTATCACTAACCGCCTAACAACACGCCACTTCTCAAAAACTTATAGAATAAAAAATTAGTTTTTTTTACGACCAATTATTTTCAAATAACATACATTTTACTGCCAGTAAATATGATTGAACGAAGCGTAAAACAGCATATCCACAACTTTGTGAAGAGACCTCCAGTAACTGAAAGAATGCTTGAGAAACAGATCGCTGTCACAGATACGCATAAACTTGATAAACTACCGTCTTTTAATAAACGATCTATGGGCATGGCAGTGTTCTCTATCTTCTTGAAGTTGTGGAATACGAAACGTTCACTTTTTAGTTCTTCCTCCACGTGACATTCAATGTAAGCATTAATTCTTTTATGTGGGAACTTAATACATAAGTAAAGATAGTGAATTTTTTTTAATACATAGGATCTCAATGAAAATATAAACAAAAGCTATTTAAAACAATTCAATTACTGAAGGCAAACACGACACTTGTATTTTTTAAGCTATCTTTTGTTCTTGTGCGAGATATAAAAATCGTTAATTTCAATTTTTCGTGGAATATTTTAGGTGGGTGGCTTCAGGATGCTGGGCTGTATTAGTACTCAGGCAAACCAGGTGACTATATAGGACTATGAATACTACTGCGCCCTTTCCCCCGCCCTTGTCTGGACTTATTTAGCCGTAAACCAATACATTGGAGATCTGACTAAAACTTCTAAGCTGTTAGATGGCGGTCTTAGTTGTAAAAGATTATTACGAGCTAGATTTCCGAGCAGCGTTTCAAAGAGCGCTTTCGTCTAGGAACTCCTAAATGTATTTATCCTAAGGCCCCTAATGTACCTTTAAAAGGGGCCCCGCAAAGAGTAAGTCTAGATTTGTATGGAGGGACCTCCCGTGTTCCGCAGACCAGCAACTGATAACTACTTTTGCATTGCACTTTAAAATAATGTTTAGTACTTAATGAACAGAATAATTGTTTATATTTTTGACCACTAGAAATGACCTTATGTCTAGGTATGTAAATAAAATTAACACGCGAGCAGTGAGATCATTGATTGATGTAAAAAGGAAAATTCCGAACCAAAAGATGAAAATAACCGTATTACTTTATATACAGAGGCCGCTATAAGTGTGACAGGTACTGGTGGTATTTCAACCATCGTCTATTCTCATAATTCACGGCCACCCACATCAAACTTTACACAAATAGGCTCATGTTTAATAATCGCCAGCTTGACGCACATTGACATAAACCTGACAGCAGAGCCCTTCCCCCAGGGGCGTATTGCGGGGCATAGGCCTAGCCCATCGGTGAAAGTCATATTTGAATCTTCCTACTTATTTACTGAAGGAACTTTATTAATTCAGTTAATCTACAAAATGAATCTCCTACTTCGGGCCCCCTCCAGGCCCGTATTATAGAGAGGCTGTACTTGTTATAAAAAAAAGGTTTATCATATGACGTATCCATGATAAGAGGATAATAAGTTAAAATTTCAATGTTTAAGTATTTACAAAATGTAAAGGTGAAAGCTTCACAACCAGATTACTTTCAAAAGAATGTAATGAATGAAAACTTAATTTTTGGTTTTTATAAACTGAGCATGTGTATTTCAAATCAACGTTCTGACAACAAAGCTGTGTTTATGAATGTGTAGATGTGCCAAATATCAACCTACATGTTACCACTTAAAGCTCTACGTGTGTCAGCAAGGGACGATACAGAGATTTACGTCCCATGTTTTACCGCTGTAAATGGTTGAAACAAAATGGTTTATGTCCTCCCCCCCCCCCTTTTTTTTTTGAACACTTCAAGCTAGAAGAACTGCTTCAATAAATAAACATAAGTAGAGGAAAACTGAGAAAATGTGTTTAAGTTGAGGTTTAATACAGACTTATATATAGTTTACATTTATGTTATAGTTATATGTAAGGCTTTTGCTGTGTTTAAACTTACAAATTTCCACTTTGCTTTCAATTACAGTTTTTATATAAAGTTTAAATTATGTTTTTAGCTATGATACTTTTCTAGAGTAGACCAAGGTGATTAATGATAGTATGTGCAGAAAAATAATTGTTTCATTTCTTTTGGTAATTAACTTCAATAATCTACTATTCTATTTTTTTCATTAGAGAAATTATTTTTGCATCGAAATTTTCCATTTCTTTTATATATATATATATATATATATATATATATATATATATATATATATATATGTATATATATATATATGCACACACACAACCAGCTTTTGACATTGTGGACTTCTTTCTAGCAAAATTTCAATTAAATTAGATCTCCGAGAAGCGAAAGAGATAGATAAATAGATAGACAGATAGAGAGAGCATGAAATAACCAACAATGGAGTCATACCGTCACGGTTATTTTCCTAACCGGAAATCATGTCGACGTCACTGCTTCATCCACGGCCATTAAACGTTTTTGACCTTTTGTATTTACATAAATACGAGTGTTAATTTATTTTCCGCTAATATAAATTCTTCTTGAACATGTCGTCACACCATCACGAAATGATACGCTTATAGGAGTGAAGTTGTACATCTTTATGGAGATAAAATAAATTATTAAGCATTCCAGTAGAAGAAATGCAGCAAAACAGAGTAAATAATGGCTCACAGCCTTAAATTTTTTTTGCACTTAAACTAGTGTGTCTTTAGGTAAGTGCCTCTTTAGCTGAAATTGAATTTAAGTTACACTTAAGTAACGTAGACCACATCAAAGTCCAGGACCAGAATGAAATACAACAGAACTATGCACTGGGAGAAAAAAGAACTACATGAATTTATATATTTTTCACCTGATAAATTTCCCTATTTAAAAAAAAATGGATTCAATCTCTCACGCAACATATGCCCGGTGCCGTTCTTAGGGATTTGGGGACGCTAGGCAAAGGTACCTGTTGAGGCCCCCATATATATTAATATACAGTATTTCTACGATGTTGAGGGCCCTAAGGAAAACTACATTTAAGGCCCATTGTAAGATAATAATCTATAATAACTTGACCCCCCCCCTCTGCCACGAACTGTTAATTCATCTTGGACATTTTGGGTTAATGCAAAAAATATAAATCCAAACAGGGCCTAGTTTGCCTATATATGAGAACGGCTTTCATATGTCTATACATATTCTTATTGTGGAGAAATAATATAGTCTAAGCTTGATGACGCAATTCGGTAGGCTCCGCCCACCGCAGTAGCTATGGCGTCATTCCGCCATCTCGTGTTGTAGTTTATTATAGATTTTAGTGTATACGTCATTTGGTACAAATGACGTATATTAAACCAACAGTTGGGGAGCACATGGTTTGTTTTATAATCAGTCGAGCTCTGGGCATCATAGGATGCGGATGCATGTATTAGTAGAGTCTAGCTTTGGGCATCGATGTAGATGGATGCATGTTTACAGTTTGCTATTGTACTCCTCCTGGGTTTACCTTTATGTCAGATTATGTTCAAGAATTATATGATTGTTTGATGTTACTTCACTGGAGTTAACTTCATGATTTGAGTTGTTTGAATTATTACACCTTCTACAAGTATTATCATTATAAGGACCCGTAACACTTATATATATTCAAAATAGAATAGTAAGTCAGGTAGTAATGTATACTATAGTGAGTCTAACGCCGGTTTGTTGTTAGCCCCACGTAATAGACTGACAATCACTAAAATAGTACACTCATCGGTGAGTGGTCTAATAGTGAAGTAAAATGTTAATTCATTTGTTGTTGAGTTGAATAGAGTGACAATGAGTACTACATATGTCAGTTTCAGGGGCTTGGATACAAGTCAGTCAGCGATAGAGAGTAAATAAGCAGTACTCATCGTACGTTTTGAATAGATCTCCAAGTTGTAAATTTTTTTAGCAAACGGGTGGCCAAGCGGTCTTGAGCGTTCGACCGTCAACCAGAGAGTCAAGGGTTCGATTCTCGATGAGAACTAATGGGATTCGTTTCCAGGTCATGGGATTCATGTTCCAACTATATTCCAAGAATAAATTAAATATCACGTACTTTAAACCATTTTGATTTATTTTTTTGTAATATGATTATTTTTAAGGCTGTAGTCATTCCCGTGAAACCGATTTTAAAAAAGTGTAAACTAAACCAATTAATACAATTTTTCTAAGAGCAGCCTATCCATTCAAGCTGGCAAGTTTTTTTATTTTTTTTTTTATTTTTTATAACTAAAAGTGTCTAGGCAGCAAATACTATAAACAAAAGCTATATACGATATAGTGTTATTGTTTAATTAGTCATACTGAAAAACAATAAACAGGTTAAAACAAGTACCTAATGAATACATTATATTGGATAATAAATGAATTACGTAGAACGGAAACATTTCATACCGAATCAGTTCTTCTGGATATCATTTTACTGATTTGCGCAAAATAAAAAAAAAATCTTACACATTAGATGAAGATATGTTACTGCCATTTGAACCATCACTTCCTGATAAAGACAAGATATCAATGACAATATTTTATGATAGGGAAGGATGTGCTGACATCCTGATGTATTGCTGGTTAGTTTTATATCTTCAAGATAATAATACATACAGGAGAACGCCGTTTTCTCATTACTGATGTCAGCTTTACATTTTAAGTCCATGCAGGTCTCTACTTACCCATTTTTTCATCTCAGCACGAGCCAAAAGCGAGAGATATGGAAGTACCATGTATGATTAAAAAAAAGTGGGCGAATAGACTCGCTTCATATTCCTTAAACTAAAGCATACTGGTCGGGCTCACACAGAAAGTGCCTGTGGGTCCATCATTTATACATTCATTGGATCAAAATTGTTAGTTGACCGGTAAGTCGGAATTTCAAACGTGATACTGAAACATTTCTTATACATCATTAGGTAAAGATGTGGGTACTAATTTATGCCACCTACCTAGTGTGCAGAAACGACCTACATTTCATAGTCACAAATTACAGTTAACCCGTCAACGCTAACCAACCAAACCAACCAAACCAACGCTAACCAACGCTAACCAACCAAACCAACGCTAACCAACCAAATCAACCAAACAACCAAACTAACCAAACCAAACAAGCCAACTAAACCAACCAATTCAACCAAACCAACCAATCCAAACAAACCAACTAAACCAACCAAACCAACTAAACCAACTAAACCAACCAAACCAACTAAACCAACCAAACCAATCTAAACAATTAACCAAAAAAAAAAAAAAACAAACCAGCTAACCAAACCAATAGAACCAACTAACAGAATCAACAAACCAATCAAACCAAACCAAACACAATTAGGTAAAGATAAGAGTGCTAATTTATGCTACCCACCTAACGTGCAGAGACGACCTATATTTAATAGGTCACGTTTTACCCGTCAACGCTAAACAACCAAACCAAACCAAACAACCAACTTAACCAACCAACCAAACCAACCAATCAAACCAAACCAAACACCCTTGGTAAAGATATGGGTGCTAATTTATGCCACCTACCTATTGTGCAGAAATGACCTACATTTCATACGTCACAAATTACGTTTTACCCGTCAACGCTAATTATTTGTTTAAGCAGTAATTCATTCTCTCAATGTTAAAAACAAAACGAAGCACTGCAATAATGATCAAATATTTTTTCTCTCTGCCATTGTGCAGCACAGAAAGTTGGTGTGGCACGATACAGCACTCACGCGCAAGTTCAATTTGGCCTCTTACTTACTTACTTACTTTCTTTTTTAATTACACGCTGTTCTTATTTATCGTGATCATTGAGTCATATAATTATTGAAGAATATTACAATCATAGAATCAAATTGTAATCGTTGAATTATATTAAAACAGAAGAAGACAGCTACCAGAATACCACGGTTGACGGATGGTCGTGTGGTAAAGCGCTCGACTGTCAACCTGAATGTCCCTGGTTCGATCTCCGGTGAGGACCAATGGATATTTCATATCATGGCTAAAGTCCCCGCTATATCTCCAGTGGCGCCTCCATGGCCATTGCACAATCGTCTTTGGTGGGGATGAAAGAAAGGCACCATAAAAAACGCATATGAAGGGATTGTGTGGTTAGCACAACGCCCAGCCACCTTTACTCCCCCAACTTAATGTCGGGTAACCATCTAAAACTGGGTGGACTTGTGGGGCTTTAACAAGGACTTGAAAAAGTTTCCTAATACCTAAAATACCGCTATATAGGCCAGTGAAAGGGTGGAGCTATTATATGTAGCCAAGACTTAGTTGGACACACACACACAATTCTAAATACTTGGCACTTTTGTGTTTTTTGTTTATTAATAACTTTTTGTTTCTAAGTTATAGGCAACATTTTTTTTTCTATTTTTTGTTGTTCTACGTTAACTGGTTACAAAAAACAGCGTCTTAAATATAAACCTTTTTATTAAAATTCACAGACCAGTAAAACGAAAAAAAAATTTCTTTATATAAATCATGATTTATAAAAATTTCAGCGTGGCTACCCATTTTACAGTAAAGAATATTTATTTATTTATTGCTACTGACCAACTAATATAAAGACATATTTAGTAATAATAATTTGTATAAAAATGTACCAATATATGAATCACACAATGTACCAATATATGAATCACACATTTCACCAATATATGAATCACACAATTCACCAATATATGAATCACACAATTCATCAATATATGAATCACACAATTCACCAATATATGAATCACACATTTCACCAATATATGAATCACACAATTCACCAATATATGAATCACACAATTCACCAATATATGAATCACACAATTCACCAATATATGAATCACACAATTCACCAATATATGAATCACAAATTTCACCAATATATGAATCACACAATTCACCAATATATGAATCACACAATTCACCAATATATGAATCACACAATTCACCAATATATGAATCACACATTTCACCAATATATGAATCACACATTTCACCAATATATGAATCACACATTTCACCAATATATGAATCACACATTTCACCAATATATGAATCACACAATTCACCAATATATGAATCACACAATTCACCAATATATGAATCACACAATTCACCAATATATGAATCACACATTTCACCAATATATGAAACACACATTTCACCAATATATGAATCACACATTTCACCAATATATGAATTACACAATTCACTAATATATGAATCACACAATGTACCAATATTTTGTATTGTCAAGTAAAGTAGTCCACTCGAGTAGCAGACCTGAGACATCTCACTAATATTAAATTCACATATTTTGAGACACACAGTTGCCAACCCAGCCACGGAATGTAAAACTAAATGTAAATTTGAAGCTTATAATAGATGTAATTTTATCAGGTGACACCAGATTTTGATATTAGATTGATGTGATTTGATTTGTTTCACTTGACAGGTTGCTTATATCTTTACATGTAATGTGAACCAGTACCGGAAAGTAGTGTTGTTTTAGTCCCAGGTCATATTTTAGTTTCAGTTTTTATTTCGTTTTCTCTGTAATAATTTTAGTTTTCGTCTAGTTTTAGTCTTGCTGCTAATTTTAGTTTTAGTTTTAGTTCTCGTTGACGAAAAGTCAACATTTTCCTTAACGAAGGTTTTAGTTTTAGTTTTCGTGAACGAAATCAACACTATATTTTAGTTTCAGTTTTTATTTCGTTTTTTCTGTAATAATTTCAGTTTTCGTCTAGTTTTAGTCTTGCTGCTAATTTTAGTTGTAGTTTTAGTTCTCGTTAACGAAAATTCAACATTTTCGTTAACGAAGGTTTTAGTTTTAGTTTTCGTCGACGAAAACAACACTACCGGGAAGATCCCATTGGACGGTGGAATACCACCAGTTGGCAGTATTTTATTGTATTTCTTGGGGTGTTTTATTTATGTGGGAAATGGGGAGATAACTCGCAAGCTCGGCTAAAAATAGTCTGGGGAATTTTAACTGGAAATCTTAAACACAACAAGGATTTCTTATGAAGAGCTGTTTGGAAAGGAATCCATTAAAATATTATGAAGGAATTAAGATTTTAAGAGTTTAATCATCGGGAGTTGTTTATGTTAAGATTGTGTACCCATAGTAAGCATTGGCGCAACCAGCAAAAAATGCTGGAAGGGGGGGGGCTCACATATAGAAAAAAATGCTGGGGGGGGGGGTTCACATATAGAAAAAAGACAGTTTATATAGTAAAATATGTATGATGATTTGGTCTGGGGGGGCCCTCAACCACCCTTCCCCTGCACCCTCCTGGTTGCGCCACTGATAGTAAGGATTATTTTCTTTGGGATGAGCTATTTAACATATGAACTTAATTTGATGTACTATTAGGTGTCCCTATTCTCAAATGTATTTTCGCTACAATAAACTTTTCATGTCCTTGGGGCCACTGCGAGTATATAGAATGATTGTTAACGCACTCAAATATATTTTTCAATATTTTCAACTCCATCTGTGTGCCTACTCGCCGATCCGGGTACCGGGCCTTTGTTTACTAGTTTGTTCATAATTACTAATTATTAATTAGTAAGACTGTCGAGTGTGTGGTTTGTTTATCTTCTGTCTTTTCATGTTTGTTTGTTAAATGATGCTTACATTTACTTGTATGCCTGTTTGTCTGTGTTTGAGTTATACATGAATGTGTGTGTGTGTGTGTTTATGTTTATATGTTTGTCATTTATTTTAAGTCTGTATTTATGTTTATGTATTGGTGTGTTTAGTTTGGTCTGTATTTACTGTTTATTACCATGTCTGTGTAGGTGTGTATGGAACAAGTTCATATTTTTGTAGCTAACTAATGTATACATTAGTGACTCTGTCGCCTGTTTGTTATTACCCCAAGTAACAGAATGGCGGTCAATAAAATAGTACACTCATTGGCGAGTGATCTTATAGTGAAGTAAAATTACAGTATGAATATTAATGTGTACATGAAACGTATAACCCAGTTTTGGTCAAATAGTCTTTAATCATTCTACGACGGTAAAAATTTGATTGCTTCTGGGCCCTAACCCGAATATGTCAAGGGCCATTGCCCTTCAGGGCCCCCTATGGGGTAAATAAATCTGCAATTAAATGAAAGCAGCCTATGGTATGTAGCCGCGAGTCCCAGGACTGGAGAGTGCTATTAGAATAGTCTTAAAGTATTCTAAAATTGAAGAGTGCTATTAGAATAGTCTTAGAGTATTCTAAACTTGGAGAGTGCTATTAGAATAGTCTTAGAGTATTCTAAAATTGGAGAATGCTATTAGAATAGTCTTAGAGTATTCTAAAATTGGAGAGTGCTATTAGAATAGTCTTAGAGTATTCTAAAATTGGAGAGTGCTATTAGAATAGTCTTAAAGTATTCTAAAATTGGAGAGTGCTATTAGAATAGTCTTAAAGTATTCTAAAATTGAAGAGTGCTATTAGAATAGTCTTAGAGTATTCTAAAATTGGAGAGTGCTATCAGAATAGTCTTAGAGTATTCTAAAATTGGAGAGTGGTATTAGAATAGTCTTAAAGTATTCTAAAATTGGAGAGTGCTATTAGAATGATCGTAAAATGTGGTGGGGGAGGGGGTGGAGTTAAAAAAGGGATAAAAACAATGAAATATATAATTTAATAAAAATAAATATTAACGAAAATAATTCGGTAGGAAACTATTAACTGGAGCAGATTGTTGTAAAAATTTATTTTTTTTAAATTCAATACTAGCTGTGGAATTTGGACATGGGGGGGGGGATGTAGTTTTAGGTAGTGCTTCCTGGGGAGGGATGACAATATATGTTATGAGACTTACTTTATGTTTTCTAATGTCACATATAATTTGGTATAAATCAATAATGTATTTGGTCGTCTTGGAGCTCACTCCCAACAAAGAAAACTAAATTCACGCTGATCAAAAAAAAAAATTGTTCATTAGTTCCGGGGGGGTAGGTAACTCGAGATGACGTCAAAACAAAGTTGCCTACGTAGCAAAGGTGAAGTCACGTCAGCCTCCAGGTTTTCAGCCAAATTATTTTAGCGCTTAATGCTCGCATAAAGCAGGTAACAACTTAAAATTCATCTGGCGCAAGCTGTAGAGGAGATTAGTTTTCAGTGAGTTTTCTTTTTTTTTTTGTAGTTGAAGATTTTCAATCACATGGCAAAGTTTAGAACGAGCAAATATTCACAAAGATGTTGGGGTGGGGCGGGGGGGGGGTTAAAAATAAAAGACTTTACAAAATCTATTTTAGTTATTTGAAAGCTTCAATAACAAAGCTGTTAAGTTAGAAAATTTGAAAGAAAGTAGATATTTTTGTTCTTCACTTTCAGCCACTGTAAAGTAATTGGTTCTCTCTTTGGTTTTGGATAATTTTGTAATTTATCAGATTTTTTCAGGCATATGTTCGCTTGTTGTGTCCTACGTATTGCAGTCATCAGATTTCAATTGACTATATTAGATTCTCTAGTGTGTAAAGTGTTTTAAATAATATTAGTACGGCGAGAAGGAAGGCAGGATGAGAGATGATTGGGGAGATTGAGAGGAGAGAAGAAAAGAGAAAGATTGATAGAGGGAGATAACTATTTATTAACTAGAGTTTTGTTTTTGTTATTTTTTTTTGTTCTATTGTTGTTCATGTTTTTTTTTTTAGCTTTTTATTCAGGGCAAATGTTCATTCTGTGACAAATCATGTAATTACGTTACTATTGCCCTAAAGAGCAACGGGGGCAGATGAAGTGTAGAACTAATTTGCAACTGTAATCACGACATATGAATGGATTGTGTGATTAGCACAACGCCCAGCTGTCTTTACTTCCCCAACATAAAGTCGGGACCTTGAAGAAATTCTTTTGGTTCTTACCGAGGATCGAACCGAGAGCTCTCAGGTCAACAGTTGAGCGCTCTACACCATTCGGCCACCCGTCCCTCAATTATGAAAAGTCATATGATTTTTCGGATCATCCTCTCACGAAACAATGCAAGTAAAAGCCTTTCAGATGTTTCATTTTGTTTCAGACGAACACAAAGTATCAACTTAAGTGTACGGAAATTATAATCTCTTTGACAAGAATGAACATTAAATAAATACCAACCCTCAGTAACAAAACATAAATTACTGACACTGTCTCCAGCACAGCTCGTTAACTTAATTTTACAGCATCTGACACATAATCAAAGCTAAATTATTCCTCAAGTAGGAACTCATAAACACACGATACAATCTCAGACGCAAATTATTACCGTGATTTACAACATGTACACCAAAAAAAAAACTGCCGCATAAAACGCCCATTCCTACTTCCTGTCTGTCTGTTCACGTGCTACGGCTAAAAATAGCTCATTAGTGATAACGGGAAATTCTCAATCAAAGTAAAAGTAGAAATACAAATGTGGGTGCGAAGATAAATTTGTGGCTCGGCTTGTTCTCCTAAAAAAAAGGAATTTTCATCTTTTTTGTTTTGTGTTTTTATTTAAGGCTCGATAATTTTGTTTATTGAAATTCACTTGTTTACGTTCTTCATTATTTCAATTGATCAATTTCGTTACAGTTTATTTCCTCAGTTCGAACTTGAAAATAGTGTGTGAAAAGTTCAATTCATGGTTTAACCTAGAGACATAATCGGAGTTTCCCGTTTCACTAATATTGAAAGTATTCCTATCATACAAGTAAATGTTTCTCATGATTTTCGTCTGGTTTGCCAGGGTTCATAACTAGATAATAATATATATCACGCGAATACGTCTAATAATTGTTTTTAATTGGAATGAAGCAGACCAGATGCGCAGTGTGGCTGGAAAGGAATTTATACTAACTAAACGAACACGTAATGATAGGGGTTAATTTTTTAATAGGTTACACACTAAACAGAAACAATTGCGACACATTTACATTATCACTCACGTTTGAACTGTCCTGAAACAAGAAAACCTTCTAATTGTACTACCAGTATAAATATTTAAAAAAAAAAACCATCTAGACAACGACAAATTGATGCCATTGAGTGAGGAAAAACAACAAAACAAAATATTAATCAGACTTAGAAATAATACACAACTGTCTCATTCTGGTAAAACTCAAAACGTAAAACTCAACTTTTCAAATGTTCGTTCAGAGAAGTTACACTGATGTTGTAAAGCAAGGTACTACTGTGTGATCCTGTTACCGACTTTCGTGAAGCAAGGTGCCACTGTGTGTATCTGTTAAAGGCGTTCGTAAAGCGAGGAACTACTGTGTGTGTGTCTGTTTGTTTAAAGTCCCGGTAAGGATGATATGAAGTCTCTCAAATCCTAAAAACCATTAATTGTTTTGTGGTGCTCTTCTTTCATCCCCACCGTAGCCGATAGTGCTATGGCAATGAAGACACCATGAAGACTCCATGGGAGCTATAGCGAGGACTTGAGCCATTGGTCGAGCACTTTAGCACACGACCATCCGTGTCCTAAGAAGAGTGAGCATTTTGTAAGTCATCTACATTTGTTTCCCAAAATGATCCGATAGCCAATGGAATGTCGGCAGCAGTGGGGTTAATGGAGTGCACTTAAATAGACCGTTCCCTTGTCGGTTTATCTTTTATATGATCGGATAGAACTAATGTCATCATTACAGGAGCGCACATTAAAAAAATAATAGGAGAAGGCTATACGAATAAGGCTTCCAGAAATGTGCTTTAATAAGAAGGCATTAAGAAAAGGCCTAATGATTAGGGCTTTTAGAAAACGGCGTTAAGAATAGGGCTTTAAGAAAAGGATTTCAGAAGAGGGCTTTTAGTAGAACAAAACCTACAGACTTTTTTAAGTTTAGAGAGAGGCCAACAGCAAGGCCCCACACAGAACTGCGTTAAGAAAAATTGTTCTAATTCTAAGACACCCTGATTCAACACTGTAGGCCCAAAAGTTAATCTAATTCTAAGACACGCTGATTCAACACTGTAGGCCCAAAAGTTAATCTAATTCTAAGACACGCTGATTCAACACTGTAGGCCCAAAAGTTAATCTAATTCTAAGACACGCTGATTCAATACTGGAGACCCCAAAATCTGTAAGATACTGGGCTAGATCATTTAAAAATGATTTTTTTAAACCGAATAAATGTATATTTTGTAGCTAGTTAACACTACGACAAAATTCGACACTGGAGGTCATGGTTTCAAGAACTAGTAATGTCAATATCCTATACCTCTGATGTTATCGTACACCCAATGTATGGGTATAACAGAGGACTTTTTAATAAAAATATTTTAACATTTTTATTCAGTGTTCGGTGGTGCAGTACTTAACCAGACACTATACAAAAGTAGAAAACATTATAAAAACGAGAGTGGTGTTTTCTTTGGCAGAGTGTGGCAGACATTGACAGAATCCTTGGTCTATTTTAAGACACAGCCAGTTTATTATCACACAATTCCTTTTTTTTTTCTTTTATCTTTCGGTTTAGCCTTAAGTAGATGTGTCCATATGTTTGTGGAAAACGTTGAAACCACAACTCGATAAAAGTTCCGAAGGTAAAAAAAAAAGAACTTGGTGAATGATAAAATACACAACAGAAACTAGTACGCTGGTTACATTCCGGAACACAGACTCAGCCAGCTTCTGTATCTCTAGTCCTGGCGCTATAAATAGAAATCATATGTCGTTGTGCTGTTGTCACATGATCATAAAACACTTAAGTGCTAATAATGTCAACAAGTTGATGGAAAGTGTGCATTCTGTAATGGAATATAAGGCGGGAGTTGGGGGGTTAGAGCCGCCCGAGGAGTAGGATTATAAAATTGACGCCCCAGTCCTGCACTTAAATGTAGTAAAAATGGTAAAAAATGCCGCCCTGGGTTGTTAAAGTGACGCCCCTGTGTGCCCCCCCTCTTCGCTACCCTCAAGTTATGCGACTTGGTCTTATAGTCCCCAATTTATTTTTGAAAAGAAGAAATATTACAAGATATTATCGAAACAAAAGAGTTCTAGGGACGCGTCTATGGAAATATTTTACACTGCTAGATAAATAACTTGACTGGAGTATATCTGATGATAAGTTTATAAATTGAAACTTTCATTTCCGATACATTTTCAAAAGATTCGCCTAATTGACTATTAACGCCTCCTGAAATTTACGGCTGGCATCAATTTACTGAAATACCTTTTACGTTCCAGCTTCTCAAAATAAAAAAAAAGTCTAGCACTAAAGCAGCGGCTCTCAACCTTTTTCCGCGACTGTACCCCAAAGGGTGCGAAATATGTCCTCGGGTACCCCGCAAAGTTTAGAGCAAACTGGTGACCTACTTGAACCTCTTGGTTTGTTTTAAAACGAAAATTACATGTCGTTGCGTACCCCTGCATAGTCATACCCGTAACTCCTTGGGGGTATGCGCACCCCCCCTCCACCCCGGTTGAGAATCGAGGCACTACAGGAAGGATTTAATAATAATAAAAAAATTCAGTGCATTGATTTTTTTTTTTAAACACATACGAAAACTGGCTAAAGAACGACAACTCTCTTAGCAACGGTTTTCTTACCCTGCGTTATTCCACCGACAGTTATCTTTCTTTTCTCATCTCACACACCTTACCAGATTTATTTTTTTTAACTACAACACTTTCTTCAACTTCCTTTTCCAGCACACAAAACAAAAAAAAATTGGCAAGGAGATTCTGTCCAACAATGTTAAAAAAAAAACATTATTGAATATGAGGAAGGTGAGCTGCAGTCCATTATTCTCTCACACATCAAAACAAAAAAAAAATTTCAAAAGAAATAAAAAGTAAAAAGATGACAAGACATAAGTACATTGTGAACGAGTGCATATACAGGGTGGAAAGGGGGGGGGGCAAAGAGTTGTAACCCCTGTGTGAAAAAAAAACACCAAAACAAACAAGAGTTGTAGTCCTTCAAGTAATCTTATGAGGATTGAGAAAAAATAAAATAAAAAAATAAAAGGAGAGATAAGATAACAAACAACATTGAAGTGTGTTGTCTAGGGCAGCTTTTTGAGAACCGCCACGGAGTGTAGATAAGAGCGTTCGTTTACTGGACTCAACACGGCATGGGGTAGATCATGTTTTAGCACACAGCATCTAATATAATAATAGCGATTTGGGTTCTGCGTTAAAATCGAAAGTAAAGAATTAATACAACAGTATTCCAGTTTAAAATACAATCATGAAAAAAATCGGATCTACCGGAAACCAAAAATAACCTAGCCTACCGATCAAGGGAAATAACTCTATGCAAAGGTTTTGCAGGATACAGCTAGTTATCAAGTAATAGTTATAATCAAGAAGAGGTACTCATGCCTTCGTTATAACGTTAGAGTGGCCATGCGGAGACGTAATAATATTTGGAATGTGGTGGGGGTGTTAGGTGTGTGTGTGTTTGTTTATGTAAGCGCGTGTTGATTTGTGTGTACATCTGTGTGCGTCATTTTGTATGTGTGTGTGTTTGCTAGAGTGTGTGAGAACGTACAAAAGTTCGCTCGCATGATAAGTGATATCCTGCTGAAATAAAAATAAAATAGTTTCAACCATCAATCAGGTTGGTTTATTGGCTTGCAAGTAGTTAACTATAGCAGGAAATAGTTGTTTGATAAATACACCCGCAGGTAACTTGGGTAAGTATATATAACATAGTTACGTAAATTGACTGTGTGTGTGTGTGTGTGTGTGTGTGTGTGTGTGTCGTTATGTGTTGGTCGATCGTTTAACAGTGGTGGGCAAATATGAAATGTAATTAGTCAGATTAGTAGAACAAATGAATGGAATACATTGACGACTTGGGCAAATAGTATTACAAATGAATGCAATACATAGACGACTCGGATAGATAACTTGAAAATACTAAGAAAAACATCTAAATTTATCACTGTTCTCATTTACATCTACTACTGCCCCCATTTAATCTACTACTGCCCCCATTTACATCTACTACTGCCCCCATTTACATCTACTACTGTTTCGTTTGTTGAAATCGTTTTAATTTATGTATTATTTCGCTAAATTATGAGTAAAATACTTTTTTTCCATATTTTTTTTTTACTTTGAAAATTATCAGCTTGCAGTTTTTCAACTCTCGACAAAAGGATAAGCAGCAGAAGAATCAAAGACTTAAATTAAGCCAAAAAATTAAAAAAATCCACTCCTTAGCTGAAAAGATTTAGTTACTGAAGGAGCATCTTTGACGTCATCACTCTCCAACATTTAACTTGTTCACATCAAGTGTGAGTTGGTTATAATTATGAACATTTGGGCTGGTGCAAAAATTCATAAATTTGGAGGTTTGAAGTTGTAAAACAAGGTTGTGTTATTTTTTTTTATTTTTTTTTTTTACAAATTTTGATCTTAAAGAAAAGCAAAAGTTAACGAATCAAGGGTGTATTGCTGCATGGAATGGAGTTTATTCAGAATTTTTTAAATAATTATTTATAGCAATGTTGTGGGGAAAAATATTTAGTGCTGTCATAAACATTATTTATTTTTCCTAAATCAAGAATTTTTTTTTTCTTTTTAGCTTACAATTAATTAGGTTGATGAGATCGATCGAAAGAAATCTATTCAAAGTCAATAATTATACAAATATCTCGTTCGAGATTTCATTAATTGATAGGTTCCAGTCATCTACAATAGATAAATGTATTGCATATCTTCGACATTTTACTATGATTGAAATGTTTCTAACTAAAGCAGAATTTGATCAAGTTTATTAGTAAAAGATGAAACATTATTTTTAATTTTATTGGCATATTAAAAAAAATAATTCAAACTTATCGCTGTAAAAAATATCTCATACATATTTTTTAATTTGTTACACACAGCTGTCTAGCTTTGGAATTACCTGCAACGAATAAAAAAGAAAACTTTTGACAGGATTTTTTTTATCTCCCCTTTCTGGTGGGTGTTCCACTGGTGGTGGTGGTTCCTTACAGAATTTCTATCTTACAGAAATCTAGTACACAGTAGTTTTCAAACATTAACACTTTGTGCGATCCACCATATCAAGAGTATTGGATACGCAACCCACCTATACAAAGTAACAAAAAACGTCAACAAAATAAAGAGAAAAAAAATAACGTTGTTAACGGAGTGGCTACGGTTCTGTCCCTGACAGAACCCGTATATTTTTTTACTTCGGGTACCAGCCATAGATAATATTGCTCCACACCCTAACCCTAACCCTATCCCTATCCCTAACCCTATCCCTAACCCTAACCCTAATCCTGAAAAAAAAATTCTGAAAAAAAAAATAAATTTATATATGCCATGTTCCTTATACCTTAATATAATGGTTTTGGCTGGTGCCGGAACCACTGCGCGTTGTTAATTGTACATATAGCCCTCCACTTTTACTTTTCAGATTCACAAACATTCAGTTCTGTAGCACATAGTGATTTAGGGTTATAACACAAAGCGAGAGTTATCAGCAGGCTTGCGGAGCCGGAGCCGAGGAGCCGGGAGCCGCTACTTTTTGCTGGAGCCGGAGCCGGAGCCAGAGCCGGAGCCGAACAAATCTGGCGGCTCCACGGCTCCCGAATGCTTTTTTTTACAGCAGAATTTTTTTATTTTTAGCTTTAAAATTCCAAATTTGTTTGATTGTTTGCCTCCTACAATTTGAAATGTTATTTTTACGAACGCCACAACAGCAGCGTTAAAATGATAGCGTGCACGCACATCACCACAAGAAATCTTTAACAGGGAATCTTTTGTGTTCGTGTAAAATCTTGTTTACCCTCCGAAATTTTTTAATGGCATGTTATTTTGTTATATATAAAGTTAAAACAGTTTTATTTTATAGAATAATTGTATCAATCATTTAAAATACATTTTTACTAAGACGACAAATAGAACGCGTCATTTCGTATTATTATTTGACCGCGAATCAGGCCCGTAGCGTGTGTGGGGGCCAGGGGGGCTTAGCCCCCCCTTGCGTTTTGTCTGGCCCCCTCTGCTTATTTGCTCTACTCAGTAAAATGTATTACCTCCCCACCCCTGCTATTGCCTGGCCCCTGTTGTAGAATGCCTGGCCCCTGCTGTAGAATTTTCACGCTACGGGGCTGCCGCGAATTTGTAATAGACTAAAAACAAAATGGTCGCTTTCTGTATTTAACAATTTTATTATAAACAGAATATCTGAAATAGAGTAGATAAATTTATAAGGCTGTGTCTATACGGACCCGGGTCCCAATAAAATCCGATTGTTATTCGGACCCGTGGGAAATATGCACTAATCTTAGCTATATTTAAACTTTATTAGACGGAACCCGAAAAAATAATAATACAGAGTCCGCTTAGTGGAACCCTAGACACTAAGTAACGATTAAATCATGCATTTCAAACAAATATATAAAAAAAAAACAATAATAAAGTATAAGTATAGCTAAACTAAGTGCATATTTGCCACGGGTCCGAATAACAATCAGAATTTATTGGGACGGAGTCCGAATAAAAGTCGAGTTTATTGGTACCTGGGTCCGAATAGTCACTTTATAAATAATAAATATAAATACTGAAGTCTTTAAACTATTTTAAATAATGTATCATTGTACTATTTGCTAATTTGATCATTGAAATAACTTTTTATTACTTATGAAAATGGCGACTAGTGAAATTTCGGTCGAAAATAATGATATGATTCTGGATGCACAGAAATGGATTGTTTTTAGTAAAACCGACATGCGTATATTTTTCAAGTTCCTGACTATGGGGCAGCCCCGTAGCGTGAAAATTCTACAGAAGGGGCCAGGCATGCTATAGCAGGGGCCAGGCAATAGCAGGGGGGCAGGTAATACATTTTACTAAGTAGAACAAATAAGCAGAGGGGGCCAGACAAAACGCAGGGGGGCCCCGGCCCCCCTGGCCCCCCGCACGCTACGGACCTGCTATGGGGGTGAACGCGACAAAATTTGCATAACTTTTTATCAGCGGAATGTTTGCGTGGCGCAATTACAAAAATTTTTGTCTCGTTTGATACTATCTTATTAGGGAGCCGGAGCCGTCAAATTTTAGGGAGCCGGAGCTGGAGCCGGAAAAAATTTTGGCGGCTCCGCAAGCCTGGTTATAAGCACACACATATTAATTCTTTGATCATTTTATTATTTATTGAAAATGTTTAGTGATCCACTTGAAATTCATTCGTGGCCCATTCTGTTCTTGTGTGACGACATCGTAGTTTCAATAATTCAATATTCATTCCATCAAAAACGACGCAAACGTTAATTGATTCAGCGTCCCCACATACCAACACCATTTCTCTAACAAACTTCCCCTAATACCATTTCTCTAACAAACTTCACCTAACACCATTTCTCTAACAAACTTCCCCTAACACCATTTCTCTAACAAACTTCACCTAACACCATTTCTCTAACAAACTTCCCCTAACACCATTTCTTTAACAAACTTCACCTAACACCATTTCTCTAATAAACTTCCCCTAACACCATTTCTCTAACAAACTTCACCTAACACCATTTCTCTAACAAACTTCCCCTAACACCATTTCTCTAACAAACTTCCCCTAACACCATTTCTCTAACAAACTTCCCCTAACACCATTTCTCTAACAAACTTCCTACAACAACCTTCCTCCACGCGCGATCGGTCAAGCAATAATATGGTGTAGCTCAGCTAAGCCCATGGGTGATCCTAGGCATGAATGACCGCCCCCCCTCCCTACCTTCCTTAAGTTACGCCACTGCGTATGATATTGTACTCACAAGGATTATACAGGCCCTTGGAATTCGTCAATTCTATGCCACAAGGACCCGTACTATAACTATTTCAAGATTGAGATATAGAAAGTACCTACAGCATGAAGCCATGCAACATTAACATGAAGCCCAACCAGGGCTAGCATCATACGAGTTGAAGCGTTAACTCTTTATGAATATCTTTTGATTTCAAATATAGGTCAGCTTATGTTAAGCTGTACTTTACTCTTGCGAAATATGACTGCTTTTTGAAAAAGAAATGATTATTTGAAGAATACAATGCAATATACATAACTGACATCCATATATACGGATATACACTATAGTAAGTAAAATTTCTCAAATGAATCACTGTAACACATTTAATTGTTGCAGCATTTTATAATCCACTTGGAGAAATTTTTTAAAAAGTCGACATAAAGTGTTAGAAAATCAAATAGAGTTATTTGACTTCTCCGAAGATTGTAGCATTGATAAATGAATTGTGAAGTTTGCTCCCTTTAATAATTTACAAAACCTAATACCCAGTGCAATGGGTGCTCTCCTCTTTGTTGTTATTGTCTAAAATAAAATTATGTCTTGTCTGTTTTTTAACCTTATCTTTCAAAAATGTTTATTGATTTTGTTATTTAATTATTTTTCTTATTAAGAAAATTTACAGTCAGTATTAAAAACATTCATCAAGGAAACTTTAACTGTCAATTCATGATTTGAGTTTATTTTGTTTTATATTTTTTAAGTTTTAAGTCAACCGGAACAGTGACATTAATAAAAGTAAAATGAATTTTTTAAAAGTCCAATAAAGTGCGGAATAAAATATTTTTTCTTTACTGAAGTAAAAAAGAAAAAAAAATAATCAAAAATTAAAAAATTTAAATAACAATCAAAAACTTCCGGAGAAGATGATAATCAAGATATTATGAACTGGTTATAACTCAACACTTATGAAGAAAATCAATATTCATATAATAAATCAAAAGGTTTCTAGAACTAAAATAGTCTTCGATTCTAATCTTCCTGGGTTATTTTCAGATTTGAAAATATAGACATACTTATTTCTTTTTCTAATTAAAACCATCTTTCAATAAACTAATTTAAATAAACATTTATTTCTACATCGTTATCATTTTATTGGCTCCTATCCATCCCATAATTTTTTTTTAAATATTTTCATGTGGTGCCTACGTTGTGAACTATTGAAATATTTTGACTTTCTCTTTAATGTGTTGATAGTCAACAGTGGAAAATAAAAAAAAATGTAAACAATGGTTGCATCACATATTTTTCTTCTTGTTCAAATTTATGACGTTTTTTTTTTTGCATCAATAGGAAGTTTGATTGATGTAGAGAAAAGGATTCATGTATTTTAACACTTTCTCTTATGTTTAGTCTGTAGTCATTGTTTTGTCTGTAGTAATTGTTTTTGTCTGTGTTTGTTTTAAGAGTATAAGGTTTCTTTGTCGAGAGACAATGGGCCACATAGAGTGACCTGATCTAAACTTACCTATTACCTAAACTAGTGCTTCTCAAACTTTTTGAAGTCACGGCCCCCTTGGAACGCCAATCAATATGTCACGGCCCCCCTATTTTTTTTTTTGTTTAGATTGTTTAAATTTATAATTTTAAACTTCTATATGCAAACTTTTACTAGTCAATACATGCTTTTTCCAATGTTAACAATGAAAGAGTGAAAGGATGCAACATATAAAATAAGATAAACTAGATTTTATTTTAAACATATATTAATACTATTTAAATACAATACATTAGGTTAATTATATTTTATGTGTCACATTTTTCGAAATTCCACGGCCCCCCTCCGGACAGTCCAAGGCCCCCTAGGGGGCCGCGGCCCACCACTTTGAGAACCACTGACCTAAACCACCGACTGTCCTGCTCGGCTGGTTCCAAGTTGTTTTTGACAGATCGACAAACAGCTTACCAAGGCTACACAATGATTGGGGAGGGGGAGGGCGGGGTGACCGGACTTGTACTTTTAGCACCATTCGCTCTTAGAACTCGCAAAAACAAAAGGTCATGTAATAATTATATTAGGCTGTATTAATTATATTTGGCCTAGAAATGTAGTTAGTTTAAATAGCTGGCCAATTAAGGAAATGGGGATGGCAGACGAAAACATATTACAGACGACTTAAGACTAGAGACGAGATAAGGAAAATGCGTTAATTAAAATCTTCATACTGTGTGTTTATTATAATGTAAGAAGATCTTTCATTGCTTTACAACTGTTTTCTATATGTGTTTCGTCTCACACATATCTGTGGACATATTACATCAATAATGAACTCCGAAGAGACTGGCAAGTCTGTCATACTACAAATAGCCTTTATACACCTTCCCAATAACAGAAATTCCTAAGAAGAAATAATACAACTATACCATAAATAATAAAACAAGAAATATGCCCATGACAGGCCACAAAATAGAACTTTGCCCAGAGTCCCATAATTTTTCTCTTCATAGGGTCCCTCAATAGGACTGCCTAAAGCCCCAAAATGTTCCTTTATTTTGGGCCCAAAAGCATGACTGCCTAGAGCCCCAAAATCTGCCTTTATTAAGGACCTAAAAGTATGACTGCCTAGAGCCCCAAAACGTGCCTTTTTTTAGGGCCCAAAAGTATGACTGCCTATAGCCCCAAAATGTATCTATACGTAGGACCCCAAAAAATAACAGTAAGAACGGCTACGAGCTGACCAAAAAGTAGCCATAGATATTTTAACTAATAGTGATACACAAATCAATCACACAATATTGTCCTCTTGTATTTGTTACTGACGTGGCACCCTGTAACCAACAGTACATTTAAAATTCAACAATGCCCTACTTCACAAACCACACACAGATCAATAACATTTCTTCGCTTTAAACAAATGATTTAAATAAACTGAAATCACCAAAAAAAAAAAGACTTTGGTTAAATAATAGTTTTTCTCTTGAGCACATGATTTATTTACTTTGTACATTCGATTCTACCGATCTGTCAAACTTTCCCGTGGGCCGCCAGTGTGACGGACGACATTGTGAACTAAGGGCAGGTTTCTCTTCCAAGTTGCAATAATAATAAAAACATATATATATATATATATATATATATATATATATATATATATATATATATATATATATATATATATACAGGGCCGGTTTAATGAACTGCTTGCGAGACCCTCTTCTAATTTGTTTTACGATAACAACTATTACTATCAATATAAATGTAAATTGCGGGGCCTCTGCCAGGTGCGGGGCTCTGTTTGGAGCAATCGCCTTAGGCCGGCCCTGTATATATATATAGATCTTTCGGCCTAGTTCGATATTAAGATGTATATTTACTGGGTAGTTCGCATTATACTATTTAAGTGTGTATTTACTGGGTAGTTCGTATTATACTATTTAAGTGTGTATTTACTGGGTAGTTCGTATTATACTATTTAAGTGTGTATTTTATCTAGCCCAGTCGTGTTTGACTTTTTTTAACATCTTAAAGTAGTCATGTGACAGATTATCGAATAGGTAATAGAAAATATCGTAACATTCGTAGGTATCGTAATAGAAGAATCTGTACATATTTTCAACATTTCCGTCCAACCCTTTATTTCTATATTCAGTAATCGGCGACAGGTATTAAAATTTGACACAAATATCGCGAACAGCACCGGAATAAGTCAAGATAGCTATAAGGGGGGGGGGGATCATTGGATAAGCCACACCCTAAGGTCAGGTTCTGGAATCAATGGAGATCGGCAATGGGTATTGAACCCGCTCCCCGTGGTATGTACACACACAACCTAAACACTTTTGTAGCCACCTACTTTTCCACAAAAAAAAAAACAAAATTCAGGCGAGCTCTTCATAACGGCTGCTGACAAACAACGAAGGAAAGATTTCAACACATTCTGGCGTTTTTTGTAATGAATGAATGTAGCTTGAAGTTGGCAGCAAGCACTAACAATCTCCAGCCCCCCCCCCGCCCCCACCCCCCTACAAAGCACCTTTCCCTTTACCAAAAATGTTGTTTTGTTCCCAAGCTCCCTGATACAATGCATTATCTTATTCCCGTTGTTTGTATGTGAAAATATGTAGGTCTGTTACGCTGAGATTGTAGTTTTATTGTTGTCCTATTTTTACTCATGTTTGTATGAGTCAAGTCCCTGTAAAGATGAGATGAAATCTCTTAGATCCCATTAACCATTGATGGGGCGGTTTTTATAATGCCTTTCTGTCATCCTCACCATAGCCGCTAGTGCAATGGCCATGGGGGCACCACGGGAGACATAGTGGGGACTTATGCCATGACCTGAAATATCCATTGGTCCTCACTGAAGATAAAACCATGGACCATCGGGTTGACAGTCGAGCCGACAGTGAGAACAGCTCTTCCAAAGAGTATAAACATAACTTTAGACTATGTTTTACAGCTGTGAAAGTCGTCATTTCAAATAGGCTACCCATATTTTAGACTGAAAGTTACAAAAGTGAGAACAGCTCTTCCAAAGAGTTTAAACATAACTTTAGACTATGTTTTACAGCTGTGAAAGTCGCTGTTCCAAAGAGGCTACCGATATTTTACACTGAAAGTTACTAAAGTGAGAACAGCTCTTCCAAAGAGTTTAAACATAACTTTAGACTATGTTTTACAGCTGTGAAAGTCTCCGTTTTAGACTTAAAGTTACAACAGTGAGAACCGCCGTTCCATTCAAGAGTGTACACATAAAATTTGGCAACGTCCTTCATATCCCTCACAAAAACAGGAGTAGCAGTATGATGATAAACAACTCTTTATTTTTCATGTTTCAGTATAAACAACTAAAACTGTTTGTATGTATGTTTTACTTTATCTCTTATGAAGTTGTAAAAAGAAAAAAAATATTTTATCTCAACAACAACAAACCCAGGTTGTAAGTGTCAAGCTAGGCTTCTGATTTTGCGCATTGAAATTACAAAAACATCTTTGGAAGTTAACAGAATAAACAAATGGCCATATTTAGTTTACAAAGAACGCCTTTAGTTTCATTCTTCATTGTACTTTTAACCAGTGGCGTAGTGAGGGGGGACAAGGGGGGAGGGTTATCATAACCCGGGCACTACTCAGAAAGGGGCGCCAAATGGTATATTTTACTTATAATATTATATGGTTTTTGAATGGGGGGTGGAGCGCTAAAAAGGTATTATGCCCCGGGTGCGAGTTAAGCTCTCCACGTCACTACTTTTAACTATTCATTGTAGTGTATGGTCATATGTATTCCCTTTTCATGCTAGACTAGAAAATATTGTAAAATATTTTTCAATATCTTTTTTTTTTCATAGGTGACGTGACAGTCCCGGGTTCGGTGTTAGGTGAGAACCCAGGGAAATTTTTCAGGTTCTGGTGAAAGTTGGTAAAAAGTATCACCAGTCCACCCGGCTGTATGGGGATACGTGATACGTGACATTAGTTTGAAAATTTAAAAAGGGGGAAGAGTCTATCTAGCCACGCAATCTATAAACAAGATGTGGCTACAGACACAGACGACTTCTACACTTTATGTTAATGGCTGAGGGAACTTTACTTCTTTTCAAAGAAAAATAAAAAAAAAAGAGACATTTATGTGGCAAAATATAGAAATAGAAAACGAAACAATACAATTCATCAGTTGCATGAAAACAAAAGGCCTTGAATTCTAGTTAAAGAATCATCAGTTGCATGAAAACAAAAGGCCTTGAATTCTAGTTAAAGAATCATCAGTTGTATGAAAACAAAAGGCCTTGTGACAGATTATCGAATAGGTAATAGAAAATATCTTAACATTCGTAGGTATCGTAATAGAAGAATCTGTACATATTTTCAACATTTCCGTCCAACCCTTTATTTCTATATTCAGTAATCGGCGACAGGTATTAAAATTTGACACAAATATCGCGAACAGCACCGGAATAAGTCAAGATAGCTATAAGGGGGGGGGGATCATTGCCTAGTTAAAGAATCATCAGTTGTATGAAAACAAAAGGCCTTGAATTCTAGTTAAAGAATCATCAGTTGTATGAAAACAAAAGGCCTTGAATTCTAGTTAAAGAATCATCAGTTGTATGAAAACAAAAGGCCTTGAATTCTAGTTAAAGAATCATCAGTTGTATGAAAACAAAAGGCCTTGAATTCTAGTTAAAGAATCATCAGTTGTATGAAAACAAAAGGCCTTGAATTCTAGTTAAAGAATCATCAGTTGTATGAAAACAAAAGGCCTTGAATTCTAGTTAAAGAATCATCAGTTGTATGAAAACAAAAGGCCTTGAATTCTAGTTAAAGAATCACCTTTTTTATGAAACAAAAGGCCTTGAATTCTAGTTAAAGAATCATCAGTTGTATGAAAACAAAAGGCCTTGAATTCTAGTTAAAGAATCATCTTTTTATGAAACAAAAGGCCTTGAATTCTAGTTAAAGAATCATCAGTTGTATGAAACAAAAGGCCTTGAATTCTAGTTAAAGAATCATCAGTTGTATGAAAACAAAAGGCCTTGAATACTAATTAAAGAATCATCAGTTGTATGAAAACAAAAGGCCTTGAATACTAATTAAAGAATCATCAGTTGTATGAAAACAAAAGGCCTTGAATTCTAGTTAAAGAATCATCAGTTGTATGAAAACAAAAAGCCTTGAATTCTAATTAAAGAATCATCAGTTGTATGAAAACAAAAGGCCTTGAATTCTAATTAAAGAAAAATTCCCTAATCTTGTGGACTTTTGCTATTCATTATATGAAATGTTCTCTGTAGTTATGAATAAATCATAATAGTAAAGTCTTTGTATTTATCACTACACACTGGATTCAGTATTTTGCGATAATGTTTCAGATATTTTTACCTAATCAGAGAAGAAAACTGTGTGATTGATAAATATGTATCTATAGTATCAGATCCTATATTGAACCACTTTATAAACATGAACATAAGATGTCTGACATAGCTCGGAAATAGGTATTAATCATAAAATGCATTTCTGTGTCTTCAGCGATGTATCTACAGCTAGTGACAAAATAATGAGACAATGAATTCACCTCTTTAGTACGTTATAATCTCCAGAAGACTTGAATAGATTAACTAAATACCTATGACATGTGGGCAATAATATATCATAGGGGTAAAATAAAAGAATTCCTGTTTACTCTTTTTTTCCTTAATGAACGAAACAATTTGTTAATTTTCTATCCCTGCAGCTGTTTGTAAAAATGTAAAATTCCCTAACGGGACATTGGGCCTGAGAAAGTGTAGAATTCATCTGTTTCTACGACTATGGCATGTAAAGGAATTGTACTGTTAACACAACGCCTTGCAGCTTTTACTGCTGCAGCTTAAGTTTCCATATAGGTCTCACCAAGGATCGAACCCAGGACTCTCATATCGAGAGTGGAGTATCTACATTAGGGTGGGTTGAAAAAGAGAAAATATTGGAATATCATTACGGAACTCCGTATTTATTTGACAAATGACCTCTGAAATAATGAACAAAATTTTAAATTGTTTTTGTATTACAGGAAGTGCCCCATTTTTAAATTTGAAAATTGCGTTAACCAGCATTTTCAGCTTGATGCATTCTATTATTACTTGCTTAATTTTAAGATTTAGTAACTATATTATGCTTTTAATTTGTATGCCTGTTGTTTATTTCTATTGCAGGTTATTTATTTAGAACAATAAATTGAATGTTTTGTAACTTAATGGCTACAAGAAGCGTAACACGGCACTCAGTATTTGGCGATGCCGGTGAACTTCCTCACAATGTACTGTCAACAAATCGTCAAGTTGCGCAGCATTTCTTGCACATGAAAAAAAGAAAGAATGATTCCAACAAAGACAAATACAGAGCTGTATCAGATGCTGTTATCAGTCTGTGGAACAAAGCTTCCATTCCAACGATGCACTACCGATCTGTAATCAAACGTGTGGAAACAATGATTTCAACAGGTTCAGAACTGTCTTGTTCAAATCAAGTTCAGCACGTCAGTCTACCTTTCTGGCCACTTTGGACTCATTGTTTGATATAGCTGCATGTAAGTGCAGTATGTCTTATGACAATTCTACAAAACAAGTAAGCATATCTTGTAACTGTCCTAGTAATTTGAAAGTTCCACCAGATGAACTGTTGTTTTTATATGATCAAAGAAACTCTCGCAAAATGTTTATGGCAAATATAGACTTCCAAGCAACAACCAGATTGCAGAAGCATTTACAACGAAAAATTGAAGAAGAAACAAGATGTAAAATGCCAAGAAAATGTTCAAGTGCTGAGAGTAACTTAAATCTTAGTGAAGAAGAATCTAGTAACAGTTGTGCAAGTGACCAAAGTGTTGAAGAGGACAGCGATGACGAGGTACTTCATGATAGTGATGATAAATCCAGTAGTATTGATGATGTCGTAGTGATGATGATGTAGCTGAAGGTCAGATGCGAATACCCCTTCCAAATTTAGCAAAAGAAGCAGACAGATATGGCATATCAGACAGAGCTGCAGCATCCCTAGCAACAGCAGTGCTTATCGATGTTGGCTTCATAACCAAACAGAATCAAAGCTTTGTGATAGACAAGAATAAGAACATCGTGAGAGGCTGAATTTAAGAAAGGGTTTGCAACGTTATATGCGACAATCACCAAAAGGTATCACAAGTATTTACTTTGATGGTAGACGAGACACCACTTTGGTCAAAGTAAACAGAAGTGGCAAGTGGTATGGTGACACTACTGTTGAAAATCATTATGTTCTAGTTGAAGAACCAGGTAGTAGCTATCTGACACATGTGACGCCTTCATCGGGCAGAAGTACTGATATTGCTAACAGTATTGTAACTGTAATTAGAGAGCAAGATGCAAGTGATAGTATCTTAGCAATAGGCTGTGACAGTACAAATGCAAATGCCGGCAGTAAAGGTGGAGTAATCCGTCATCTAGAGGTGACTTTAGGACGTCCTCTGAATTGGTTCAAATGCTTGCTACACACAAATGAACTACCACTGCGCCATCTGTTTACAACACTGGATGGGGCAACATCTGGAGCAACGAGTTTCAGTGGTCCCATTGGTCGTGAACTTCATCATTGCGAACTGAAACATATTGCTAATTTTACAAAGATCACAAGTCAACACAGTATGCCTGTGTTAGATGAGGATGTGGTAGCTGATCTCTCATGTGACCAGAAATATTTATATGATATTGTAACAGCCATTAGAACTGGCGTTGTTTCTGAAAATTTATCAGCTAGAAAGCCTGGTCCCCTAAATCACTCACGATGGCTTACTTTTGCCAACAGGGTTTGCCGCCTGTATGTTGCTACAGACAATCCTTCTGCTAACCTTTGCATCATCACACACTTCATTGTAACAAACTATGCTGCAAACTGGTTCAACATAAAGCACAATTCCTCGTGCACATATGGCGCAAGACATGTCTATCATGCAACTCAACTTCTCAAAGAACTTTCCAGTGAAACTGCTGCTATTGTCAAGCCCTACATTAGTCGCAGTGCATATTTTGCTCACTCAGAAAATATTCTTATTGCTATGCTGGCTTATTCAGACAAAAGTATTCTCTCAAGAGCAGTTGATATTATACTCCAGCAAAGACTCCAGGCATCTACAGCTGCAATACGTCTGTTTAAAGTTCCGCCGATTAACTATGATGCAACAAACTACGTTGATCTGATTAACTGGGAAGATATCCAGGAGCCACCACTCACGATGAAGCTGACAGATGATGATATTGCTAAATTCAGCAATGAGCCACTCACTTTGCATTACAAGAACCACACTCAAGGAGTGGAACGTTGCATAAAACTGGTTACAGATGCCTCAAAAGCTGTTTATGGTTTTGAGGCCAGAGATGGTTTTATTCGTGCACGAGTAAATTCCCGCAATTTAATGCCTCGTTTTGATTCAAAACAAGATTATTGTGATAACTTTTTGCAGTAACGATTTGTTAGAAAAGGACATACCTATATTCTGTGAGTAATTACCATTGCTTGACTGTTTATATTTGCATACAATATTGATTTACGTTAGGTGTGTCTCATTATTTGATAAGTCTGCTGTGGTTGTCAATACTATTAAAGCGAGTATTTTCTAAATTAAAAATGGGGGCACTTACAAGTGTCCAGAACTAATTTCTTTGTGATTTTCTTTGGTTTCACATGCAAACGCAAAGTTTTCCTGATTTCCGTGCCACATTTTTATTTTCAACCCACCCTAATCTACATCACTCGAACATTCGTCACACATCGACTGTTTGGTATTGAGTTACATCAACGTAAGTCGTCAAACAAAGATTGTTACAAAAATAAGGTTTTAAAGTGTTCTATCTGTCAAGTCGAAAAGTTTGACTTATTTCAGGTCCCTGTACATTTTGTTTTCTATTGCCTTTTATTAAAGTTTTCCAATCTTGTTCATATAGTTTATTGAAATAAATATCAATCTATTAGTTTACCTTTTCCGTTTTTTTTTAATATTCTTTTTATTGCACGCTAGTAATGATTTTTTTTTTTGGAGATAAACTGTTGAAGGTAAAGTAGTGCTTATTATTACGCTAATGCCACATGTAAATGACATCTCCCTAATGCCACATGTAAATGACATCTCCATATAGACAACACCTTGCTAAATAAATGTATGAAAAGAAAACAATCCGTGTGGCTGGAAGAGATGGCGGCTCAAAGTTCATGTAAAATGATGGATTGTGCCTCATACTCACACTTAAGACAAGCTCGCGCGGGTCCGTACAGTGGGTAGCCTTGTATCGCCGTACGAACAATGCATAGGCTGTACATAACAGACGATCTGCCAAGAAGATCACGGCCGAGAAAGAGAGAGAGAGAGAGAGGGAGAGAGAGAGAGGGAGAGAGAGAGAGAGAGAGGGAGAGAGAGAGGGAGAGAGAGAGGGAGAGAGAGAGAGAGAGAGAGGGATAGAGAGAGAGAGAGGGAGAGAGAGAGAGAGAGAGGGAGAGAGAGAGGGGGAGAGAGAGAGGGGGAGAGAGAGGGAGAGAGAGAGAGAGAGAAAGACAGACAGACAGACAAAGAGAGAGTGTTGGGGGAATCTGTTATTTTTGTTTCTTTCAGTCATTCGCCATGTCATATTGACCAAGTGTGAGGCAGCAAGTAAAGAAAGGTGCTCTCACACGTGAACTGGAGATGGGTAAACATAGTTCTGGAGTTGGTCTTAGGTCAGGGAGCAATGTGCTATGTAGTGTCGTTTTGATAACGGGGAAGGGGGGGGGCAAAGTACTATTTGGTATCTAATTGAGGGGGATGTGATTTATGATATTTAGTTGTTAAGGGAAATAATGTTATATGATGACTAGTTGAATGGCGAGCAGTAAGATGTCTAGTTGAATGGGGAGCAGTATGATGTCTAGTTGAATGGCGAGCAGTATGATGTCTAGTTGAATGGCGAGCAGTATGATGTCTAGTTGAATGGCGAGCAGTATGATGTCTAGTTGAATGGCGATCAGTAAGATGTCTAGTTGAATGGCGAGCAGTAAGATGTCTAGTTGAATGGCGAGCAGTATGATGTCTAGTTGAATAGCGAACAGTAAGATGTCTAGTTGAATGGCGAGCAGTGAGATGTCTAGTTGAATGGCGAGCAGTAAGATGTCTAGTTGAATGGCGAACAGTATGATGTCTAGTTGAATGGCGAACAGTAAGATGTGTAGTTGAATATCGAGCAGTATGATGTTTAGTTGAATGGGGAGCAGTAAGATGTCTAGTTGAATGGCGAGCAGTAAGATTTCTAGTTGAATGGGGAGCAGTATGATATTTAGTTGAATGGGGAGCAGTATGATGTCTTGTTGAATGGGGAACAGTGAGATGTCTAGTTGAATGGGGAGCAGTAAGATTTCTAGTTGAATGGGGAGCAGTAAGATGTCTAGTTGAATGGGGAACAGTGAGATGTCTAGTTGGATGGCGAGCAGTAAGATGTCTAGTTGAATGGCGAGCAGTAAGATGTCTAGTTGAATGGCGAGCAGTAAGATGTCTAGTTGAATGGGGAGCAATATGATGTCTAGTTGAATGGCGAACAGTAAGATGTCTAGTTGAATATCGAGCAGTATGATGTTTAGTTGAATGGGGAGCAGTAAGATGTCTAGTTGAATGGCCAGCAGTAAGATTTCTAGTTGAATGGGGAGCAGTAAGATGTCTAGTTGAATAGGGAAGCAGTAAGATGTCTTGTTGAATGGGGAACAGTGAGATGTCTAGTTGAATGGGGAGCAGTAAGATTTCTAGTTGAATGGGGAGCAGTAAGATGTCTAGTTGAATGGGGAACAGTGAGATGTCTAGTTGAATGGCGAGCAGTAAGATGTCTAGTTGAATGGCGAACAGTAAGATGTCTAGTTGAATGGCGAGCAGTAAGATGTCTAGTTGAATGGGGAGCAGTAAGATGTCTAATTGAACGGGGAGCATTATGATTTCTAGTTGGATGTGCTTTTTTTACCTATCGTGTCATTTTGTTTCAAAACATAATGTACATGCAAAAAATTGATAAATAAATGAGACAAGTTTTAGTCTAAAGTTGATAACGCCGATCAATAAGTACAAAATGTACGTTGTTTGTTTTTTTGCTGTCCAATTAGTAAACTGTACGAAACATTACTTCAGACATGGAGAGAAGAACCAGTAGTGAAATTGTCTCCGTGTTAAAGTTTGTTGCTATGGTGACCATGTATTGTATTTTTGTTTAATTCTGTAGAATATCTAATATCTATGTACTATTAAATACATTTGATCTGTTGTTAAATGAAGATACAAACCGTGTTCAATAAATCTGCAATTGTGATTAATGCTAAGTTAATTATTATTCCAAATGTCACATGACTTGCCAATCAGTATATGATGACTACGTCTAATGTCACTAATAAGTGAAAGTACTACTGAAAGTGATACATGTACTTATATTTGAATTAGAAAATTATATACTTTAGTGAAATAAAGCCATTTAATAATAAAAACACATCTTGATATTGGAGGAAAGAGAAGTTTATTGAACATTGAGAAAGTTTATTTAGTGATAATGAAGTTTTATAAAAATAAACTTCTTGACACGTCTTGACGTGGGTTGTAGAATTAAATTGTAATTTTAAAATGTGTAATATTTTTTTTATTCATTGTTAACATTCTAGTACAATGTATAATCATACTGCACTTTACTGGTAGCGGTGTTGGTCTTAATTGAAATATTTGATTTTTTTACAATTTCTTTATATCAGAACTGATACAATTTTTTTTAAATTTTAATATTAAATATACTGTTCTTTCTTTCCTTTAGATAACAGAACAAAGAACCTATGCGTTGAATTGTCTTCATGCCATTTGACACATAAACATAGGTCTTAAATTACAGAACAGTAGATCTAGTCCAGTCATGGGCTAACTACGGCGCGATGTCCAATGTGGCCTACGAGTCAGAAAGTTTGCCCACCCCTGATCTAGACTTTCCTTCAGGTGTGCATAAAACTGTTGTAAATCTAGCTGATTTATTATTATTACTTTTTGGATAAAAGATTATAAAATATATAACAGTCAAATATATCATTTATCCATTCGCTTCAATTATTGATGTTAAATTGCATGCATATTTTACAGTTGGGAGCATAAACAGATTGGTAAGGTTAATGCGGTTTATAAATATAGAGACAGATTTATATGAGTTTAGTGCAGATCTCTTTGAGTCTATTTTCTATTATTTAGAGCATTTTCGAAAAAAAATGCTCTATTGTCCCCGTTTTGTCTGTCCGTCTGTCTGTCCGTCATCACCCTAGATCTCAACAACCATAAGTTCTAGACCCATGATGTATATATCATTTTGTAGGCCTTGGCCTGCCAAAAAAACACTTTTGTCCGTTTCGCGATCTGACCTCTCAGGGCCGTAAAAGGGGGCTTATAAAGTACCGTTTTTTACTATATAAGCTATATTAACAAAGGAGCGCCCTATATCTCAGCAACCATAAGTCCTAAACCCATGATGTATATATCATTTTGTAGGTCTCGGCCTGCCATGTGTACATCAAAAGTTCATTTCGCGATAGGACCTCTGAGGGCCGGGCTTCAGGGCTCCTAAGGGGCTTATATATTATATATATGGCCCCATTCTACACCTTGTACTTTCAATAACCCATTCATTTGGTGCGAAATACTGCAGCACGTAGTTTCACCAAGATTTATTAAGAAACTCATCAAATGAAATAGTAAGCTTGTGTTCTGAGTTTAATCAACAATTGATGGAGTTTTCGGACGATTAAATGACTACAATTTCGAATGTTTTCAATTATGTGTCCTATTTCAGTAATCACAAACCACTTGTAGTTAGATTTAAGAGTTAATATTTTTTTTTCAAATATAAAGAAACGTCTTTACAATATTTTTTTTACAGATATATGCATTACACAACTGAATTTATAAACATTTCCAAAATTTACAAATATTTACTGAAAGCTAACAAACGTACTGATACATAACACGAAAATGCGCTAACACGTGCTGTGTCCAGAATGGAACAGGCTTAATTGCTTGTTTTTTTTCATTAAACTTATGAATCTCGATGGAGTTTATTGATATATTTACCATAAATATAATATTGGCTTTGTCTCAATGGGTTACTACTTATTAACATCATTTCTGTTATTGCTATGGATTTTTTAGTCATTTGAAGATGGTGATTTTTAAAAAATGGCTCTTTTAATTATTATAATAAACACATTTATTTACATTATTGATAAGGTATTTATATAAAAAATGTTCAGTTACGGTACAATAAACAGAAGTACTTATAGAAATAATTATTTAGTTACTCGGAAAATATTTTCGTTTTTTTTTTAAAGTCTTCAGGAGAAAGATGAGATTAGGATTTTTCCAAGTAGAAGAAATGATGATTTGGCCAGCAATAGTAAACAGACACCATCTCAGGAAAGAGTCTGTTTTGATGTAGACTGTCTTTAACAACAAATACTATTTATTTTTATGTTTTGACATTAAAAGTAAAAAGAATTTTCTTGTTAATTTTCAAATATCGATAATCTATTTGAATTATTAAATCATTATGTAAAATGTTTTCAAAATATAATTTAATTTTTGTTGGTCGCATTATTTATTTATTCTTCTTATTTAGAACATAAATACTGTTTGTTTGGGCATTATAAATTAAATTTGTTGGGCATTATAAATATAGTTTCTTGGTTATTATAAATATAGTTTGTTGGGCATCATAAATATAATTTGTTGGGCATTATACATATAGTTTGTTGGGCATTATAAATATAATTTGTTGGGCATTATAAATACAGTTGGTTGGGCATTATAAATTTAATTTGTTGGGCATTATAAATATAGTTTGTTGGGCATTATACATATTGTTTGTTGGGCATTATAAATATAATTTGTTGGGCATTATAAATATAGTTTGTTGGGCATTATAAATATAATTTGTTGGGCATTATAAATATAGTTTGTCGGGAAAACTAAATATAATTTGTTTTTTTTATTTATTATTCATTTTTATGAGCTGTTGCACATTGCGTTCATGATATCTGAATAAAAAATTTTGTACACTTTTGTTTGAATTTTTTCTAAACACAAAATGTATTCATTTTGAATAAATTAATTCATTTGGCTCTTACCTTTTTTCTTGTTTCAAGATGACAACTTTTGAAAGCCGACAATAATGCAATAGTTGAACATACTGAACATAATAGAAGAGGTCTGGTCTAGAGGGGTCATTATTTAGTCTGGTCTAGAGGGGTCATTATTTAGTCTGGTCTAGAGGGGTCATTATTTAGTCTGGTCTAGAGGGGTCATTATTGGGTCTGGTCTAGAGGGGTCATTATTTAGTCTGGTCTAGAGGGGTCATTATGGGGTCTGGTCTAGAGGGGTCATTATTTAGTCTGGTCTAGAGGGGTCATTATTTAGTCTGGTCTAGAGGGGTCATTATGGAGTCTGGTCTAGAGGGGTCATTATTGGGTCTGGTCTAGAGGGGTCATTATTTAGTCTGGTCTAGAGGGGTCATTATTTCGTCTGGTCTAGAGGGGTCATTATTTAGTCTGATCTAGACGGGTCATTATGGGGTCTGGTCTAGAGGGGTCATTATGAGGCCTAGTTGAATGGGGAGCACTGTGGTATCTAGTTGAATGGGAACAGTGCAGGATTTACGTATAAGCTTATGGCCCCCACTTTCTCGAGTGGGAGGGCCGAAGAAATTGCCCGAGTGAGCGATTGTTATATATATATATATATATATATATATATATATATATATATATATATATATACTTAAATATTTGTCACTGACATATAATATCAGGACTTATAAAGGACCAAATTTCTCAAAAAGCTTAGGGCCTTATCAAGTCTAAATCCGGTCCTGAATGGGGAGTAATATAGTATCTACTTATGGTACACATTCGACTGTGTCTAAGTGGTGTCTAGTAGACGAAGGAGCAATTTGCTAAAAGATTTCAGGCTGGCGGAGTCTTTTATTTTTCGTGATTTTGTACAGGCTGTTCTGCTAGTTTGTAAATGATGTATCATATTTATCTATCGTTTACATTCACTAGTGTAATAATGGTGAAGAGACGTGTGTGATGCGCATTTATAACTGACCGTGAAATTAATTTTCTGTCATAAGATCGACACTTTCAAAATAACGAAGATTATATACGAAAAGTGAATCAGTCGACGAAAAGTGAGTCAGTCAACGAAAACTGAAACTATTTACCGCTAAAACCGAACCATTGTTGAATAAAAATAAATAAGAATTCACTGAGTTCCCTTCTTTTTATTTTTGTTATTTTTTCCACAGTGCGCTCTTCAAAGCTGACAACTAGAGAACAGACACCAATAAAAGTCTGGCAATGAAAATAAACTTGTTTGATTAAAAAAAAAAAAGAAAAAAGAATTGAAGAAGTTGAATGGAGACCACAGGTAAACATGTGACAGGTCTGGGGGATAGTTTGGCAGTTAAATATTTACACACAGGTAGATGGATAGATCAATTAAATTGGGTAATTTATAAATCAGGTCACATTAGGTGGGTTTTGTTGTTTTTTTTAAATCTAGAATTTAAAGTGCAAAAACCAACGATAATTATTAGATTCAGCACCAAGAAGTCAGAAAGTTGAGAGAAATATGAGCTTCCGGAAAGTTTGCCAACAAAATATGGGGTAATTAAGAGTTTTTCAAGTTGTTTTTATTTCAGCGCCTTTCATAATATTTTTATCCTGTCACCCATAAATGCAATTTTTTGTATTTACAAGAGATGATCAGTATTATTAAAATCTCTATAAGGATGAGAGGTTGACCTATTGACAACTGCATTCGTTAGCCTTATTCCTGCGGGCTGCTAAATTTAGATTTGTGTCCAGTGGGCCTCTATCCCAATGGGTACATGTAGCCTTTGTTTTAAAATTGTTAAAAAAAACACGTGTATACAAATGAATTTATTTAGAGACTTTTCCAAATCATAAAAGAACCAAATCAAACCTTTTGTACTTACTTTAACCTAAATTCAAGGAGCGGCGTAGAGTGCTTGACTGTCGACCTGACAGTCGCGAGTTCGATCCTCGCTAGAACCAGGTTGGTTTAAGTCACTTAAAGTCCACCCAGCTTTAAATGGGCGATGTGCTGACCACACAATCCTTCTATATGCCGTGGTAACAGAAACAGATACATTCTACACTCCACCAGTTCTTATAGTCCCTTCGGGCTAAGAGAACTTTAATTTTATTTGTTAATAACCGACATTTCTACAATCAGCACTGTAACAGAGATAGTGCTTTCATTTTCTCTCTCTCTCACTCCTTGCAGCGTCGCGCTATCCTACTATGTGCATATGCGTGCCAAACGAGTTTCATCTGTTTCAAAAAATTGGGATACGTTAATATGGCCAAGGAAGTTGAGGTAAGGGGTTAGAGGTTATGGGTTAGAGGTTAGCGGTTAGGGGTTAGAGGGTATGGGTTAGAGATTATGGGTTATATTTTTTACAAGATTTATTGACACAAAAACTATTTGTTTGAACGATATCGATTATGCTTAGGGGGAATAGGGGGTGCTGTACTTCCACAGTGCCTACAAGCGGGCCGCCGCTGGTCATTCACCTTTTTTTTTGTTTCATGTAGCAATAATGTTTCATGTAGCAATGATGTTTCATGAAGCAATGATTTTCATGTAGCAATGATGTTTCATGTAGCAATAATGTTTCATGTAGCAATAATGTTTCATGAAGCAATGATTTTCATGTAGCAATGATATTTCATGTAGCAATAATGTTTCATGTAGCAATAATGTTTCATGTAGCAATGATGTTTCATGAAGCAATGATTTTCATGTAGCAATGATGTTTCATGTAGCAATAATGTTTCATGAAGCAATGATGTTTCATGTACCAATGATGTTTCATGAAGCAATGATGTTTCATGTAGCAATAATGTTTCATGTAGCAATAATGTTTCATGTAGCAATGATGTTTCATGAAGCAACGATGCATCATGATGAAACTCTAAGAAGTAAAATTTCTGCATCACAATTTATATGGTTGGCCACATTTTATTTCCTTTAAACAAACATTAGATTCTTATTTAACTCCTCGTTTGACTTTGAGACTCTGATAGAAGGGGAGGAAACAAAAAAAACATTTCAGGGAAACCTCCACAATAATTAGATATGACCCCAACAGCCCTGCACTGTTGACAGAAAGTGTTATTTTGGTTTCTGTCAGTTGGTTTCTGTACTCAAGTTGGTTAGAAATTTACTAATGTCCATATCTTTCAATATGAAGACGAGTTACTTTATTAACTTACCATTTGTTTACTAATCTGTTTGTATTTGCTAAGTGAAGAGTGCATAGAAAATATTTCTTGTTACTTTATTTAGATAAAGTTATTCTATTTATATGCAGGTAATGAAATAGGAATGTATATCTGAGCGTCACATCGGTTTAAAATGCACTTGCTAGCCTCTAACCCAAATTCCTAAATAAAAAAAATGTTTGATGTCTTAGAAACATTTGGGACTGAGTGTAAGAAATTGATGAGTAGTGGCAGACGGCACACAGACGATAAGATACACAGCTGCCAGATTTTCTTCATGAAGAGAAATATAACTGAGAGATTTGAATGGGAAGCGGCAAACTATTGATGTTCGCCAATTTACATATTAGAACACATTCGTATCAATAAATATCGTTGAGCTCTCCATATTTATTGGCATATCGATAATATATTTTGATATTGGTATCATGAAAATTCTACAGCAGGGGCCAGGCATTCTACAGCAGGGGCCAGGCATTCTACAGCAGGGGCCAGGCATTCTACAGCAGGGGCCACGCATTCTACAGCAGGGGCCATGCAATAGCAGAGGGTTCAGGTAATACATTTTACTAAGTAGAGCAAATAAGCAGAGCCCCCCCCCCCCGCACGCTACGGACCTGATTGATATCATTACGTGAAATTGGCCACACGATTACTTGCAAATGGAGTTTCTAGAGAACGTTACATCATCTATAATACTGTTTACAGGATATATCTGTTACTAATAACACATATGTACACGCTTAAGGTAATACCCATAGATATATATCTGTTTTATTAGATTCAGTAAACATTTGTTACTTTTATTTTACTCAAGTACCCATTTAACTTGGCTGGGTGGACTTGGAGACTTTTACCGGGACCTGAAAAAATCACAAGGATTCTCGCTGAGGTTCGAACCCGTCCCCTGCCTTCGACCCTCGAGAGCACTACACTGCACGACCACCCGTACTCTGTGTGTGTAGTCTTAATTCCATATATAATAGTTTAAATTCATGACTCTTATATATTTAGTTTGAAATTCAATACTTTTTTTGGAAAATTTGCTATGAACCAAATAGCTTATTCTCTCTCTCTCTCTCTCTCTCTCTCTCTCTCTCTCTCTCTCTCTCTCTCTCTCTCTCTATCTCTATCTCTATCTCTCTTTCTCTCTCTCTCTATCTATCTATCTATCTCTATCTATCTCTATCTATCTCTCACTCTCTCTCTCTCTCTCTCTCTCTCTCTCTGTTTCATTCTCTCACTCTCAACTGTCCCTCCTCCAATTTTTTTTTTCATTCAGATTTCATTCTCCAATAAAGAGTTCCATTTTTAAAGCGAACCCGTACATTAATGACCTGAGTTCTTTTTACTTGATACGAACAACGGAAATGTTTAATGATGAGTCAGATATTAATGAAGTATTTGGAATCAATTTATCACGTCACGGCTTTAACAAACATTATTAACAAACAAAAAAATTGAATTAGTAAAAAGCTATCCCATAGAAAAAAATATTAAACGTTTTGAAGTTGTTTTTGGTTATATATATATATATATGTGTGTGTGTGTGTGTGTGTGTGTGTGTGTGTGTTTGTCAGGTGTGAATTAGTAAGTAAAGCTCCTTTAACCCTAACGGGCCATCAGGGCAGATGAAGTGTAGAATTCATCTGTTTCTATAACCTCGGCATATGAAGGGATTGTGTGGTTAGCACAACGCCCCGGGTGTGAATTACCGACAGTAAATCTACAAGAATATAAAAACTAAAAAAAAGCAAACGATGTCAGAGCTCCCGTGGTTCCTTAGTCTCGCAGTTCTCAATCTTTTTTCGCGGCTACGTCCCCAAAGGCTGCGTATGTATATCTGCGGGTACCCTTCACAAAAGAAAGTTCTCGATTAAAGTACTTATTTTCAAATGGTATTGTGTTTCTAATTATTGTTTTGTGACGAGTAACACAGCTAGCTGGCGACCTTCTTCAATGAAAAGTATGTGTCGTGTGCGTACCCCCTGCCTAACCTTCCCCGTACCCCCTGGGGATATGCGTACCACGGGGTCGATAACCGCGGCCTAAGGATGCGTATTTGTTTTATCAATTCTATATTGTCCCATAACCTATATACACAAATGGTGTTTACGATGAAACATCTAAAACATTTGAATATGATCAATGTAAAGATGTTTATTTTTGTTCAGGTATTTTTGTCCTTTAGTTGTGTTTTGTTTTGTTTTTTTTTGTTAAGCACTTTTGTCAACCTATTTTACGGCAGGTAATTCTGCATATTTTCCTAAACTGAAATCATTCATTATTTATCGATCATATTGCACGACACAAAAACACACACACACACACAAAATGAAAACAACTTTCAGCTTCGAAGGATTTTTTTTTCTTCTTCTTCTTCTTCTTCGTCTTTCTGAAGTGCGTAATAATTTCTGATCCTGTCAGGCCGAAGACCAAATTACTCGTAAACTAAAAACTTGTGGGCAACGTGTTTAAACGCTCAGGGAGGAAAAAAAAATAGTGTAACTGCTCCTGAGTAGGCACGTGCAGAGCATTTACACTGGCGCAATGTGGTGTGAGACTCAGCTAATTGAGAACTCTGCTCCCCCTTATTTCTTCCCCCTCATCCACCTCCCCCCACCCACACCCATTAAGAAGAACCCATCTTACTATGTGCATCCACCTGTATTACTGAAGGATGTGGGGGGGGGGGGTGAAATGTACGACACTCACAGCACCATTGATTTAGCTGACAATCATTCAGATTAATTGGCAATCATGTTGCAATTGTTATCAATGTTTCTATAGTCTTGAGGGTATTGTTTGCGTGCTAATCAACAGAGATATGAATTTGCAATAATTAGCGATCTAGGTAGTAGATAAATTCATGGGGGAGGAGGCGGGTAGGTGAGAGATTAGAGAACTGAGACGATACTTGTCAATTTGTGTTCCTTGTAATTAGTTTACCTATCGATATAGTGGCTGGGTGGGTGGGGAGGTGGGACGAACACCAGAGGGGTGGTCTGCAGTTCGCATGTCTCGCAAAGTTTAGTCTGTGCCAGGGGGACGGGATTGTAGGGCTTGGAGCGATCGATGGTACATCTTGGAACGTTGCTCAGTGCAGTTTTTGGTGCATCGTTGTAGGTCGAACATGATGTGTATCTACATCGTTGTAGTTTGTACATCATGTTGTATCTACATCGTTGTAGTTTGTACATCGTGTTGTGTCTACATTGTTGTATGTGGTACATGGTGGTACAGCTCAACATAGGTCCCCGCACTTGCCCTGGGCCCCATAGGCCCAGCAATAAACAATTGCCTCATAGGCCCCACAACTAGCACTTGCCCTGGGCCCTATAGGCCCCGCAACTGACACATGCCCTGGGCCCCATAGGCCCCGCAACTAACACTTGCCCTGAAGCCCATATGCCCCGCAACTAATACTAGTTCTGGGCCCATCGTAGGCTTACTGTCCTGGACCCACAGCCCGATGTAAGGCAGAAGGGGCACACGACAGAAACTACAACAGGATTAAATTACTTTAGTATGTTTTTTTATAATCAATTTTTTTTTAAAACTCCGTGAATATATCATTTATTTTATATGAAAAAGAAAGCTGTTTGATAATCTCAACAAAATAATTGACCTTACGTTAAAAAAGAAATTTCTTCACAAGTAAAGGCCGAAAAAAAGAACATAAGAAAAACTACCCATTTTTCGATAATTCTCTTACATGTTGGCATCTCTCTGCCATGCTGGTATCGTTCCATATAGACCAGGATCCAACATACTTACAGACATGGGGCTGTTTCCTAATAAAGCCCTTATTCTTACATTTTCCAAGTACTTACGAGCATATAAGACTACTTTCTGATTGTACATTGAATGAAGAATTTTTTTTTTATCAAACAAAAATATTCCACTATTTACCATTCAGTTTGAGACTCCATTAATGGCGGGTAATGACTCAGTTTGAGACTCCCTTAATGGCGGGTAATGACTCAGTTTGAGACTCCATTAATGGCGGGTAATGACTCAGTGTGAGACTCCATTAATGGCGGGTAATGCTGTAAACATATTGTGTCAATTAGACGAGGGCGGTGGAGAGCCATAAATAAACGAGGTAAACAGACAGTTTTTTATATGAATGTTGGGATTGGCTCTTACACTGCATGGGAGGTGGTGGTAAATGGTGGGGGCGGGGGGGGGTTGAGGGGGGGGATAGGAGGAGCGACTAATCACCTTTGATGGGCAAGGTCAAACTCAAGTCTCCTATCTTTTTGTGTAATGTGTCTGTCTGTAAGACCACTTGATACCTTCAGACCTTGCACTGGATAAACCAGGTTTAGAGGGGAAGGGACATTGAAGTAACGGGAAGGGGAGGGGGGCAAAGGGGGGGGAAGCGATATTTATAGAACATATTACCTTCACCATGTCATACAATGAGATTAGACAGAAGAACGGAGATAACAATATGTTTTGTTTTACCATTGAATGTAACGAAAAGACAGTTCGTTATTGTGAAACTTATGGAACAATTCTTTTCATAATGAATAAAAGTTGCACGCTACAGCATACTATCAAAAGAAATTGAATTCTTCTTTTATATAGAACATTTTTAAATTACTAAACTGAAAGAATTTTTTTTTTTAAATCAGTAAGCGAAAATGTAAAATATTTTTGTTGTTGTATATTTAACATAAAAAACAACAATAAAACACAAGATCATTAGAGTGTGACGCTGATAAAAAGAACCAAAAATGAGATTTTAGTAAGTAAGAAAGTTCCTTAAAGTTAAAAGATGAAAAGAACTCACGCGTGTAGAAATAACAACATGAAACGATCACTTAAAAACTAAACGATGACGTTGCAGCAGTTTGAAAGAATCCTAACGGGTAATAGAGACTCGTAGCGCCTTGCTGGTGAGCCTGAAAGGCCTGGCGTATGTCACATGTACCAGACTAGGGCTGACGCAAGGTGAGGGCAGCACTTTTCATGGGCCCCCATACCTGGAAGAGGGAGGGGGCCCGTCGCTCTAGAAATTAACATGTATCTATTTATTTTGCTTTGAAATTGGGGATAAAAGGAGGTGTGGCCCCCTCCCCATGTCATATTTTGTCCGGAGGTCCGAAATTTTCTGACAACGGCCCTGTCGAGCCCCAAAGTTTTACCCCCCCCCACCCCTTCCCCAACCCCGTGGTGCCTCCGTGGCAATGGCAATTTCGGATAAGGTGAAGAGTTTAAAATAGAAATAGCACACATAGAATGTCTCGGTGTAATCAAAAGAGAGGCCCCAGTCTTAAGAAGGTGAAGGTCATACAAGACAAGATAGTACTATCCCTTTTAATAACGTAAAATACTGTGGTATATCCCGATCAAACATTGCACTAAACTGAACGAAAAAAAGAATTTCATATAATGAAAGAAATCTTCTGACATTTCGTTTTTATTTTCCCTTTTTTAAATGAAAAAAAATCATTGTTTTTATTTCTAAATTCAATTCGTTTTATTAAATCAAAGGCCCGGTACCCGGACCGGCGAGTGACTCCATATAATTGAGTTGTATCCCTTTGACCATCTTTACAACTTTACATAATTTGTGCACTACTTGGAATTCCCAAGACTATTTTTAGCCAAGCGAGAGTTCACTCCCCTTGAGTGAGACTATTTTTAGCCGCGGAAGTTATACACACGTACGCCAGGATAGCCGATTATGCATTAGATGTATTTGCGAATCTATCAAGATTTTTTTTAAAAAACGCATGTCACTTCATTCAATTACCTGGAAATGCCACAACCTCGAGGATTTGCCTTTGATTTAGGTACCTAAATTCTTTTATTGGCGTTAAGTACATCAGTTTATACGATAATAGTAAATTTCCTTTAGCCTTAAAAGACCATCAGGAAAGTTGAAGTGTAGAATTTATCTGGTTATGCACCAAGGTTAGCAAAACGCCCAGCCGCCTTTCCTACCCCAAGTAAAGTCAGGTACACATCTGAAGCAGGACTTAAAGGGACATTTTACTTACTTCCACACAAAAAAAAAACAGGGAAAATCCCTTTATTTCCAGCAGAGCTTCGAGTCCGGGAATCACAGGTCAACAGTCAAGAGTTCTACACTGCTCGATCATCCACCTCACCCCAATAAATCAACCATTAATATTTCATGCTCTTGTATGGGGTTTCCGTGTAGTACAGTGTGGACACACTAATTTTCACAAGTGCCCAACAAGATGTTAAGTTATCTTTATATTGGATCATTCACATGAATGGTAAAAAAAATTAATAAGTCCACAAACACACGTTCACATGCTCGAACACATACACACACACACACATTCTTTATAATACCATCACTAATAACGTCACATTCAATCTAATGTCAAAGTGTAAAAATCTTTACTCGACATAGCTTTGACGAATAGTGCGAAAAAATTCCCAAGTCCTTAAAACAAGTTTACGCCAAAGTAAATCGAGCAAGAAAAGAATGAAATCCAACCATAGAACTTCCCCGTGAACCACCGACAGATTTTCACCCTTATACACACACTCACACAGCGAAACACACAAACACACGCATACTCAAACACACACAGAGATGCCGACACACATACACACACACACACACACACATAGATACAGACAGATGCCTGCATTCCCCACCACATACATCCATGGCTGTTCACAGATTTTCGCTGAGCCTTCAAAATTTGTTTGTTGTTTTTTTTTGTTTTCCAGTTCAACCCAGTTTGTCAAATACTTTGCTCTTCATTAGTTCATACCTTCACTTCTTAGCGTTGAACTTTTTTTCTATTGACCTATGTTTTCATTGTTTTAAACTATTTCCTGTTTAGTGTTGTTGTTTTTATTGTTCTTTTCTTTAAGAAGAGCTTAAATAATACGCAGAACTCTTCAGTAAATTTCTAAAAAGGAGTATATTTTAACTTTTCAACTTTCTTGTTTGACGAGAAAAAGTTACCATCCTGGAACTCCAATAACTTACAGCTGGAGATTTTCGCATGGACAGTCAATCTAGCGGCCTAACCCGTCGAGTAAAATTTTCGATTATATCTTGTGATAAAGAGGGCCCTGACAGGTACTTTAACTATTCAGCTACATAGGGCCCTTCACTTCCAAATGGGCCCCATGTGTAATGATTGTCTATTACATCTTGTGATAAAGAAGGCCCTGAAAGGTATTTTAATGTGCAGCAACATAGGCCCCCACACTGCCAAGTGGCCCAATCCAGAATAACTTTCTATAACATCTTGGGATAAAGAGGGTTCTGTCAAGTGGAGATACAGCCTGTTAGCTTGATTAGCCTGAAGTAGATTTCAATGTCAGTGACCGTCTGTTATTAACGGTAGCCGTCGTGTTGCCACCGAGGCTACTGCAACGTCGGCTCTGAAAGACACAGCTTGTGGGCAGTGGCGTAGTGAGGGGGGCGCAAGGGGGGGGGCATCATGCCCCGGGCGCTACTTACAAAAAAGAGCCAAATTGTATATTTTACATATTATGTTTTTCTAATTGGGGGGGGGGGGTGTTGCTACACCACTGTTTGTGGGCTTGATAAGTCATGAGAAGATAAATACTTAGTTAGAGAAGGGAGGGGGGGGGGAAGGGTAAGCGTATCCAGTTATCTTGACCCATGAAACCTTGACGTCTGCATATATTATAATAATAATAACAATACAAATGTGTATGCGTGAATAATGCAGAGATATATCACAAAACAATGCATGACTTTATAGCATTTAATTCGATAGGAATTAGAACAGGTGGTTGGGGGGGAGGGGGGTCACATCGGTTACCCGGGCTAGATTACGTATCGAGTGGCCCTTCCAGGAGAGAACACCCTAACCTAAATTTAGTGGCTGTGCTAACAACTTAAGGGCAATCTGACCTCTTCTGAAAAAACGTAATTCATGACGTCGGTGGCCATCGGTGACGTGGTTTTTGACGGCCTCCGTGTCACCACTAGCACGCAGACTGGTCGATGGGGTTAGAGAGTGTTGTTATTTATGCTGAGTGTCTAAAACAGAAACCATACATGTTTCATTCAGTATTTAGTTGGGCGGATGGACGAGTGGTGTAGATACTCGACAGTCGACCTGAGAGTCATGGATTCGATCCTCTGTGAGAACCATGGGAATTTTTCCTGGTGAAATTCTGTTCAAAGTCATCCCACAAGTCCACCCAGCTTTAAATGGGTACCTGACTTAAGTTGGGGAAGTAAAGACGTCTGGGTGTTGTGCTAACCACAAAATCTCTTTATATGCTGAGGTTATAGAAACAGCTGAATTCTACTCGTCATCTGCCCCGATGGCCCGATAGGATTAAGGGGACATTTTTTTAGCTGTCAGTTCTTAGAAATCAGGGTGGAATTTTTGTACTTAGAAGAATGTTGTTTATTTTTAATAGTAAAAAATAAATTTATGTTTCCTTAACTCGTCGGGGCAAATGAAGTGTAGGATTCATCTATTTCTATAACCACAGCATATATAGTAAATATTTCAAGTAAACAGCTATTAATAAATATATTTTTAACTTAGTAATTAGGATCCAATAAATGTATCTTGATACAACAATAATTAAACAATTTGTCAGTAGATTTTGTTTATAATTGGACAAATGATCACAGCGTTGTAAAATAATTGGCGCAATTAAATTAAAGTCGTACAAAAAATGATAATTATTTGATGTCGATTTAAAATAATAATAATAATAATAATATAAATTAAGATAATTTATCGAACAAAATGCAAGTCTGGTAGAAGGCCTTTTAACAAAAATTTTTAATTGAAAATTTCATAAATCGATGGAATTTTTATATATATTTTTATACCCTTAACTGAAGTGGTCTTTTTTGAGGGGAAAGGTATAGACACATCAGCGTTTATATATATATATATATATATATATATATATATATATATATATATATATATATATGTTGTGCTTTCATAGTCCTTTCTGTGGGCTTAAAGAGCTGGTGGTGCCCATCTCTCCAAGTCAACGGCGAATATTTTTGTCTTTACCTGGAATAGAACCCTGTACCCTTTACTTGTGAGTGGAGTTAATTATCGACTTTGTTGTTTTAAAAGCAAATCAAAAAGTGGCTAAAAATGTGTGGGTACGAAACTATGAGTTAACTGTTTTGTAAACCAACATCTTAGTTCGTTTATTTTCCAATTGGGTGAAAAATGATGCACATGGAAATCTTGCCTTTAATCCATTCTGCTATTAGCGATGAAATTATTACATGAAAAATAAAGCCAAAATAGATTATTTCGTTCCAGATGGGCCTCTTAGATTTTGAGTCCAAGACAAAATGAAAATTAAAAATGTATCTAACGAAGCGTTTAATTAAGGAAAAAAGCCATTCAGATAATTGTTGAAGCTTAAGACTTAAAGAAAATAAGAACTTTGTGAAGAGATTCTCAGTTTTACTTTTCCAATGTTCAGGATCAAGGATGAGAGGATGAGATAAAAATAAAATTAACAATTTTTATCTTAGTCTTAATATTAAATGTTAGTTCAGTTGACTTATGGAGTGCTAGGCGACCCCCACACGCCCCCCCCCCTACAATCAAAGGGTCCCCTATTTATACACATGTCAATCAGATCTGGTGTTATCAAGGCAGCAGCAGACTTGGGTCGTTAAGACTACAGGTGTAGAAGAAGATATTGGGCCCTTGAAATAATAGTGAGTTTGGGAAACGCAAGCCCACCCCCCTCATAAGTCAGAGGTCAGGGAGTGTTCAGGTTGGTTGCGATCTCCGTTAGATCCGCCACCGTATCAAAGGCTTCTAAAGCTACATTTGCTTTGGACCCCACCACCCAACACATACACAGTAAATAGGGCCGTCTTATAACATGTACTCACCTGGACTCAAGGGACAAAGACGAATAAATATGGGGATGGGAGATGAATGACAAGTTGATTCCCTGCAATGTCTGGTCTTATTTCACTTTTAATTAATCCACAGTTGTTGTTTATGTGTCATCAATGAATTATTGATAGAGCAATTATAGTTGTGTTTTATCTATGTGACAAGTTTTTAAAAAAGATATCAGAATAGCAGCGTGTGGCCAAGGGGATTTATAAAAAAAAAAAAAACTAGTTGGAAAGCCTTCTGACGCTGGCTGCTTGCTACCTGAGATATAATAGAAATCCTTGTTATGTTTAGATTTCCAGTTTCGGTATTCCCCAGACTATATTTAGCCGAGCTTGCGAGTTAACTCCACTTGAGTGAGACGAAAATTTTGGAATTCACACTTGCTTGTTAATTCCCCAGACTATTTTTAGCCGGGATCCACACGGTCGAACGTACGCTTAGATTAGACGAAAACAAACAAACCAACCGAATCAACAAACCAAACCAGCTAACCAATCAACCAAACAAACCAACAGAGCTAACCAACCAAGCCAAACCCGTCACAACTTACGCTTTACCTGTCAACGTAAACCAACCAAACCAACCAACCAAACCAACCGAACCAACTAATCAAACCATAGCAAACCAACCAACCAAATCAAACCAAACTAAACACCATTAGGTAAAGATATAGGTGCTAATTTATGTCACCCGTTACGTTTTACCCTTAATTCTCTCAATGTTAAAATCAAAAAGCTTTTATAAAAATGCACTGAAAAGTAAAAAAAATAACTACTTTATTAGGCCAGCTCGGCAAGTTGGTGTGGCACAATACAGCACCCGCGCGCAAGTTCAATTCGGCTTTATTAGTCTGGAAATGACGTCATAGAGGATTTTTATTTATAGCGAAGGCGTTCCCATTCTGCAAAAAAATTGTACCATCGGGAAATGACGTCATAGATTATTTATAGCAACGGCTATCCCACGCATGGTCGAACGTACGCCGAGGTTAGCCGATTATGTATAAGATGTAGTATTTTCTATTGATGGCACAGACAGTTGGTGTGACTGTGAGCTAAATGAAAGACAATTTTCGGCCCCATCTTTCTATGTTGAGGTCATAGTCCTATTATGTCGGCCATTTTCAATGTGCTCCAGTCTCGAGGCTACCCTTGTGTGTGTGTGTGTTTATATAGATTGATATATAGATTGATATATAGATTGATAGATAGATTGATAGATAGATTGATAGATTGATAGATTGATAGATTGGTGGATTGATAGATTGATAGATTGATAGATATATTGATATATTGATATATAGATTGATAGATTGATCGATAGATAGATTGATAGATTGATTAGGTAGATAGATTAGGTAGATAGATTAGATAAGTTAGATTAGATAAGTTAGATAAATTAGATAAATTAGATAGATTGATAAATTGATGGATTGATAGATAGATTGAATAGATAGATGATAGACCAATTGATGTATAACTAGATAGCTATTGAGTAACATACTTCTAACTCATACAGACCATGTAATTTGAACTAGATAGCACTTGTCCAACCTTACTTCTAGGTTCTTAAAGAACAAATACCTTTTGACTAGATATCTCTTGTCTAACTCAACTTCTGGTTCATACAGACCATATAATTTTAACTAAGAAAGCTCTTGTCTAACTCAACTTCTGGTTCATACAGACCATATAATTTTTACTAAGAAAGCTCTTGTCCACCACTAGTTGATACAGACTATCAACAAAACCCTTCTGTAGCTGACTCTAGTACAAAAACAAACCAAAAAAAAAAAATCCAACAAACGGAAGATACGATGGTCTATTGTAAAAAAAAAAGCGTAACAAAGAGAGGCAACCGTTTTCTGGCAGCTATCTCGTTTGTTTCCCCTTTACCTCTCAGAACAAGTCTAAATAGAGAGCTAGTTAAGCTAGGCGCTACAGGCTATTTCGATAATGTATTGGTCCCACACCTCCCCCCTCCCTCCCCCTTTTGATGGCCAGCTGGCTGATTGTTTTCTACCGCGATGAGGCCACAGATGATTCTCTCTTTTTTCTTTCTGATCTCGCCCCCCCCCCCCAAGCCTTGATTGTTGTTGCTGACGTTGGCCAGTGTGGGAAGTTAATCATTTCTCTGACATGTTATGAAAAGTACCCGTTGTGTGTAACGGTAAATTCCTGGCCACAAAGATTATGTCCTGACCAGGATGGACAGTGTGAGAGAATGTCGTGTGTCGTCGAAAAGTGACTAAATATTTCGGGTCAAATGTCACGTTAGGTAAACAGTGGAGCGATAGGGGGCGATAATCATGTTGTATCGAGTGATACTTTGGTGCTTTAGAGTGACATGTTAGGGGGCAAAGGTTATGTTATTATTGGTGCTTTTAGATTGATATTAAATGGTATGAAAAAGAAAGTAACAGGCATGTGTTATAACAAGTGGGATTTTTAGTCCTCAGAAAATCGGAAGCAAAAACTGTCGCAATAAAAATGTGGATCAGGAAAAAGGTAGGGGAGTGATACGGCAGGCCACAGTCACACATGGATTGTAGAAAGGATGAGTACAGCCGGCTAGAGCCACACATGGGTTGTGAAGAGGAGAAGTAAGCCGGCTAGAGCCACACGTGGTTTGTAGAGAGGATGAGTACTACATGGGTTATAGAGAGTAGGAGTACAGCCGGCTATAGCCACACATGGGCTGTATAGTGGAGTACAGCCGGCTAGAGCCACACATGGGTTGTAGAGACCTACATGATCTGAAAAGCCAAATTAAGAGGAAAGATGTTGTCATGACAGTGACATGACAGTGTTATAACATGACGATGATATGCGTTGGCATAAAAGTCACATGGCATTCAGACTGCGTGCATTGACATGACGTTCATATAAATATGACATGGCAGTTAAGGTGTCGCGGCAATGGTACAGACAAAACAGCTGCAAAACAATGGCGTGACAGTAATATGGGTGTAGTCCATAAAAGAGAACAAACGGGGTAACCACGAAACGTATGACGCCGTTTCCATTAGTTTGATTAATTAGACATCTAATTTGAAGGTTAAATTATTGATTAGGCCAATAAGTATTTTATTTTTGTAGGAACCCATGCGCCCTCGTTGCACTGGAGCCTAAGAGTTTCTATCGGCATCCATTCATCACAAAACCTAGTGAGTTGAATAAGAAGTAAAGTTCCTTTAACCCCAATGGGCCATTCGGGGCAGATGAAGTGTAGAATTCATCACTTCCTGTAACCATGGCAGGGCTGTTAGCAATATTCTTAAATTGTATCGCCAATACCAATACAAATACTCATGTAAAAATGTATTGCCAAAATCAATACTAATGCAATATCAATACTTTTGAGAACAGCAAAATATTTGAATTTAAAATATAAAGAGTGCAAGTTTTTTAAGTTTTTATATAACTGGCAGATCGATCAAAAAAGAAATAAAGTTTCTTTTCTGTCGTTCATTGAAACATTTAACAAATAGTTGATAGAAAGAAAGTAAATGGATTTAAGAATATAAGAATAATATTTATAGATTTCGACGCGCAAAGCAAAAACTTCAAAAGAAAATAAAAACTAAATTTTTCCTGCAACTCTTCGACCGTGGCTATATTGGTGATAATATTGTTAGGGTTGATTACTAGAAGTGATTGAATTTATGTAGATTACTTTTTAAACAAGTTATTAAAATTTCTATTGTTTTTTCTGCAAATAGCTAAAAGTGGCAACAGAAAAGTATTGGTATCTATTATCGAAAATATTTTGTTTAAAATGTATCGGCGATAGACAAATCAATACTTGTTACAAAAAGGATCAGCAATACAGCAACCAATACTAAAAAAAAAAAGTATCACCTATACTGTATTGGCCGATACCGATACTTTGATATTAACAACCCTTAACCATGGCACATAAAGGTTTTGTGTAGTTAGCACAATGCCCAACCAACTTAAGTCAGGTAATCATTTAAAAGCTGGGTGGACTTGTAAGACTGGAAAAATTGAAGATCGAAACCAAGACTCTCTGGCCGACAGTCGATCATCTTCTACACAACTAGGCCATCCATCCATCCCACAGTAGCCACAAGATGTTTGAACAGTGTGATGGAATGGCATCATCAGTTTTGTTGTAGGCTCAGTCTAGACATTCGCACTTGAAATGTTTTAATCTTATGTTGACGTCATAGCTTTAAGTGTAGAAAAAGTGTATCCTGGTCACCTTGCTCACATATCTATTGATCTAATTCAGTCTTCGACCCTGGAGGATTGATTCCTTTAATTTATTAGATTGTAGAGGAGGATCACGTTCAAGTTACATTAAGCAGATGGTTTCGTGATGCAAAAATAAATTTTTTAAAAAGAGGGTAGGTATCCATTTTGAAAAAATGTCATATAAGAGGATGGCATTTGCTCCCCTCCCCTTACATTTAAAAAAAAATGTTATAAAGTTGTTATTTGCCCCCCCCCCTGGAAAATTTTTGCCCCCCCCCCTGGAAAAATTCCTAGCGACGCCCATGTAGGTATCCGAATATCTAATATATGTTGTTGAGACAGACATTCATTTTTCATTGCTCCTAGCATACTGTAACCGCTGTACAAAGGGGGGTCAGCTTTAATATGCGCTAAGATCCAATCTATTGCAAATGAACATGCAATAAACATATTTCATATTTTTTAAACTATCTTATTAAGGTAATGAGACAGAGCTGATTATAAGACCACATAATTTATTTTTTTTTTATTTTATCTTGGCTATCTGTTCGCGACCACGTAACACACAGACACACTACACACACACCTACAATCTCGTCTATTTATAAACAATAGATATTAAGGAAATTACGTCATCAAACGAAGACCATCTAAATATGTTAGTAATAGTAAAGAAAAATGTATATATAAACAAATAAAGATTAGAGCTGGTTTTTTGTGTGGTAAAAACAGTTGTTTTCAAAGAGGCTCGCGAACGAATATTATGTAGGTTATTATGTATAATGTAGGTCAGGACTTAATTTGATTTGTGCATGTGTTTATTGATTATGCATGTGTTTATTGATTATGCATGTGTTTATTGATTATTATGCATAATTTTATTGATTATAAATGTACATAACGTGATATTTGTTGCATTAAAAATACTAATTTTATTGTGTATCTCACTCCGTCATTAATTATACAGTGTATGTGTTTTGCCGGTTATCTACTTGGTATTGCATTCAAAGTGACATAGTACTGCATTATCGTTGATTTAGGATTGATTACATAATCAGTGTTCTAACATGACAGTATATGTGATCTGGTATTGTTTCAGTGATGCAGTATTACATTATAAGTGATGAAGTATTACATTATTAGTGACATAGTATTCCATTATCAGTGACATAGTATATATTACATTATTAATGATTCAGTATTACATTAACAAAGATATAGTATTACAGGCTCAGTGATCTAGTGATACGTTATTTATGTCTTATATTCGATCCCACTATATGTACATACAATAACTAGCCCGCAAGTATGCTTATAAAAATTAAGATATACACACACAAACACACACAGACACACACACATATATTTATATATATATATATATATATATATATATATATATATATATATATATATATATTTAGAGTTAAAAAATTACCCCCGGCACCCTCCTTTTCTCAATAGTCAGCTAATTATACATACATGTTAGATTTGTTGTAATGTATAAAACAGTGCCGAACCTAGGGATTTTGGGGGCCAGGGGGAGGCTAATCCTCTTCGGGGGGCCCTGCATTTATTCATTCAACACCATGACTTGAGGTAATGTATTTAATATTTAATGTAAGCAATTTTTGGGCCCCCCCTAGAGCTTGGGCCCGGGCGGGACTTTCGTATTCAGACCCACCCCTCTTACCGTAGGTACGCCTCTGGTATAGAAACTTTTTTTAACATATTGTAGCACTACAGCTTGGTATGTAAAATTATTCCTGGTACCGCCACAATATTTACACTTTGTGTACACTTACTTCATAGACACATATAGAAAACTAACAGCCGTATTTTCTTGTTGTTTTTTGACATTGTGTACGCACCAAATCTAAATCTTCTTCAAAAAAGTATTACTTTTTGTTCTCTTTGTTTTAATTGCTGCAATCACTTCTCTTGCCCGATAATGGGGCCAGCGGTGAAATGACGCCATAAATTTAGCCACAATTTCTGCATTATCTTCATTGACTTCAATAATTTAATTAGTAAACTCAATAGATTTAAAACAGTGAATTGTCATTGAGAATACATAAGTGTTCGAAATTTCAAATCAATAGATCTCTCGAAAAGCTAGTGATATTAATTTCCAGTTTTCCAAAAAACACGACATACACTTAAACAGCCAGACAAAACAAACGGAAATAAATCGTATCCCAAAAGTTTTTTTTCTCAAACTTTCGACATGTGAGTACCCCTTCTTTATTTTCTTAATAATAAGTACCCCATGTACAACAAAACTAATAACATTCTGTTATTACTGATGTGTTTTCCCGCCATTTCATTGTTTTCGCCAGAGCCGTGTAAGTTTACCTGAAGGTTCACAGCCCGTCGATGTGCGAACCCCCATAAAACTATTCGAGTACTATTCGAGTTTCTGGCGAAACTTTGGGAACCACTGTCATACTGTATAGTGTTGCTATTATTTATGAAGACTATAGAGGCAGCCCTAATACTATGCAAAAGTTTAAGAATAAAAAGCTTTTTTTAAAAAAAGCTATGCAGTTTAATTAAATAGGAATACATTTACTTCAAAATTGGTTTGTTATTTTTACACTTCAGCTTAATTTGTCTAGTCGATATAAGACTAAAAAAAACGCTTCAGCATTTGGCACATTTATTTGCCAGGGATGTACTTCCGTGTTTATATTGACATGGTCATCTCAACGCGTAGTATCTCCCACTATAAAAGCTATTTTAAAAAAAAGTAACCAGCTTCTTGATTCTTTCAAAATGTTAACTCAATGACTAGAAATCATACAATTAGTATATTGTGACGTAGAATCTAAACGTGTGCAAAATGTAAGCATTCTCACTAACGAGAGCAGGTCCTCAATTGAGTTAGAATATTTACAGACAAATTCACACCCACACATCCACACAAACATCCACACATACATACACACACATCCACACACACACCCACTCATCCACACACATATATATACACACATCCACACATACACATCCACACACAAACATCCACACACACATCTACACAAACACATCCACATACACATCTACACACAAACACATTCACACAAACATCTACACACATCGATACAAACACATCCACGTACACATCTACACACAAACACACACATTCACACAAACATCTACACACATCGATACAAACACAACCACATACACATCTACACACAAACACACACATTCACACAAACATCTACACACATCGACACAAACACATCCACATACACATCTATACACAAACACACACATTCACTCAAACATCTACACACATCGACACAAACACATCCACATACACATCTACACACAAACACACACATTCACACAAACATCTACACACATCGACACAAACACATCCACATACACATCTACACACAAACACACACATTCACACAAACATATACACACAAACACACATATTTATGTTTTTTTTTTAGATTATATGATGGCCTGTCAGTCTCGTACAAAACCAAACAAACAAACAAACAAAAAAGGAAATTAAAACAAAAGAAACCGCCATCACTTGACTGATAATATAAATCTCTAACCATCCCTCGCCCCCCTCATCCCCCCTCACCCACCCATAAAGAATGCCAGAGTGCGCCTATGGAGCTAGCATTCACAAAGAATCCAAATGTATATCACGGCAGTAAATGCCAGGGGGTATATCGTGGTCCACATCTAGTCAACAAGCCCCCCCAAACTGAAAGTGTATTATTTCCTATAGATCTGTTTTGTTTATGAACTTGCATCGGTAGGGAGGCCCCGATACTCATTACTGAGATACTACGGAGTTGGAGTGGGGGGGAGGGGCGTAGATAAGGGTGTGTTCTCCCCTACTCCCCCCCCCCCACTCCTCTATCTTTTTATCCCCAAAACAACACGCCACCCACACCGAAGTAAAGAAATAAATATCGTGAGTTGTTTTTTTTTTTTATTTAATGTATATGCTCACCTAAAGAACGGGTGTGTTGTTATTGTAGAGAGAGAGAGAGAGAGAGAGAGAGAGAGAGAGAGAGAGAGAGACAGAGACAGAGATACTTTCCAATGGAGTTTATAGTATACCGACATGTATAACTGTTTGTTTAGTCCATTGAGTTTATCGTATACTAACATGTATAATTCCTGTTTGTTTAGTCCAATCCTCCTCATTGGCAGTCATCTCAATCATGAATGAGCACCTCATGTATGTTTCTATCAACATTTAAAATGTGGTGAGTAAAATCTTTGGCCGTTTGAAAAAATAAAGTTTGAAGACACTGATACATATTTACACGTTAGATAGATATGATTGTACAGTGTAGATTCAAATTCAAAACAATGATTTTCAAAAATAAACATGTTTGTGTGTTAATTGTTTTACCGCGTGTGTTTGTGTGCTTGTCTTGGGTGTGTATATTTAGTCCGGTAAATAAGACGGTGTTACCTAATTTGTTTTCAAAACAAGCAAGGAAAGTTTCAACAAATACGTTATTCGTACGTAGGATGAGAAACACGTATATGCTGGGGGGGGGGGGGCCAAGGAGTTCCGAAGTTAGATGTATACATAGCATGAAGTCAAGATCATTGATACGGAATATAATACCTTCATTTTATTACTGATTAAGATCATCTATTTTTTAATATAATGTAAATCTTAATAAATATTTATTCCAATGCAAAACATTGATGCTTACATTTTTTATTCAATATTTTTTTTAATTTAATTTTCATTCCTTTACATTTAGATAGCTGATGAATGGATATTTCTAAATAAACATTCAAATCCATATATATATATATATATATATATATATATATATATATATATATATATATATATATATATATATATATATATACATTCATGAATGTTTGATATTTGATTTGATAGATTGATTGTTTGATTAAGTGATCGGACGGCTGCAGGATTGATGGAACGTTTGACGATAATCATCAATAGGTATATGATAGATTACTGATAGATTTACTGAATTATTGGTTGATAGATTGATAGATTTCTAATAGATTTACTGAATCATTGATTGATAGATTAATACATTACAAATATATTTACAGAATTATTGGTTGATAGATTGCTAACAAATGTACTGATTTATTGGTTGATAGATTGATGGATAAAATTATTGATACAATGATTCAAAAAGTATGTAATTAGAATGTGTTACTGATCTATTGATTTACCAACAGATCAACACAAAAATCAAGAAAGAAACGTTACTAATAAAAAAAATAATAATAAACAAACTAATACGCATGTAGTTCACTTACCAAAATATAGCTCGCTCTATAGTGTTGATTCAGTTATAACCAAAGTTTTCCTTGTAATGAAAATATTGAATCACAATAAATCCCAGAAAGTGACTTGAATCATCCGAATGTTTCGAACTCACATCACGCGTGAAAATTTAAAATAAATAAAAACAAAACACTATTTCATTCAGCATCTTGCCTTGATACTGTGCAGCAACATATAATCCTCAAAAGCCAATAAGTAGAACGACGCAGCAATCAGTGAGATATGCACAGAATGTATCCTGCAGTCTCCTCTCACACACCAACACTCACACACGCACACACATCAGATGGAAGGGCGGCATCAAAACCCCCGTGCTGCTCACTTTAAAGGTAGAACCGAGTTTACGTTGGGTAAAACTTAACGAAACACATACAAAAAAAAATTACTAAGGTTGAGGTCATTGGAAAGAAGAAAAAAAATTCATCTGAAGACGAGATTGGTTGTCTCCTCCTTTTTTTCCTTCTATTTTTTTGACTTAGCTCCCTTGTTTTCCCCTTAGACTGATTACGTTAGGCCAGCGAGTCGTCTTCTCTTGTCTCCTGGCTGTAGGGTAATGAAATTTTATTCTACGTGGACTGTAAATTGGAAAAAGAGAGGGAGAGAAAAAAAAAAGGGTGCCCAAAGACAGGATAATGGGGAAATGAAAGCCAGTGTTACGATAGAAGATATACACGTCATGAAATACACTTTATTTATTGTGTATTTCTATTTATATTTCCAGTATTTATTAATTATACATATATACTTACCTCGGCTTAAAGTCATATTGATAGCATAGACATATTTGAAATTTACTGACAGTTAAACAGTCTCCTACCTAGAACGCAAGACCAATGAGTGTGTATGGGGTCAAATAACCTCAATCGCTGACCCTCAGGAAAAGATTATGGTAACAATCAAGCGACGCAAGATGGCGTGGTTCGGTCATGTGTCAAGGAGTGATAGCCTGCCAAAAAATTTTTCTTCAAAGAACTGTAGAAGGAGGCCGTCGCAATAGAAATGTTGGTTGGACAATCATCATATATAATAATACTCATTTCCAGTGTGCGTTAAATCGAAAGTAAAGAATTAATACAACAGTATTCCAGTTTAAAATACAACCATGAAAAAAATCGGATCTGCCCGAAACCAAAAAAATAACCTAGCCTACCGATCAAGCATAAGGGGATATAACTCTATGCAAAGGTTTTTGCAGGGTACAGCTAGTATAAAATAATGAACAGGGCTAATAATGAATGAATTACTGCAAGCCAATAATGGAGAACTATGTCTGTAGATGTGTCCATTCGATCGCCTAACGACCACATCGGTTAAGGGTATGACAATGATGATACAAGACACAAGGGTGAATAGCGATTGGTTGAATGGAGAATGATTTTAACACAGTGACTCTAAATTCTATTATGTTACATTGACAGAAAAAAATATTCTATGTTTGAAATTCAAAAGGGTTGAGCTCACTTTATATCTGCACACTCTAGATAGTACATGTTGTAATTAACTAACATATTCAATGAAGTCTTTAATGTTTTATTCCTCGTGTTTTCCTTACAAGCAACGTCCTACATGAATGACAGTCCAACATGAATGACAGTCCAACAGGAATGACAGTCCAATAGGAATGACAGTCCAATAGGAATACAAACGTGTGCTATACGACAAAAAAAAATAATGGTTGCCAATAGTGCTCCAGTTATAAATTTAATATATATATATATATATATATATATATATATATATATATATATATATATATATAATCAATGTATATTACAACAAACGAAAAATGACATTTAAATGAATGAAATTAGATGAAAAATTGATATACATGGTAGAGTCAAAAAGTTAGAAAACTTTATTTTTGAGTTTATAAGAAAAGATAATCGTGTTTCTTCCTTACAGGCAACATCACATATCAAATTTTGAATGTTTCAAAACAATGCCTCGAGACAATGAAATCTTCAAATTACTTTCCAATTAAAACATCAGTTTAAAGAGAAGTGTTGTTTATATGATAAGAAATATTGAATAGCCGGAATCTAACTCTGAATGATATCCAATAAAGTATTTATTTAATGTAATAATTAGACATGTATCACTTAAGACTTATGAATCATACATTAGAAAACTTATTTTCGCATTTAAACATAAATTCAATAGAGCGTAATGTTAGATTCAGATTGAATGATAAATTAAATTTTTTAATGAATATTTAGTTATATTTACTGAATGGAGATTGACTTAACACATGCCTGTTGACCTGTTGATCAAGCCCCTGTTAATGCAACCTTTCTGTCTTTGGGGCTCTAGGAACGTGTGGTATGTATCTCTATGAGTCTATGATGTTACCTAAAGACAAGGCTGTTAAACAATGTTTGCTACTTAGTAGTAAGAACTTAGAATAGTTCACAAACAAAATACACAAATTAATACAATACTCTGCTTCTAATTATAGTTCCTTTAATATTCTTTAAAATTTTCCCCAATGGTTCTTCCTACTGGACACTACTGGACACTACTGTATACTACTGGACTCTACTGGACACTACTGTACTCTACTGTACACTACTGGACACTACTGGACACTACTGTACACTACTGGACACTACTGTACACTACTGGACACTACTGGACTCTACTGGACACGACTGGACACTACTGTACTCTACTGTACACTACTGGACTCCACTGGACTCTACTGGACACTACTGGACACTACTGTACACTACTGGACACTACCGGACTCCACTGGACACTACTGGACACTACTGGACACTACTGTACACTACTGGACTCCACTGTACACTACTGGATTCCACTGGACTCCACTGTTCACTACTGGACTCCACTTAACTCCACTGTACACTACTGGACACTACTGGATTCCAATGTACACTACTGTACACTTCTGGACTCCACTGGACTCCACTGTACACTACTGGACACAACTGGATTCCAATGTACACCACTGTACACTAATATACTCCACTTGACTCCACTGTACACTACTGGACACTACTGGACTCCACTGGACACTACTGGACACTACTGGACTCAACTGTACACTACTGTACACTACTGGATTCCACTGGACTCCACTGTTCACTACTGGACTCCACTGTACACTACTGTACACTACTGGACTCCACTGGACACTACTGGACACTACTGTACACTACTGGACTCCACTGGACACTACTGGACTCCACTGGACACTACTGTACACTACTGGACTCCACTGGACACTACTGGACTCCACTGTACACTACTGGATTCCACTGGACTCCACTGTTCACTACTGGACTGCACTGGACTCCACTGTACACTACTGTACACTACTTGACTCCACTGGACACTACTGGACACTACTGTACACTACTGGACTCCACTGTACACTACTGTACACAACTGGATTCCACTGGACTCCACTGTTCACTACTGGACTCCACTTAACTCCACTGTACACTACTGGACACCACTGGATTCCAATGTACACTACTGTACACTTCTGGACTCCACTGGACTCCACTGTACACTACTGGACACAACTGGATTCCAATGTACACCACTGTACACTAATAGACTCCACTGGACTCCACTGTACACTACTGGACACTACTATAGTCCACTGGACACTACTGTACACTACTGGACTCCACTGGACACTACTGGACTCCACTGGACACTACTGGACTGCACTGGACTCCACTGTACACTACTGTACACTACTTGACTCCACTGGACACTACTGGACACTACTGTACACTACTGGACTCTACTGGATACTACTGAACACTATTGTACACTACTGGACTCCACTGGACACTACTGTACACTACTGGACTCCACTGGACACTACTGGACACTACTGGACACTACTGGATTCCAATGTACACTACTGTACACTTCTGGACTCCACTGGACTCCACTGTACACTACTGGACACAACTGGATTCCAATGTACACCACTGTACACTAATAGACTCCACTGGACTCCACTGTACACTACTGGACACTACTGGACTCCACTGGGCACTACTGGATTCCAATGTACACTACTGTACACTACTGGTTTCCACTGGACTCCACTGTACACTACTGGACTCCACTGGACACTACTGGATTCCAATGTACACCACTGTACTCTAATAGACTCCACTGGACTCCACTGTACACTACTGGACACTAGTGGACTCCACTGGACACTACTGGACACTACTCGATTCTAATGTACACTACTGTACACTACTGGACTCCACTGGACTCCACTGTACACTACTGGACTCCACTGGACACTACTGTACACTACTGTACACTACTGGACTCCACTGTACACTACTGTACACTACTGGATTCCACTGGACTCCACTGTACACTACTGGACTCCACTGGACACTACTGGACACTACTGTACACTACTGGACTCCACTGGAAACTACTGAACACTACTGTACACTACTGGACTCCACTGGACTCCACTGGACACTACTGGACTCCACTGGACACTACTGGACTCCACTGGACACGACTGGACATAACGTACACTACTCAACATTACAGAACACTACTGGACACTAATGTACACTACTGGACACCTATGGTACACTACTGTACACCTCTGGACACTTCTGTACCTTCCTCCAGTTCGTACAGCCTTAACGAACTCTCAAACTCCAGTCCCGATTAACACACTGGGCAATCACACATACATACATACCACATGTTCAACGACCAGCCCATCCAGTTACCTAACACCGGTAACGTAGGGAAGGGTACTGCAAAGGGCGCTGAACTAGGAATTGGCGTCCAAATAGCGTTGTTAAATTTTGTTGCACTTTTTTTTTAGAATTGGAGGAAGGCACCGAAAAATTATATAACTCGCACAGAGCGCCACAATAGACATGTGCGTAACACTGTCGACTGCTGACTAGCAGGTGAATGGTAGGGTCAAACAGGGATATAGATACCAGAGTTATTACGTGGCTATCTTGTGCTTCTGGAAACACTCAGCAAAGGAGACATTGCATAGTTGCTACCAATACACCTCCCCTCCACCATCCCAGGGTCAGTCTCCGTGATATTTGTGTTAGCCAGCAATTACCCCTGGCCATAAGCAACACATAAAGTTCTATTTAGAAGTTTTACATGAATAAAAACGTACAAGTCCAAGAGCGTTGTTGACTCACATGTTCCCAACACTGACGGCCTTAGACCTCCCCCCACATCTGACACCCAAGGCATTAGACCTCCACATATGACACTCAATGCCTTAGACCCCGCGAATGTCAATTAAAATATATATATATATATATATATATATATATATATATATATATATATATATATATTAAAAAAGACTTTAAAAATAGCCTTTAGTTTAAAATTACTAAATAGTAAAAAAAAAAATAGTACCTAAGATCTTACACATTGTATATAAATTTTATTGATTAAAAAAGGAATTGCAAGCCTATATTGAATTTAATTTTTCTATTTCATTTATTTATCTTGCAACTAACCAATGCGTATTTGACTTGTATTTTAAAACAGTTTTGGGTTCTTGACCTTTGAACTTCTGTCAACTTGATCATTCATGATGCCTCCATGACCATTGCAGTCTCTGAGGCTTACGAGACCAAGGTGACCTTAAAGTCCGCATACTGTCACCAATAAAAAGTAAACAAATCAACGAAGTTAACAGATCAAAGACAAACAGAAAAATAAATTTGCATAATTCACCAGGTGTTAAGACTAAAGAACTCAATAAACGATTTGAACTTTGACTTGGCCGAGTCAATCAGGACTGATTTCTAAGAATGCAATTATTGAGTAAATTTCACATAACCCAAGACCTGCACCGTTGACAGCTGCCCGGCATTGAATCGAGTATTGACCTTCTTATGCCTTTCTATATATAACGTTAAAAAAGTCGTTGTTTGATATATCAGCCTACCTCTTATCGTATACAATACAATACTATACATTACAATACAATACTATAGATTACAATACAATACTATACATTACAGTACAATACTATACATTACAATACAATACTATACATTACTATACAATACTATACATTACTATACAATACTATACATTACTGTACAATACTATACAATACTATACAATACTATACATAAAAATACAATACTATACATAAAAATACAATACTATACATTACAATACAAGACTATACATTACAATACAATACTATACATTACTATACAATACTATACATTACAATACAATACTATACATTACAATACAATACTATACATTACAATACAATACTATACATTACTATACAATACTATACATTACTATACAATACTATGCATTACAATACAATACTATACATTACAATGCAATACTATACTTTACAATACAATACTATACATTACTATACAATACTATACATTACAATACAATACTATATATATATATATATATATATATACAGTGCCGTAGCCTGCTTTTGTGGCGAGTTACATTTTTGGTGCCCTCCTAGCAATCTGAAAAGTGAAAAAACGTTTAACAGCGCTCTTTGGGCGCCCTTTTCTTGTGCGGCGCCCTGTACGGCTTCAAAACCCACAGTACCCTACCTACGCTACTCAATACACACACACACACACACATATGATTACATAATACACACACACATACATACACACACATACATACACAAACACACAAACATACACACACAGAAACAGATACACACAAACACACACACACACAAACACACACACACACACATATATATATATATATATATATATATATATATATATATATATATATATATATCATGGGTTTTACTATTATTTATATTCAGAAATGTAAACTTCGTCCTATACAAAACATGTTACCAGTCATAAACAAGGTTTAGCAGATGACTAAGTAGCTAATCACATATAAGAGATGGATGGAGCCGGCTAAGACCGATCCAGTTTATAATACACAATCAGAAGGCTGGGGGAGGGGGGGAGTGGAAGGCGTGGCTATACAAGGCCACCCCTTCAACTGTCATGAAATATAGACTGTACAGTGATGACAGACATATGTTAATGTGGGCTCTCTGATTAAAACCCTGCTTCATTATTTTCTCGATCATTTTTTGTATATAATGGGCTTCAACAGACCTTAATATGGAAAGGGGGGATATATATGGGATATAATATTAAAAGATGTCAGTGTAAGATAACTACTGACAAATAGATGAGTGCCTAAATTGACATCTGTGATGTCTGCATGTAGGCCTGCAGCTAGCTAATGAGTGCCTTAAATTGACACCTTTAAGTCTGTATGTAGGCCTGCAGCTAGCTAATGAGTGCCTTAAATTGACACCTTTAAGTCTGTATGTAGGCCTGCAGCTAGCCAATGAGTGCCTTAAATAGACACCTTTAAGTCTGTATGTAGGCCTACAGCTAGCTAATGAGTGCCTTAAATTGACACCCTTGAGTCTGCATGTAGGCCTGCAGCTAGCTAATGAGTGCCTTAAATTGACACCCTTGAGTCTGTATGTAGGCCTGCAGCTAGCCAATGAGTGCCTTAAATTGACACCTTTAAGTCTGTATGTAGGCCTGCAGCTAGCTAATGAGTGCCTTAAATTGACATCTAAGTAGTATACATGTATGTGTGTGGGTGTGTGTGTGCGCGCATGTATTTTATGCCAATGTCAATATGGGTGAGTGAGGAAAACAATATGACAGTGTTACTGAGTGATTTATTTAAGTGGAAATTCTAAGAGCTAAGTTAATTGTGTCATGGATTTGTTGTTTTTTTTTGTTTTTAGCAGAGCGCTCCACTGTCCAGACTAAGGTTCAAATCCGACTGAGTGCTGGGACACTTTCTTGTGTCGAGATGACACCCCACTTTTTTCCGACCATTTTAATCGGTGTGATTAAATAGAACAAAATAAGTTAAACTTTGTTTACAACATTCTTGTTTAGTAAAAGAATTCTTCTTCTTCCTCTGGCTCTACGGCCCATTTAGGGCCCTGGCCTGCTATACTACTCTTCTCCACTTTTCCTGATCCATGGTCTTCTTCCTCCACTCTCTCACTCCCATGGCTTTAAGATATTTCTCCACCTCCTCCAACCATCTGCTTCTTGGTATGCCTTTAGGCCTTTTCTCATTGGGTGTTGCCTTATATATTTCTTTTGGACCTCTGTTGTTGTCCATTCTTTCTATGTGCCCTACCCACCTCACTCTTTTCATTTTGATTTCAGCTGTTATATTTGGTTCTTAGTAAAAGAATAGACATCGAAATACGTCTCACTAAACTTAAGTGAATATCAACACAGGCTGGGAAAGAAAGCGAAAGAGAGAGAGAGGGGGGAGATGAGAGGGAGAGAGAGGGAAAGAGGGAGAGGGAGAGAGAACGAGAGAGAGAGTGGGGGAGAGAGGGATAGAGAAAGAGGGAGAGAGAGGGAGAGAGAGGGAGAGAGAGGGAGAGAGAGAAAGAGGTAGAGGAGAGAGAGTGAGGGAGGGAGAGAACGAGAGAGAGAGAGAGAGAGAGGAATAAGCAGCTATACATGTTGAGAGAAAGAGTAGAATAGAAATAGAGTTAGAAAAAAGTAATTTTTATTTTTGAACTTTGCTCTTTGGAAAAAGATCAACATTAAGAATACGGTTATTGGTTCCATTCCAGAAATAGTTCGTCTGTCTTTTTTTCACCCAATTTATTTAAAAAATAAACATTGAAAAGTATGTGTGAGTAAAAGAAGAGCTACGATAGTAGAGTAGTACACATCAACAAATCGTATACCTCTACAGGTACACGTACCTAACATCCGTTAACACCAAGCTTTGAGTTTTTTTTTTTCCCTCTTCTATTTTTCCTACATTGAAAGATAATCTCTTGGGACTCTGTGAGCATGAAGAATATTATCGGGGATTCCCTCCCCCTTTTTTTAATACTAAAAAAAAACAACAAAAAAATGAAAGTGCAAATGTTTTTTGTTTTTTTTTCAATCACTGTCAGTTGTAGAAATCTGACCATCCCAATCAGTGTAGTTTTCAGTTCCTAAGCAAAGTAGACCGTCATTGTATATAAATGATAATCATTATAGTAATATATAATCGTTGAATAATTATTTGATTGGGTACCAATTCGTTATAAATTGTCATATACATATACCTTATCGTGGCTGATATATATATATATATATATCATCATGTGTCTACACAGCTAGAGCCACTTATTTTGTACACAGATGGAGCCACTTATTTTGTACACAGCTGGAGCCACTTATTTTGTACACAGCTGGGGCCACTTATTTTGTGCACAGCTGGAGCCACTTATTTTGTGCACAGCTGGAGCCACTTATTTTGTACACAGCTGGAGCCACTTATTTTGTACACAGTAGGAGCGACTTATTTTGTACACAGCTGGAGCCAATTATTTTGTACACAGATGGAGCCACTTATTTTGTACATAGTTGGAGCCAATTATTTAGTACGCAGATGGAGCCACTTATTTTGTACACAGCTGGAGCCACTTATTCTGTACACAGCTGGAGCTACTTATTTTGTACACAGCTGGAGACAATTATTTTTTATACAATAGGGAACGGTTATGGTTGCATCTTTACTATAAGCAAATAAACCTCGCTGAAATATCCGTTTTGAGAGCCGTCGACTTAGAATGATGTTATATATATATATATATATATATATATATATATATATATATATATATATATATATATACAGTCGATTCCGCTTAATTGGGACACATTGGGACCGAGGTTTATTGTCCCAATTAAGCGGCTGTCCCAATTAAACATACAAATTTACAATTGGCTTCTTGGTTTGGTTTCTTTGAGATTTGTCCCAAATAAGCGGCTGTCCCAAATAAGCGGTGTCCCAATTAAGCGCACTTCATAAAATGGTGTGCACCTAACAGTGCTGTACAGAATATTGTGAAATAGTTTACTGAGTAGTGGAGGGGGTGGGGATCTGACAATCGGAATAAACATGGACAAATTAAACTTTTAAGGGGTTGTTCTTGCACTCGTTGCGACAGGACAGTAGGTCAAAAACACTCCGATACAGACAAGGACATCCCGATGTAGACATTGTATATGTAGACAGGGATGTAGGTCATAAACATTCCGACGCAGATAAGGACATTCCGATGTAGACATTGTAAATGTAGACAGGACTGTAGGTCAAAAACATTCCGATGCAGACATTCCGATATAGACAATGTATATGTTGACAGGGTTGTGGTTCACAAACATTCCGATTCAGACAAGGACATTGCGATGTAGACAATGTATATGTAGACAAAGTTATGGGTCACAAATATTCCGAAACAGACAAGGACATTCCGATGTAGACAATGTATATGTAAAACAGGTTATGGGTCACAAATATTCCGATACAGATAAGATATATGTAGACAGGAGTACTACGTCAAAGTATGATCTGACTAACTTGTTCAGGTAAAATATCACAGAAGAATTCTTTGTTCAATACAGTGAAGAAGGCGCTGAGAGAGTGAATGTGCAGGTTTAAGTTATGAGATAACGACGATGGATTGATACTCAATTCATAATATTTAATGTTGCATGGTCTATATCAAAATTATATAGAATCAATCATACAGGGCAGTGTCATGGTCTCACCAAATATTTTGCCCATTTTTGAGTGGGGGATTATTTTTATCCGTTTTAGGTAACCATTGAAAGTATTGTAAATCAATTATTGCTGTGCTCATGAAGTTCATTTTGATTTCTTGGCGTCAGGTGCAAAAATATACTGTACTAGCTGTACCCTGCAAAACCTTTGCATAGAGTTATATACCCTTATGCTTGATCGGTAGGCTAGGTTATTTTTTTGGTTTCGGGCCCTCTCATGCGCCTTGCAGGTAAATAGTGCCATGACGACTGAAGGCAATTAAAACGCTTCTCGCTACGTTCATTATGTAAGGATCCGGACGACTTGACAACTGGAATGCAATGTCATAGTATTACTTTTATTATGATTAGTTTATCGGGTTAGAGCATATTTATGTGTTTTCCAAATAAAAGACCCCGCTCCCCCCCCCCCAAGACATGTGCACTATTGTTAAATGTCGCACATGTATCCCGTAGCCAATTAATTTTTTGGGCCCTAAGGTTAGTTAGGTTCCGAGGTTTAAAAACTCTTTTCTTAAACTCTGATCAATAAAACACTTTTGTTAATACAGCTATCTTTATTTAAACTCTGGTTGATGCAGCTATGACTGGCTAAATCAGAGCATCTTCCCATCTCCACAGCATAGCTCACAAATTTATTGTTTGTCTCCCCTTCGTCATCTCAAAAGGAAATCATCACTGAAACTTTTATTTTTTTACATCAGCTTATATTATTTACATAAACAAAAGACTTTTGAAATTTCATAATTCCACAATATCATTGTATGTTTTTCTTTTTTTTTTCATACACGAACCGATAAACGGTTTGTTTGCATTGGGTGTGGCCAGACGTTCTTAGAAATTAGAGATAAACTGAATGTTTTTTTTTAGGCGGATGTCAGGAGTCCAACGTCATACTAACATCATTTAAAAAAAAAACTGATAGTGTATTAATATGACAGAATGAGGTTAAGGTAGGAACGGACTACTTTAATAGATCCAATTGTTTGACATGTAAGTCTTAACCTTCTGTGGGTTAAAATGTTGATAGTGATAGGCAGAAAGTTCCCTAGGCCATTTTGCGCCATCATACCTAATATGAGCAATTCTTTAAGGTTGCCCTTTTGTAGTGGGCCCCCTCAAGACAGTAGCCTAGTTTGCCGTTTTGTAGTGGGCCCCCTCAAGACAGTAGCCTAGTTTGCCATTTTGTAGTGGGCCCCTCAAGACAGTAGCCTAGTTTGCCATTTTGTAGTGGGCCCCCTCACTAGTAGCCTAGTTTGCCATTTTGTAGTGGGCCCCCTCAAGACAGTAGCCTAGTTTGCCGTTTTGTAGTGGGCCCCTCAAGACAGTAGCCTAGTTTTCCTATCAATAAGAACAGCTCTGCTAACATGAATTAATACATTTCTTCTAGTCAGTAAAATGGTTTATGTTCCAGGCAGTTCTAGCATATTGAAAAGAAAAACACAAATTCAACTGAAGACATTATCATTAAAATTGATTATTTATTCAGTTAAAATCATATTTTCATATTATGGTCCATTTAAAATTATGACATAAAAATAATCCCAAGGAAATCAATAATTAAAATAACAAATATATTATGAAACAAAGGACTCTTTTTATAAAATACCTGTGTCTGCAGACCACTAAAAATTTTATCAGATATAAAACAATTGTTAACAAACTTTTTAAAACAAAAAAAAAACATAGTGATATTATATTTACATTTGTTGAGAATAACAGTCGTTCACATAACAAGATCTACGATTGAATGGAAGATGCAGGAGCTCCTCATGAAGTAAACGGCACTAAAATATGTATCAGTCTTTACTCCTGAACACATCGAGTAATCAATAATGTATTATTGTCAAAAATGAAGTCATTACATTCAAAGAAATAGCAAAGACATCTTCAGTTCTATTTCTGAGCTCATGTACGAGTCAGCATTTTGATTTATATATATATAATTGTGTCTTTAAAGTTTATAAATAAGCCTTCCCTGTTAAATGAATTAAGCCAAAAATTGTCAACCCCCTTTTTTTCAATCAGTGCTTTCTAAATATACTGAGACGTTTCTTCTCTTTAATTTCTTAATGGCGGAGCCTTGATCAGAGTTTGCCTCTGGCACCACTTTCTGTGTCGTATCCGGGCTGCTTCTCTTCTTCAGGAGGGGTGTCGGTGATGATGTTGTGGAGGTTTCTAAACACAGTTCGGACATTCCCAAACTAGAACGCTCAGGCTTGAGCGAGTAGCGGACAGGAATATCTGGGTCATCACCAGCACATGACACATCTGCGGGCCTACTGTTGTTGGATGGGCTGGGCAGAGTATCAGAGAGTTTGCTTTTCTGAGCCGACAGAATAGACAAAAACTCCTCATCGTCATCAAGGATGGTTAGGTCCCGTTGACTGGAAACTGGCTTTGCATCTTTGTGAGGTGTGGAAGAGGCAGGGGATGACAAATTCGGTGACTTGAAGCAGGCGGATGCGGAATGATCATTAGCAGTATGGAAACTGTCCCAGTTGGAAGAAACATTTGTGGACAGTGCAGACACGTCCAGTGTACTGTCAATAGTACTGGGCATGTCATCGCCGTCATCTTCAACAGCGTCATCACTACTGCTGTCATTATTAGGTAACCCAATGGTACTTTCCTCTAACAGCTCCTGGGATGTTTTGCCCATCAGCTTGGCATTAGGGTCAGTGATGTCCAGCATGGTACACAAAAGTGTAGTCTGTGGGTTCACCTGGAGAGTTAGAGGCCTCCTTGTGGTTCTTGAATGCAGGCTGTCCAGGGGAGGTGACGTGTGTTGAAAGTTTTCTGGCAAGGTTAAATCATTGCCAAACAGACCACATACTTTCTCCATGTCTTCATTGGATACAGTAAAATCAAATCTGAAAAAAAAAAAGAAAGACTCTGACTAATAGTTTTCTAGTTAATACACTTTTTTCAGATACATGTAATGCCAAACTAGTCAGTTTGGTCATTGTCGTGATATGCAGATCGCAACACAAAACACAAGCCATCTTAGCTTTACTTTTAACTGGCTATAATTCTTAGTTGATCCAGAACTTTCATTCTTTAATTGCATCTGGCATCATTCACATTTTCGTTTGTTTATTTTACCCAAAATTATCTAATGAAAAATAATGTGTTGAAATAGTAAAAATAATCATTGAAGCGGTGTTAAAATCTTTATCAGCACCTTCCCATAGCTAAAACTAAAAATTTTGACCAAAAGAAGGTGCTACAGAAGATTTAAAAAACAAAAAAAAAAGAAAGAACCTTGAAAGCATCGAAATATTTTAATGATCTAATGATAAAAAGGAAAATAGAACAGAAATAGTTCATTGGTATATTACTTTGGTTTATGCAGTTTATATTTGTTGGCAGGCATTACATAAAATTTTACAATTGTTCTAGTAATGTACATGTAAAAAAAAAAACAAACATGTAAAAGTTAATATATGAAAGAGATAACACTAGGACTTTGCACGATTTCAAATAATGATGAATGTGTTACTGTGTGTAAATTCTAATAAATCGGGCATTGTCATCAAGGAGACTGAAACGTTTGACATATCTGCCTTATTAGATATAGAGAAGAAACTGAAAAACTGATTGGAAGATTCTAGAAAAAGCAGGTAATAATACCCTACATAGAAGACAAGTTAAAGCGTTTGAAAAAAAAACAATTTTTTTTGTTTACCTTTCTTTACAACCTGGTCCTGGCATATATCTTAATGAAGGAGTGAGATTCAACAAGTGATTGGTCGACTGTAAAATAGACAACCATTCCGCATCCAGTTTAACCTTCAGGCCCTCTTCTTGATTATGAGGCATGTCCACAATCTAATTTTATAAAAGAAATAAATTATTCGAAAAAACTTTCTTTTTATACTCAACACGTAGAAAGGATACATTTTTTAATCAGTAATATCAGGTACATAACATTAAAGTAGATTGCAGGAAGAAACCGACCTGTAAAAAGTTGCGGCGTGGTAAACATTTATCAAGTGCTAGGAATTTGGTCGTTCTTGTCGGCTGCATGTCGGAATTAGACTGTCACAAAAAAACAACAAACAGGTTTTTTTTGTTAATCTATCAAATCTTAATAGAAAACTAAAGAAGTTAAAATCGTAATGAAAGAGTTTACAGCTGTGAAAAATATTATAAGTCCTATGTCGTATTTTAACTACAAGCAATATTTAATAAAAGTGTAATCATGCAACTCTTTATTAAACCTTATATCAAATCCTTTTTTCATGGCAAAAAAAACAACTTAAACTGACTCACTTTGTGTTGAATGTGAGCAACAAACTTCACATGAAGGTGGGCAGAGAACCAATATGTTGGCTGCAGGTGATTCAGAAGTTCAGCAAGGGCCCAGGATCCAAGTTTATTTTCTTCTATTTCTTTTCTAGAAAAAGAAAAAAATGAAATTCATTCAACTGCATCTGTTAAAGTGAAAACTTTTAAAATCTATTATTGCCCATATTGCACATGCTGATTTCAATGTAGTATCTTGCATATGCATTAATCCATAAGTATGTGTCTAAATTTTATTGCAGAAATGTTTTACATTCAATTTTTAAAAATAAACCACCATGACAGATTATTTCTTTAAATCTACATCACTGGAAAAAATAGGCACTATTTTAAGCTCGTCTGATAATAGGCACTATTTAGATGTGAATAAAATATTTTAAGCTCGTCTGATAAAAGACACTATTTCAAACAGCACCAACAGTCAGGGGCTATAGATAAATTTGCAGCCCACATGCAAATCTAACTTTGCATTTAAATTACAAGGTATGTATTCATTGAGATGATGCACTGTGCTGAGCACCTATTGGATTAGGATCCCCTGTGCCTGGCACGTTCTGTAAGCCACATCATGACGGCCTTGCTAACAGGACACTAGAACAGTCATCCTGAGCTTATGAGCCAGATCTGCATGCTGTAGCTACATCTATATGCTGAGTGATACAGGTTTGATTTCCTATGCATAACTACATGGCATTTGAACTATCGGGTGGAGGAGGTGGGGAGAGAATGGCACAACAAAAGCTGCTCTAATAGTGGCTTATCATATAAATATATCTTCTTTTAAGGGCTTTAGAAATAAGAAAACAACAAGGCTAAAATAACACCCTAATATTTTAAAAAATCACGGGTAAGACTTACTGAAAAAATGGTTTCCTTCGAATAAGGCCTGCTGTGTCTCCATGATGATAAACGCCTTTTGGCCAGTCATGGGACAGAAATATGTCCACTGGCCGGGAAATCTGCTTGAGACGGAAAAACTCCAAATTGCGAACGTGGTAGACACTCTTTTTGGTGGACTCGTCGTATGGCGGTCTTTCATGGTGACCTTTATTGAAGTCATGGCCTTTATAAATGCCAGATATGCCTCCAATACGAAGTCCACCAATTTGGATTATGCCAGCATATCCTGAAAATAAAAAAATGGAAATGTCTAAAAAAATTGAAATTGTTTCTGTAATAAGCATATTCCTAAGCATTATTTGATACAAGAAAGCTTTTTTCGGAACACGGTAAACTCCAGCCCAATTTTGTGTAACAGCAGGAAGGAAAACAATAACAGCTAATAGTGGGGCAGAAGCTATCAGTTCCATTAGTACAGATGAAAAAGATTTTTTCCCCCCAACTACATTTTATTACCGAAAAATAAAAACGTGTCTGGACAGTTCACAGTCTGTATTGTACAGCTAGAATAACACAATAGAAGATTTAAAAAAAAAGAAGAAAATTTTTTAATGCAACTAACCCATATAATAAATATTTGGGGCCACCCATCCTCCATAAGGCAATTCTTGGAGATAATTAGAGGCTTCATGGTTCCCACCAATAAAAATAGTCAACACTGGTGCTTTCTTCTCTCCACTGTAATATCTAATCATATAAAATTGATATCTATTAAAACCACATAAATTTTAAAAAAAGAAACAAAGAAAAACAATGAAAATAAAACCTAAAGCAACAGTGGTTTTAAATGTCTGTCAGTCATATTCCACTCTTTGTATAGTTTTAAGCAGATTGCCAGAATTAGTCAAGACAAAATATACAAATTATATGTAAAAAATGAGATGAATATTGTTTATTTGTACATAATAATAACCCCAAAGCTAATAGCCTTTACAGAGAGGTTTTTTTTAAAATGAATAATATTTTTTTCATTCACGTTTTATAAATTAATTTTTTTCCTAAACCAAAGGTCCCAAGGCTAATGCTAATCACAATGATATACACTAGCATGACCCATATGTCTTTGTTGCTGTATTTAAATGTACTACTGAAATGCATGCCACTACCCTTGGGGTAGAACATTAAGAATTTTTTTTCTCTAACCATTATAAAGCAAAATATTTATTGCTTAATTTCAATATCTTTTCATAACATCATACTCATACAAAAATTAACCAATGTTTAAGTTAAAGCAAATAAAAACCAAACTAAATGAAAATTTAAATACTTTCACAACTCACTTGTAAAATGTATTCAGCTGCTGATACTTTGGTGGAACTGCCATAGCCTGGAGGTCATCAAAGTTTCGAACTGACTGAAAATCTCCGCATATAAGGAGAAGGTCAATCTGTAAACAAATAATTTTTATGAAAATGTATTCAATAAACACAGACTACTACTGTCTATTGAAGGATTACAGGAAATGTTTTCCAGGATTGGAAAAACCATTTTAATGTTGGTGTGCTAATAAACTTCCCATTTTAAGATGCTGGCTGACGAGTTAACTTCAGTAAAATTATAACTAAAGGACAACAGTTTTCAAAACAAAATACTTTTTTTTATAAACAAAGCTGATGTTTAGTAATTTCCCTCAAGCCACACAGGGCTCATTGGGGCAGATGAAGTGTAGAATTCATCTGTTTCAGCAACCTCTGCATATAAAGGGATTATGTGGTTAGCACAAAGCCCATTCGCATTTACTCCCCTAACTTAAATAAAAGTCAGGTACCCAATCAAAGCTAGGTGGACTTGGGGAGTTTTACCTGGACCTGAAAAAAATCCCAAGGTGTACACAGAGGTTTGAATCCGGGGCCCCTCCGCACGACCACCCTTCCCTCTCTGAGACCAGTAATAATATTAAATATGCCAAAATTTTACAGCTCCTGAACTACTAGTATACTTTAAATTAAATATCAATCAATTAACAGACAGTTTACTAAAAATGAAGAAGTATATGTGTAACTATTTATTTGTCTAAAAAGATCTATTTTCTGTAATATTTTGAAATTCAAATTATATCCTTAGCAAGTGTTTTCACAAAAATATTATTTTACCTTAAAAGCATTCTGTGCTTCTAATTCCTGAATGGTTTCATAAATTTTATCTAATTCACCATGACAACAGCCTTCAATGGCAACTTTCATTTTTTATTTCTAGCTGTTAAGTCTGAAAAATAAAAGAAGAAAAAAAATGGCTTAAAAATGCCAGGCAATTCTAATAAAGAGAAAATACAAAATATTACTTATTATCTTAATCATGCAAGCTAGGACTATACGTTGTAATGCTAGCAATAGGTAAGAGCTCAAGCAGTGAACTAAAGCTCCTCAGTAAACTTTACTAGCATATACTATCATATAAAAGTTTTATCTATCTATATTTTACTTTAATCTTACAATATGAGCTGAGAATTAAACTGAAAATCCAAAAGTGGCCATTAGATTGTAGATTTCAATCGGACAAGTTTTTACTATCTAGTTTTGAATGCAAAATATACTAATGAACTATAACCAGAAATTAAGTTTTAGAAGTGATACAAAGCTAAATTTTATTTTTTACATTTAATGCCTATTAATTAAATTTAAAAAAACTGTAAATCTCTAGCGTTCAATGATCATCATGATACGATTTTTGCCTATTTACATTTAAGTTAAATTTTGAATTCGGTATCTAACTGCAGATAATTTAACAGAAGATACAAAATTTTGAAAGAAATTAATTATTTTGGCAGTTTTGCATAAGATAATTTATATGAACATTTTACAAGTCATGTTTTTATTATTATCATATATTTTTCATTTTTTTATTGAAAAAATATATTAAATATTAAAAATAAACAAAAACTATTTGTTTAATATTATATAGGCCTACCATACCAATTGAACTATATTAAAATATGTGAATTATATTATCTTCTCTATGATGCCAATGATGGGCAAGCAAACAGTAGGAAGAAAATTTATGGGGAATACTTCTATTCAAAACAGAAAAACAGTTATGGATTTTAACAAAAGGAGTTAATAAAATGGCTCAAATTAATGTGGTAAAATCACTAAATACATATTAAATTGTTGATGTTGTTTGTTTTAGAACAGCGTTATTTCAAAAATACCTTAGCCTCCGGGCTTAGCCTATATAATGTATTCTGATAAGGTTTAAACAAATTAATGTTACTTTAACAAAATTTGCCCATTAACCACTGCAGTTGGAGATGCCAGTAATTTCGTAAGTTAAGCATTAATAATTTAAAAAATTGATGATGATAGAATTGACAAAAACTGTGTTAAATCATAGTATTGGTTGTTAAAAAACGATGTCATCAAACATTATTGACCGCACTTGTTACGGGACCAAACGTGACCATTATATTAGGGCATAAGCCTTATGATAAGGAACATGACATATATAAATTTTTTTTTTCAGGATTAGGGATTGATAGGGTTAGGGTGTGGAGCAATATTATCTACGGCTGGTACCCGGGTAAAAAAAAACGCACTTGCTATGGTACCAGCAAGTCAGAACTCGTATTATTTTTGTCCAAGTACCAGCCATAGATATTGCTCCACACCCTAACCGGCTAACCCTATACCTAACCCTTTCCCTATCCCTAACCCTAACGCTATATTTAAATATTTTAAAAAATATTTTTTTAAAATTGCAACTTTTGATGATTATAGGTCAGTGACTTTCATACGCTAACTTGCTGGTGCCGTAGCCACTGCGTAAAAAAAATACGGAGACCACACGTTTGGTCCCGTAACAAGTGCCTTATTGAAATGTATTTAAGTTTGAGTTGACCCAACAAGAATTATTTATTGCTTATATTAAAGTAATTAAATGTTCTTTACTTACTAAGCTAATTGCATATATTATGTGTAAATATTAGACGACTTTTCTTCAAACAAATAAAGAATTACAACGTTTCCAAGTACCGTGGTAAAGGAAAACACACAAGTTTCATGTTTTGTATCGTTTCGTTACTACTAGCGGAAGAAGTACTTTTTTTAACATTTCAAGATTAAACTTTTTTTCCAAATGGTCCAAAATGTTTACATCCAAATTACGTGAATTCAAAATGTGTGAATGAGGATAATAAGTAAAAGCGTCTAATTAAATAAATTATATATATATATATATATATATATATATATATATATATATATATGGTATAAAAAAAAACAATAAAAATATATCACTTTACCTGCAATGTGTTAGCCTAAAAATATCCCGTCAAATGAAAGGCTACTTGTCTTTACGATTATCAGATTTCAACACTTGTAAATAAGTATCCGGTACTAATAGATTTTACACAGCACATAAGCGAAAAAAAAGGACCTCGTCAAAATCAACTCGAATGTAAAAATGTTTTGGTATTTCTTCACTTTATATATCTTACTCTAGCCTCCTGGTCTTTTGTTATTTGTTATCAAAGAGGAATCCCCTCCCCGCCCTTCTTTTACCCCCTCCCCCCTCCACCAGATTGGCCAATCACGCGTCCATTGTTGTCCACCAAGTCAACACTGCCGCAAATGTTGTATACTATTTATTTTACATTGATTATTGGGGTGGGGGGGGGGGTATCCTACCCTTTCACCACCATATTTTCTATTGTATGGTTACAATGATGTGGCGCAACTAAGCAGAGGCGGAGAAGATGGTCCGCTCCCAGCGGCACTTTGTAAACCATTAGGGTGTGTCCTATATTATTTTAGCATGGTAATGGGGCTCGTGTTTAAAGCCTGCCTCGGGTGTCATTTACACTGGAAGCTACTCAACTGTTTCCCACTTTGTTTGTTCAACATGATTTAACTTTTTCAGTGCAATATACGAATAGGGGCCGTCCATAAAGTACGTCACGCTCCAAGGGGGGGGGGGGGAGGGGTATAAGAAAGTGTGACAGTTTGTGACAGGGGGAGGGGGGGTCAGGCCAAGTGTGACGTCACATTTTTAATATATTTTTAATTTTATTTCTAATTTAATTTTTTTATTTTTTCAGTAAAACTTAATAGTTTTAAAAATAATTTTCAAAAAAAATTGTGAAACACTTGAATTAGTTTTATGTCAAAATAGCATGATATGCATATCTTTTCAATGTGTTGTTCACAATTCCTCATGCTAGTTAGGACCGCTAATAAACTGTTGCAAAGCCTTGTTTTATCAGTAGCCTTACGGAAGTGTTATTATTTCTTTGTTGTCTGCTGCATAATTATATCACTGATAAAGAAATTTGAAATTTGTATTATAATACAAAAAATTACCGTAATTGAAGTTGCAATCCATCACTTCGTTAAAATAATATTGATGCCTTATTCCTTGCAACCAGTGCACCAGGAAGAAGTGCTTATAATCGCGTGGAACATCGAATGGCTCCATTTAGCAGCGAACTGTCTGGTGTCATATTGCCAAATGAACATTATGGCATTCACTTTGATTCGCAGGGCAGAACAATAAATGAGGATTTGGAAAGAACAAACTTCAAGTTTGCAGGTGAAACTTTAGCTGAAATCTGGTCGCATGTGATTGTTGACCAATTTCCAACAGTTGCAGAATATATCAACCCTGAGAAATCTGAATTGGATGCAGCAGGACTGATGTCGAAGGATAAGAATTGTTTGACCATCATGTTCTCACCAGCCAATACTTCACTCAAATTGTGAAATGTCAGGACATAAAATGTTGCGACAAAGTACGGAGCTCATTTTTCAACGTTTTACCTTCGAAATTATTTCCTCCTCCAAATCCAATCCCAATCAACCAAACAACTGATGGACTCAGAGCTTCGCAAAGAGCAGATGCACATACATTTCCTTCATTGTTTGTTTGTGGCACAAACTCTCAAATTTGATGACATTATGCCAAGACCAACAGGAGTTTTTAAAGTGCAACCATATGATCTTTATTGTCCATCTTTGCAGACCAGCATACATGATCGAATTTGCAAAGTGTGTCACTTATACTTTGCCTCATAAACAATGTTGAAGAAACATACAGGATAACACAGAGCTCGGGCGCAGGAAAATGTAAAAAAGTAAAGTTTCCTTAGCCCTAAAGGGCCATCGGGGCAGATGAAGTGTAGAATTCATTTGTTTCTATAACCTAGGCATATGAAGGGATTGTGTGGTTTGCACAATTCCCAGCCACCTTTACTCCCCCAACATAAAGTCAGGTACCCATTTAAAGCTGGGTGGACGTGGGAACTTTCACCAGGACCTGAAAAAGTCCTAAGGTTCTAACTGAGATTCCAACCCGGGACCCTCCGCTCGACAGTCGAGCGCTCTATACCACTTGACCACCCTCTCCTAGGAGAATGTGCCAACCCCAAATTTTCCAGAATCAACTCAGATAAAACGCATTCGTCCTTTGAGAATCGCTGCTAGAAGGCAAAGAGAACCCATGGCAATTATTGGCAGAATGGAAAATGCACATTCAGAGAATGTTGAGTGGCTAGATGAGGATGAAGTTGATCTGTCTGCAACTATCCTTCCAGGAAACGATGATGGGGAAAGATTTTTGTCAGTCTTAACTATGGATGAACACTTCACTTCACTATGGATGGATGATGTCTAGTGAATTTTTTTTTAATTAAACATAATTCACAGGTCCACTATAAACATATTCAATATAGCACAAGAGCTGATCACATAATTTGTCAATCTAGTCCTTTTTTTTAGTCACATTGTTTTGTTTCCATTTTTATTATTTAATCACTGGTTGAGGTCAAGTTTCGCTAATCTACTTCTTATCCTGTGTCAATCGAATGCATAATCGGAAGATTATCTCAAAGTTCACCTCACCCATTGTAAATGAATAGGTAGCAGATAAATGATGTTTATTATATAATTGTCAATCTAATTTTTGCATTTTTTTTTTCAAATTCAATTGATTGAGTTACTGTTTCAAAGAATAACTGATACAACTATTGACAATTAGTTATTCTACTATTAAACTCATTTAATAATCTGATAGTTCTTTTAATATTTATATTTTAAGGCAGTTTAATAGTGAAGTGCGATTTACGTTTTCGATTAAATTTTAATTAGTTCTTAATAAAAAAAAAATTTTCGAAAATGTGACGTACTTTGGGGGGGGGGGTCCCGAAATTTGTGACACTTTGTGACAGGGGGGAGGGGGGGTCAAAAATCGTCAAAAATAGCGTGATGTACTTTATGGACAGTGTCAAACCTGGGGATTTGGGGGCCCGTGGGGCTTGGCCTCTTTGGGGGGGGCTGCATTTTGACATTCGACACAATGACATGATATAATGTACTTAATATTTAATGTAAAATAATCTTGTTGGACCCCCCCCCTCGAGCTATGGCCCCGGGGGGACTTTCGAAATGGGACCCCCCATCCCCCACCCTAGGTACGCCTCTGATTGGCGCTCACCATGCTATACATTTAACTCAATATAGAAGTGTGTGATGGCCCTTCGTTATATTCTGGTACAAGGAATAGAGATTTACATTGAACCTGTAATTGTCTTCATAAAGAAAACACAAGAATGAGAAAACAAAATTCAATGTTGATGATATAACTGAAATTTTATTTAAACTAAGATGAGTTATTCTGATTGACAATGCATAATTTGATGCCCACGTTTAGGTCATTTTTTAGCATACTTTGGAAAACGACTGTTTCACTATGGCGCATATTTTTTTATATCTAATGTTCTATAAACCTTTGACATAATTTTGATGTTAATTTAAATAAACATATAGGTTAAACTGCAGCTCCACACATGCAAAAATAATTGTGAAATAGATCAGATACTATAGCCAATCTAGTTACACGACTTATGAAATTAATTACAATATTATCGGCACTTGATTAACTTGGCGACTTTACAGCCTAAAGACTTGGGGCGAAAGGGTTGAGAGATCATGTCTGTCAACACAAATAGTATCAATAGGTAAGTTCCTGTGTTATTTGATTTACCTAAATAAAGGATTGGCTTTCAATCAATGTTGTTCTTATGTTGTTTATTTTACCCCCTGCCATAAATTGTGTGTCTGGTGGGTCGCATTGTAAGGTGGAATAAAGATACGGTCACTCTTGACCTTGGGCTAGAATGTTTACTTTGTTGTATTTTTTTCATCTGCTAAGATAAGCAACCTTTTGACGCAAAGCTAACAAAGAATTGGCTTTTGACCACTTTGGCTCGAATGGCTAATGTACCTTATCGTGGTTGTTTGAAAAAAAAATCAACTTAAATATAGTATTTTTTTTAGTAGATATTTTCTTACATCCAGGAACTATATATTACATTTTATAATTAAAATAAGGGAGCTAAATATTAATATTTTAATAATAGTGAGGGTTTAGTCCATGAGTTTTGCACATGGGGGCTTTAGTCCAATTTATAGTTCCTGGATGTAAAAAAAAAAATCTACTGATAAAAATACCTAATAGTGGTTTATAGGATCTAAGAGATTTCATCTCATCCTTACACACACACACACAAATGAATGAATTAAGGACACTCGCTCAGGATAGGTGACAATGGAGATATATGTCTGGGGGTTTAGTACAAGGTGGTTTAGTCCATATGGAGTTTTGTCTGGATGCCCAGTAAAGTAACCCCCCCCCGCCCCGCAATTTAGAATCTCCCCATGCTTGTTCTTCTGAATCAACACGTTGTATGTCAGTTTTCTGTGTTGTGTTACTGTATGAATAGTTTAATCAATCTCGACCTGTATGTTGAATTTATCTACAGCAGTGGTGTCAAACCTTTTTTGTATCTCGGGCCAAATGAAACTTTCCCGAACATCTCGAGGGCCACAGGACCAAAATTGTTTTAGTAGTGTTACTACAACACTACCGAGTCTCAAAAAAATGAAAATTATTTTGTAGTATTAAATGTAATGTAAATGTAAACGAAATACCGTCATAAATAAATGTACGTATATAATTGTAAAACTAAATTTATTACTACATTACTAATTTACAGACATGACATAGTAACATCATAGTAAACGATTTTTGCAAGCGTAAGTTACATTTTCATCTACGCCACGCAAGAAAAACATAATCTGTGCTAAATCTGTATTATCTGTGCTTTCGTTGACAGCTACGGAAAAAAAATATAAAAGTTTTTGCTTTCTCACGCAACTGATCGCTCATATTTCGGCTATATCACGGACCCTCTGTACGACTGTATCGCGTGATAGACTTATTTGCAAAACATTCTTTTTTATCAGGACTTACAATGTCTGTCGCAGTTATCATACACTCTTTGATAAATTCTCCCATTGCAAACGGTTTCATACCCTTAGCAATTTTATAGGACACGGCATAACTAGCTTCAACAGTTGATGATGATTCTTTTGCAAGTTTTTTAAACACGTTCTGCTGCTTGGATAGGTTGTGTTTTAGTTCTTCAGCCTTTTCTTTTCTACTTTTGCCTTGAATATTGTCGAACACATCACTGTGTTTTGTATCATAATGCCGGCGAATGTTATACTCTGTCAATGCACTGACTTTTTATTGGCATATCAAACAAACCGGATCGCCATTGCACTGTATAAAGAAATACATTTCAGTCCAAACGTCTCGAAAACTCCTGGACTCGTTATCCAATTTTCGCTTATTATTTGGTTTCGAAAACATTTTTAGAATTAAAAAAAATTTGAAATAACTTTTTCGGACGGGATTTAGAAGACCAACCCGGAAACATAATAATTGATGACTATTGTGTACACTGTACAAAGAGTTGCATTTTTATACTACTCTTACGACATCTTGTGAATAACAGTAACTAATAACTTCTTTAAAATACTACATCTACGGGACTCTACGAAGTGCGCTTTCAACGGAGCTGTAGCTACAGTGCTACACGATGCAAAATAACACAAGATAACTTTAAAATTTGAAATTTAACTTTAAATGTTATTCTTTTCTTTGTTGAGACTCGTAAATAAAAAAAAGATGTTGAGTGTAACAAAATTATGTCACTCAATTTTTCGTCTTTGCAATACAGATTCACGGGCCAAAAAAAAAAGTAGTCCGGGGCCAGATTTGGCCCGCGGGTCAAGCGTTTGATACCGTTGATCTACAGAGACAGCCATTGTGGCAAGGTTCACAAATACTCACCGTTGTCTCGACTTGAATCAAATATGGAGTTGAGTATTTTCTCTGCCTAGATTGTTCTGCTTTTCCCAAGCATGAATACCAAAGTTTTCATTTTGTGAAACAAAACATTTTTTTCATTAGCACGGTATTAAACAACAACTTGTTATATATATATATATATATATATATATATATACTAGTTGCAAGTACCCGGCTTTGCCCGGGTTTAAAATAAGGTTTTCTGTTTACCTTCTGTTTTCTCCCTACCACCTCTCTCTCTTCCTCTCTCTCTATCTCCCTCCCTCCCTCCCCCTCTCTCCCTTTCCCTCCCTCCCTTTCTCCCTCCCTCCCTCTCTCCCATCTCTCTCCGTCCCTCTCCCATCTCCCTCTCTCCCCTTCCTTCTCCCTCAGTCCATCCTCCTCCCTCCTCCTTCCCTCTCTCTCCCTCCCTGCCCCCTCTCTCTTTATCTCTTCCTCCCATTTCTCCCATCCTCTCCCTCTCTCCTTCCCTCCCCTCTCTCTCCCTCCCTAACCCCTCCCTCCTTTCTTCCGTCTCCCTCTCTCCCCCTCTTCCTCTCTCTCCCTCCCTCCCCCCTCTCTCCCTTTCCCTCCCTCTCTTTCTCCCTCCCCCTCTCCCTCCCTCTCTCCCATCTCTCTCTCTCCCCATTTATCCCTCCCTCATTCCCTCTCTCTCCCTCCCTGCCCCCTCACTCTTTCTCTCTCTCCCTCTCTCCCACCCTCTCTTTCCCTCCCTCCCCTCTATCTCCCTCCCTACCCCCTCTCTCCCCCCTTCTCTCATCCCCTCTCCCCTGCTCCCTCTCCCATCTCCCTCTCCCCCTCTCCCTCTCCCATCTCCCTCTCTCCCCCCTTCTTCTCTCCCCCTGTCCACCCCCTCCCTCCCTCTCTCCCCTCCCTCCCTCCTACCATCCTTTCCTCTCTCCCCCCTGCCCACCCTCTCTCTCTCTCATTATCTCTCTCTCTCTCCTCTCTCTCTCTCTCTCTCTCTCTCTCTCTATATATATATATATATATATATATATATATATATATATATACTTATTTTAATGGCTTCACACTTCTTCTAAAATCCTTCTTCATTCCTTTACCTTCCTCAAACTGTACAAATCAGAGAGCATGAAAAAACATCAACAATTCTTTGCATCACAAAGGCACAATACAGCACCAACGCGCAAGTTCTATTCGATCATCGGGAAATGACGTCACAGAGGAATTTTATCTATGGCACCGTCGAGATTACTTTAATATAGTAAAATACTAAAATAAAAAAAAATTAATTACAATTAAACTACCCATCGAGATGAAACGGAACCTGTCCTATAACCTTCCTCATGTAATTATGTGTATGTGTAACAAATTTCACGTTTTTTGGTTTTCTGGATCTTGAGTTATAAGGGAACAGACAGACAGACAGACAGACAGACAGACAACTAATTCGTCTTACTAGTTGCAAGTACCCGGCTTTGCCCGGGTTTAAAATAAGGCTTTCTGTTTACCTTCTGTTTTCTCCCTACCCCCCCTCTCCCTTCCTCTCTCTCTCCCTCCCTCCCTCCCTCCCCCTCTCTCCCTTTCCCTCCCTCCCTCTCCCTCCCTCTCTCCCATCTCTCTCCCATCTCCCTCTCTCCCCTCTCCCCCTCCTTCTCTCCCAACGTCCATCCTCCCTCTCTCCTTCCCTCCCTCCCTAACCCATCTCTCCCTCCTTTCTCCCTCCCTCCCCTTTCCACCTCTCTCTCTCCCTCCCCCTCTCTCCCTCCCTCTCTCCCACCCTCTCTCTCTCCCTCCCTCCCCTCTCTCTCTCCCTAGCCCCTCTCTCCCTTCCTTCCTTTCTCTCTCCATCTCCCCCTACTCCCTCTCCCATCTCCCTCTTTCCCCCTTTTCTCCCTCCCTCCCCTTTCCACCTCTCTCCCTCCCCTCTCCCCCCTTCCTCCCTCCCTCATTCCCTGTCTCTCCCTCCCTGCCCCCCACTCTTTATCTCTCTCCCTCCATCTCTCCCACCCTCTCTTTCCCTCCCTCCCCTCTATCTCCCTCCCTACCCCCTCTCTCCCTCCCTTCTCTCATCCCCTCTCCCCTGCTCCCTCTCCCATCTCCCTCTCCCCCTGCTCCCTCTCCCATCTCCCTCTCTCCCCCTTCTTCTCTCCCCCTGTCCACCCCCTCCCTCCCTCTCTCCCCTCCCTCCCTCCTACCATCCTTTCCTCTCTCCCCCTGCCCCCCCTCTCTCTCTCTCATTATCTCTCTCTCTCTCTCTCCCTCTCTCTCTCTCTCTCTCTCTCTATATATATATATATATATATATATATATATATACTTATTTTAATGGCTTCACACTTCTTCTAAAATCCTTCTTCATTCCTTTACCTTCCTCAAACTGTACAAATCAGAGAGCATGAAAAAACATCAACAATTCTTTGCATCACAAAGGCACAATACAGCACCAACGCGCAAGTTCTATTCGATCATCGGGAAATGACGTCACAGAGGAATTTTATCTATGGCACCGTCGAGATTACTTTAATATAGTAAAATACTAAAATAAAAAAAAATTAATTTCAATTAAACTACCCATCGAGATGAAACGGAACCTGTCCTATAACCTTCCTCATGTAATTATGTGTATGTGTAACAAATTTCTCGTTTTTTGGTTTTCTGGATCTTGAGTTATAAGGGAACAGACAGACAGACAGACAGACAGACAACTAATTCGTCTTACTAGTTGCAAGTACCCGGCTTTGCCCGGGTTTAAAATAAGGCTTTCTGTTTACCTTCTGTTTTCTCCCTACCCCCCCTCTCCCTTCCTCTCTCTCTCTCCCTCCCTCCCTCCCTCCCCCCTCTCTCCCTTTCCCTCCCTCCCTCTCCCTCCCTCTCTCCCATCTCTCTCCCATCTCCCTCTCTCCCCTCTCCCCCTCCTTCTCTCCCAACGTCCATCCTCCCTCTCTCCTTCCCTCCCTCCCTAACCCATCTCTCCCTCCTTTCTCCCTCCCTCCCCTTTCCACCTCTCTCTCTCCCTCCCCCTTTCTCCCTCCCTCTCTCCCACCCTCTCTCTCTCCCTCCCTCCCCTCTCTCTCTCCCTAGCCCCTCTCTCCCTTCCTTCCTTTCTCTCTCCATCTCCCCCTACTCCCTCTCCCATCTCCCTCTTTCCCCCTTTTCTCCCTCCCTCCCCTTTCCACCTCTCTCCCTCCCCCTCTCCCCCCTTCCTCCCTCCCTCATTCCCTGTCTCTCCCTCCCTGCCCCCCACTCTTTATCTCTCTCCCTCCATCTCTCCCACCCTCTCTCTCCCTCCCTCCCCTCTCTCTCCCTCCCTACCTCCTCTCTCCCTCCCTTCCTTTCTCTCTCCATCTCCCCCTACTCCCTCTCCCATCTCTCTCTCCCCCATCTCCCTCTCTTTCCCCTCCTTTTCTCCCCCGTCCACCCCCTCCCTCCTCTATCCCCCTCCTTCCCTCCCTCCTACCCTCCTTTCCTCTCTCTCTCCCTCCTGCCCCCTCTCTCTCTTTATCTCTCTCCCTCCCTCTCCCTCTCTCTCTCTTTCTCTCTCTCCCATCTCTCTCTCTCCCTACCCCCTCTCTCCCTCCCTTCCTTTCTCTCTCCATCTCCCCCTACTCCCTCTCCCATCTCCCTCTCCCCCCTGCTCCCTCTCCCATCTCCCACTCTCCCCCTTTTCTCCCTCCCTCCCCCTTTCCACCTCTCTCCCCCCTCTTTCCCCCTTCCTCCCTCCCCCTCATTCCCTGTCTCTCCCTCCCTGCCCCCTCACTCTTTATCTCTCTCCCTCCCTCTCTCCCGCCCTCTCTCTCCCTCCCTCCCTTCCCTCTCTCTCTCCCTTCTCCCTCCCATCCTTTCTCTCTCCATCTCCCCTACTCCGTCTCCCATCTCCCTCTCTCTCCCCTCCTTTTCTCCCCCCTGTCCATCCCCCTCCCTCCTCTATTTCCCTCCTTCCCCTCCCTCCTACCCTCCTTTCCTGTCTCTCTCTCTCTTTATCTCTCTCCCTCCCTCTCCCTCTCTCTCTTTCTCTCTCTCCCATCTCTCTCCCATCTCCCTCTCTCCCTCTCCCCCTCCTTCTCTCCCAACGTCCATCCTCCCTCTCTCCTTCCCTCCCCTCTCCCTCCCAAATCCCTCTCTCCCTCCCTCCCCTTTCCACCTCTCTCTCTCCCTCCCCCTCTCCCCCTTCCTCCCTCCCTCATTCCCTCTCTCTCCCTCCCTGCCCCCTCACTCTTTATCTCTCTCCCTCCCTCTCTCCCACCATCTCTCTCTCCCTCCCTCCCCTCTCTCTCTCCCTAGCCCCTCTCTCCATCCCTTCCTTTCTCTCTCCATCTCCCCCTACTCCCTCTCCCATCTCACTCTCCCCCTGCTCCCTCTCCCCTCTCCCTCTCTCCCCCTTTTCTCCCTCCCTCCCCCTTTCCACCTCTCTCTTCCTCCCCCTCTCTCCCCCTTCCTCCCTCCCTCATTCCCCGTCTCTCCCTCCTTGCCCCCTCACTCTTTATCTCTCTCCCTCCCTCTCTCCCACCCTCTCTCTCCCTCCATCCCCTCTCTCCCTCCCTACCCTTTCTCTCCCTCCCTTCCTTTCTCTCTCCATCTCCCCCTACTCCCTCTCCCATCTCCCTCTCCCCCCATCTCCCTCTCTCCCCTCCTTTTCTCCCCCTGTCCATCCCCCCTCCCTCCTCTATCCCCCTCCTTCCCTCCCTCCTAACCTCCTTTCTTCTCTCTCTCTCCTCCTGCCCCCCCTCTCTCTCTCTCTTTATTTCTCTCCCTCCCTCTCCCTCTCTCTCTCTCTTTCTTTCTCTCTCTCTCTCTTTCTCTCTCTCTCTCTCTCTCTATATATATATATATATATATATATACTTATTATTATGGCTTCACACTTCTTCTAAAATCCTTCTTCATTCCTTTATCTTCCTCAAACTGTACAAATCAGGGAGCATGAAAAAACAACAACCATTCTTTGCATCACAAAGGCACAATACAGCACCAGCGCGTAAGTTCTATTCGAATCGGGAAATGACGTCACAGAGGAATTTTATTTATGGCGCCGTCGAGATTACTTTAATATAGTAAAATACTAAAATAAAAAAAAAAAAATTACAATTAAACTATCCATCGAGATGAAAAGAAACCTATCCTATAACCTTCCCCATGTAATTATGTGTATGTGTAACAAATTTCACATTATTTGGTTATCTGGATCTTGAGTTATAAGGGAACAGACAGACAGACAGACAGACAGACAGCAAATGCCTCTTATAGGTATACTAGTTGCAAGTACCGGGTTTAAAATAAGGTCTTCTGTTTACCTTTTGTTTTCTCCCTCCCCCTCCCTCTCCCTCCTTACCCCTCTCTCCCTTTCTCTTTCCCTCCCTCCCTTTCTCCCTCCATCCCTCTCCTTCCCTCTCTAACTCTCCCATCTCCCTCTCTCTCCCTATCTCCCTCCCTCCTTCTCTCACTCCCGTCCTCCCTCTCTCCACCTTCCTCCTCCCCCCTCTCTCCCTCCATGCCCCTCCCTCTCTTTATCTCTCCCTCCCATTTCTCCCATCCTCTCCCTCTCCTTCCCTCTCTAACTCTCCCATCTCCCTCTCTCTCCCTATCTCCCTCCCTCCTTATCTCACTCCCGTCCTCCCTCTCTCCACCTTCCTCCTCCCCCCTCTCTCCCTCCATGCCCCCTCTCTCTCTTTATCTCTCCCTCCCATTTCTCCCATTTCTCCCATTCTCTCCCTCCCTACTCCCTCTCTCCCTCCCTTTTCTATCTCCCTTTCCCCCCTGCCCCCTCTCCCATCTCCCTCTCTCCCCCTCCTTCTCTCCCCCCTGTCCACCCCCTCCCTCCCTCTCTCCCCTCCCTCCCTCCTACCCTCCTTTCCTCTCTCCCCCCTGCGCCCCCTCTCTCGCTTTTTCTCTCTCTCCCTCTCTCTCCCTATATCCCTCCCTCCTTCTCTCACCCCCGTCCCCCTCTCTCCACCTTCCTCCCTTCCTCCCCCTCTCTCCCTCCCTGCCCCCCTCTCTTTATCTCTCACTCCCTCCCATCCCTCTCTCTCCCTCTCTCCTTCCCCTCCCCTTTCTCTCACTCCCTCCCCCTTAATCTCCCTCCCTACGACCTCTCTCCCTCCCTCCTTCTCTCCCCCTCTCTGCCCCCTCCCTCCCTGCCCCCTCTCTCTTTATCTCTCTCCCCCTCCCTCTCTCTGTACAATTAAACGTCAAATTACGCTTCTTAAATAAACAGAAAACCTTATTTTAATCCCGGGAAAAGTCGGGTACTTGCAGCATGAAAAAAAAACAACAACAATATTTTTTTTTCCCGTCCCTAGCCCTTTCTTCACCGTCCGTTCAATTACACATTCACTTGGTGCGCGATTTTTATTTATAGTGAAGGCGATCCCATACCGTGGATACTTTAATATAGTAAAATACTAAAATAATTAATTACAATTAAACTATGCATTGAGATTGTATTAATAATGTTAATAATGTCACAGAAACATTTTAATTAACGTATTTCGGTTTATTAAAGTGCACCTTTAATTTTAATCTTCCGAATACATAAAACGATAGGTAAATAGATATGACTATTGATTTCATCATGTTTACAATTGGAGTTTCCGGGAGTTACCCCTCTTTTAAAAATGTATCATAGGGAAATGACGTCACAGAGGAATTTTATCTATGGCGCCGTCGAGATTACTTTAATATAGTAAAATACTAAAATAAAAAAAAATTAATTACAATTAAACTACCCATCGAGTTGAAACGAAACCTGTCCTATAACCTTCCCCATGTAATTATGTGTATGTGTAACAAATTTCACGTTTTTTGGTTGTCTGGATCTTGAGTTATAAGGGAACAGACAGACAGACAGACAGACAGACAAATAATGCGTCTCATAAGTATAGGTATACTAGTTGCAAGTACCCGGCTTTGCCCGGGTTTAAAATAAGGCTTTCTGTTTACCTTCTGTTTTCTCCCTACCCCATCGCTCCCTTCCTCTCTCTCTCCCTCCCTCCCTCCCTCCCCCTCTCTCCCTTTCCCTCCCTCACTCTCCCTCCCTCTCTCTCCCTCTCTCCCTCCTTTCTCCCTCCCTCCCCTTTCCACCTCTCTCTCCCTCCCCCTCTCTCCCCCTTCCTCCCTCCCTCATTCCCTCTCTCTCCCTCATGCCCCCTCACGCTTTATCTCTCTCCCTCCCTCTCTCCCACCCTCTCTCTCTCCCTCCTCTCTCGCTCCCTCCCTACCCCCTCTCTCCCTTCCTTCCTTTCTCTCTCCATCTCCCCCTACTCCCTCTCCCATCTCCCTCTCCCCCCATCTCCCTCTCTCCCCCTCCTTTTCTCCCCCTGCCCATCCCCCTCCCTCCTCTCTCCCCCTCCTTCCCTCCCTCCTACCCTCCTTTCCTCTCTCTCTCTCCTCCTGCCCCCTCTCTCTCTCTCTTTCTCTCTCTCTCTCTCTCTCTCTCTCTCTCTCTCTCTCTATATATATATATATATATATATATATATACTTATTATTATGGCTTCACACTTCTTCTAAATTCCTTCTTCATTCCTTTATCTTCCTCAAACTGTACAAATCAGGGAGCATGAAAAAACAACAACCATTCTTTGCATCACAAAGGCACAATACAGCACCAGCGCGCAAGTTCTATTCGAATCGGGAAATGACGTCACAGAGGAATTTTATTTATGGCGCCGTCGAGATTACTTTAATATAGTAAAATACTAAAATAAAAAAAAAATAATTACAATTAAACTACCCATCGAGATGAAACGAAACCTGTCCTATAACCTTCCCCATGTAATTATGTGTATGTGTAACAAATTTCACATTATTTGGTTATCTGGATCTTGAGTTATAAGGGAACAGACAGACAGACAGACAGATAGCAAATGCCTCTTATAGGTATATATATATATATATATATATATATATATATATATATGATTGTATCTGAACTCTTCAAGATGGACACTTTAAAAGTAATGAACATAATCGTAATTATCATACCAATTGGGGGGATCGCATACACAATTCAACAGACATATATCTCCATTGTTGCCTATCCTGCACGACTGTCCTTAGTTCATTCATTGGTGTGTTTGTAAGGATGAGATGAAAATCTCTTAGATCCTATAAACCACTAATGGGAGTGGTTATATGGTGCCCTTCTTTCATCCCCACCATAGACGAAAATGCAATGACCATGAAGGCACCACGGGAGATATATCGGTAACTTGAGCCAAGACCTGAAAAATTTCCTTGGTCCTCACGGGAGATCGAACCAGGTACCTTCAGGTCTACAGTTGAGCGCTTTATCATATGAACACCCGTCCAACTAACATTCATCGGTAGCCCTGTCCATTCTTTTATATCGTCAAACCAACATTTCCACTGGCTCCCTCTTTGACGGCCTCCTTCTACAGTCCCTTGGAGATTGTTTTTGGCAGGCTGTCATGCCTTGACACATGCCCGAACCATGCCATCTTACGTCATCTGATTGTTGCCATAATCGTTTCCTGAAGGCCCGGGATTGAGGAAATTCTTTATCATTGGTCTTGCGTTCTAGGTAGGAGATTCGAAAGATTTTCCTTATGCATTTATTTTCGAATTGAGGCTGTTATTGCACATAGAAAGAATGAGAAGTAACAAAGGTCTAAAGGCAAAAATATACAAGGCGACACCCGATGAGAAAAGGCAGACCAAGAAGCAGATGGTTAGAGGAGGTGGAGAAAGACCTTAAAAACCATAGGAGTGAGTGGAGAAAGTAGACCATGGATCGGGAAAAGTGGAGAAGAGTAGTATTGCAGGTGAAACAAATGGACTAGAGCCGAAGGAAGAATATTTATTTTCGAATTCCTGTAACAAGGGACGTAATCAACAAGTACAAATTCAGCTCGGTTTCTGTTATTACTGCCCCTGTAAAAGTTGTATTAGTTACTTTTTTTGTTAGACAACCTAGAGGCGGCATGGGACATAAGTGGGGAGTGGAGTTTTTGACGGTTGGAGGGGTATTCCCCCCCCCCCCATACCCGGTAGCCCCAAGTAGCTCATGATAATCGATTTAAAAGACACATTTTCCTGAAAAGCAATAATATGCGTGGACAGAATGTTTGCATTGTACCTACCGAAACACTTCAGCCGAGTTGATCAAGATTACCATGTGAAAGAAGGAAGTACATAAAGTGTTTTTTTTTTTAGATGAGAAATGTAACAATACTTTATGATTCTGAGATCAAGACATGTCCTGATCTTTCAGGAACCCTGAGATGATAGGTCGTGTTATGACTGAGACTGACCCGGGTCAACAGAAAGGTCCGGTTTATCAGATGTAACGGTTCTCAACGTCACGGTCTCCTAAAACTTAAATTTTAAAAAAAAAACAAGCAAAAATTAAGCCTGTAAAACAGGACGTTTTAGAGCATTTTCATGTATAAATAGAGAGGGAAATAAGTCATGTTTAATAACTGTTACATAAATAAATAATGATTACGCCTTTTTGTTTAGCTTATAATCCATATATAATATATAAGCTCCTTAGGAACCCTGAATCCCGGCCCTGAGAGGTCCTATCGCGAAATGAACTTTTGATGTACACATGGCAGGCCAAGACCTACAAAACGACATATTATACATCATGGGTCTAGTACTTATGGGTTTTGAGATCTAGTGTGCCTGTGAACATCGACAGACAGACAGACAGACAGACAAAACGGGGACGAAAAATTGTCTAAAAAATTTGTCCATCATTATTTTGTTTAGATTTACATCGATCAATTGTTCTTTCTTAACAGGTGGGGCACGAACATTTTCTTTAAACAAAAAAAAAAAGAAGTTTCAAAGCAAATCGCAAAAGATTAAGAAACACTGCATTAGAACGGGTTATCGCCTCCTAAAATTTTTATTCGAACCTAATTCAAAAGACTTGGAAAGAGAACAACAACATGAATTGACGTACATATCTAGGTATGTGTGTGTGTGTGTGTTTGTTTGTTTGTTTGTTTGTGTTGTTGGACACAACGCAAAATGGGACTTAAAAACAAAATGTCAATGTTTACATTTCAATATAGAATTTATGTCTATGTAGGCAATGTGTTTTTGGTGGCATACGCGTCGGAGCTGTAATTCTGTGTTCGAGCCCCAGGGAGACAGTAACCTATTTCTTCCGTCTCTTTCATTGACAATGGCGCGGTACCCTCCATGCGTGAAAAAAGAGGGTAGGGTAAGGGTCTGGGGCTCCCGCTAGTGGGAAATGATTGTTTTATAAGAATCTCTTTAAACATTTGTGTGCAGCTCCCTCCCCCCTCCCATGCCGTTATAAATGCAACTGATACATTACCACTGGAACCAATTCTATTGTAGGGATGTAAAATGGTCACTTCAATAGCTTTCATATTAGTGAGATCACCACAGACATCATAGAGACATCATAGACATCATAGTAACATCACAGACATCATAGAAACATCAGAGACATCATAGAGGTATCATTGTGTGAGCGTTTTATCCCTTTTTTTTAATACATTATATTTTTGAAAGAAATTCATTTTTTTTGTTTGCTCAAGTTTATACACATTATTAAATATAGCACACAAGACGGAAACAAAACAACTTCATAGTTCAGCCCATTTATGGAACCGTGTGGACGTCATAATCTATTTTCTCAATATCCTTATATATATATATATATATATACACACACACACACACACACACATATATATATATATATATATATATATATATATATATATATATATATATATATATATATATATATATAATTGACACGTGCGATTTAAAAAAATGTATTGTCGTCGAGAATACAAACGTATTCAAAATTTCAAATCGATTGGTCTTCGAGAAGTTGCTGAAAACTGGTTTCAAATTTCCCGTCGCACAGTGTCTATACTACCAGGGAGTAAAATTAATATTTACATTTTCTTTGTATGTTTTATTGTAATATATTGTGTACCGGGTTTGCATTATTTTCTTAGCGTAATATAGATAAGACATATTTTACTGACACATACAATGTGAATAACAATAAATAAACCATGCGCAATACTTGCTACGAATTGCTCCATTGGCATGCTCTCACGTCACTGTTTTTTTTTTTTAAATATCATGTTGAACTTGATAAAACATAGAATAAATAACTGTTGGGAAAGAGTCCTTCTTTAACATTTAATTTGAATGAAATACGATTGATCGATGAATTGATTTTGTTTGCATAAATTATGAATTTTGCGATATTGTATTCAAAGAATTTATGTTGTGTTTGTCCGTTATTGTGCTTTATAAAAAGACAGCAGGTAGCGAGAGAGCATGTCCGGGGGGGGGGGCAGGTTAATAATGTATTTGTATGCACATTCATGTTGTGTTTGTATGTTAGTGTGCTTTAGGATGAGACAGCCGGTGGCGAAAAAACATGTCCGAGGGGGAGGGGGACTTAAATAAAATTATGGGATTTTGGATTAATTTTGAGAAGACAGAAGTACAATTTATGAATATAAATACACAAAAAAGAACAGTATCAGGTTCATTACATGGGATGTCATCTATAAACAAGAACAGTATCAGGTTCATTACATGGGATGTCATCTATAAACAAGAACAGCATCACGTTCATTACATGGGAGGTCATCTGTAAACAAGAACAGCATCAGGTTCATTACATCGGATGTCATCTGTAAACAAGACAGGAACCCCCTTCGAGAACGTTGATAAGCTATTTTATTGTTAAATTTGTTTTTGACTTGTTTGAATAAAGATAAAAAGTTCAACTTCAACTAGACTCGAAAGTATTAAAAAATCGTCTATTGTCATATAGAATCTACATGTGGGCCCATTTTCAGCCCTCTCACTCAATAAAAAAAAAGTTATAAAATTGACCTACGCAATTTTCATGACAAAACCCACAAACCTATAGAAAATGAAACTTATTTAAATGTTTGTAATTAATCACGAACATCATGTATTTCCCCAATCATTTATTTCTACGCACTGAAATAAATTGCACCATTTATTCCCGATAAAGATTAGAAACCACTGGAAGTCAAAGAACAAAAGAAAGTATTTATGTTTATCATTTTTTTCCCCAAAAATATTGACATTCTTGACCGTATTCTTTTAAACATAAATTATGTCAATAAACTGCGTTTTGAGATTGAATGTGGTATTTAAAATCTGTAAGTATATTTGTTCAAACTAGGATAATAATCTGAAAAACCATTATCGATTTTTACGATATAAAATATAATAAAATAAACATCTCTATTTAATATTGTGAGTTACGGAGATCAATAACTTTTGCTTTTTAGAGCATTTTCTAAAAAAAAAAGCTCTATTGTCCCCGTTTTGTCTGTCTGTCATCACCCTAGATCTCAACAACCATAAGTCCTAGACCCATGATGTATATATCATTTTGTAGGTCTTGGCCTGCCATGTGTATATCAAAAGTTCATTTCGCGATAGGACCTCTGAGGGCAGGGCTTCAGGGCTCCTAAGGGGCTTATATATTATATATACACCTTGTACGTTCAATAACCCATTCATTTGGTGCGAAATACTGCAGCACGTAGTTTCACCAAGATTTATTAAGAAACTCATCAAATGAAATAGTAAGCTTGTGTTCTGAGTTTAATTGAAAGTATCAGAGCTATGCAACAATTGACGGAGTTTTCGGACGATTAAATGACTATAATTTCGAATGTTTTCAATTATGAGTCCTATTTCAGTAACCACAAACCACTTGTAGTTAGATTTAAGAGAAAATAATTTTTTTTCAAATATAAAGAAATGTCTTTATAATATTTTTTTACAGATATATGCATTACACAATTGAATTTATAAACATTTCCAAAATTTACAAATATTTACTGAAAGCTAACATACGTACTGATACATAACAAAAAAATGCGCTAACACGTCCTGTGTCCAGATTGGAACAGGCTTAATTGCTTGTTTGAATGTATTTCACCTACTAAAAATAAGTAACTATCATATTTTAAATAAATCTAGGCCTATTGCAAATGTAAATATTTCAATAAAATATACTATTTCAGTTGTTAAAAAAATGTTTTGTAACCAAAGATTAACTTCTTAAAACGTCTCTCTCTTCCCCTTTCTCTCTCTCTCTCTCTCTCTCTCTCCCCTCTCTCTATCCTTCTCTCCCTTTCTCTCCCCTCTCTCTCTCTACTCTTTCTCTCTTTCTCTACTCTCTCTCTCTCTCTCTCTCTCTCTCTCTCTCTCTCTCTAGACAAACAAGGCAACTCGCCAGGGCCCTACTAAAAAGGCTTTATCAATAATTCCTAAATAATCTGGCACTATGAAGGCCCTCCAGGCGTATGGTCTATATATTACACATGTATCCGAGGTCTCTCTCAAAGACCCAAACATGTCACTGGGTGTAAGGCGTAAAATGAATGAACTCTTTGAGTTTACGTGTCCGTATTTTGTTTCTTCTAATTGCAGCAGC